>OZ024740.1:168196211-168198711 GCA_964016885.1 Eledone cirrhosa | reverse complement strand
TACTGTCGTTTATGTCTAACATTGTTTGGTGAGAATCTTCGGTTTGGTAAGCTTGGTTTATTTCACCATGGTTTCCTTTATGAATTAAAGAGGAAAATATTCTTTGAATACAAGACACATAAATCATTAGTAAGGAAGGAAGAGATCATAATTCACGAGTCGTTGCTAAGGTAAAACCATAGGTCGATACTAGTATTTTTGTGTAGTGTATTATATATGTCAGGCTTGTGGCTAGTTCTCATTCATACCTCGCCTAATTCCATTCTCACTAGAAGTTTAATTCAGCAATGCAAGTTAACGAAACTCTAGTTAATTATGCAGGTATACCACAGTTTATAGCAATAAGATGCTTATCTTCGTATATATTTATAGCTAGATAGAACGATAGGCATAAGAGAGACAGAAAGAATTCAAATATAGACATCTTCCGTATTTACTATAACACTGGTTTGTAAATTAAAATTTCTCTATAAAGCCTCTGTCACATTTTTTTGTTAGCCTGATTCTATCTTTCTCCTACGTTTTGGAAATGTAGAAGGAGAGAGAAGTGGCTGTGCTGAGAGAGGTGTAAGACAGGAAAAATGTATTATAGAGAGAAGTAAACTACATTACTCTATTATTTAGGTATTACTTTTAAAAAAATGAAGGACTTCTTCACTAATTGTTTCTACTTTAGGCACAAGGCCAGCAATTACCCAGTGCATTACTGGTACTTTATTTTATCGACCCCATAAGGATGAAAGGCAAAGTCAACCTCGGCGGGATTTGAACTCAGATCGTAAAGGGACGTAACTATGCTGGAAAGCATGGCGTCCGACCCTCTACTGATACTGCCAATAATGACTGAAAAAAAACGAATCGGTGACAATTGGATTGTCTTTGATAATACATGTGCTTAATAAGTGATGACCTGGGGTTAATAACAACCACCGGCTCCACACGTCTACCGAAGTATCGGCAAAGTTAATTTCGACGGGATTTGAATTCAGAACACAGCGAGTCTGAACAAGTACCGAGGCATTTAATCTGACGCCCTAACGACTCTATCAATTTTCCGCTTATAATAAACTATCAGTTCAGGGGCTGTACTGGCGGAATATCTAAAGAGCCTGACGGGATGCTTTGCAGTATGAGATCCTACTATGTGCGTTGTGAGTTCAAATCCCACCTCCTGCTCGGAGATGCAGCCGATAGATAATGTCAACAATGGAAATGTGAATAGAAACATTGTTTACTTGGTCCGATCTGGCGATCGGCTTCTTTCCTTTCTTACCTCTGTTACATAAAGTTAATTAACTTAGGTTTCTTGAAATCAACTTTAGCGTATATCTAATTTTCATTAATTACCACTATAAGGGCAGTGGATTAATAGAATCGTTAGCACGTCGGACAACATATTTTGCGACATTTAGTTACGGCTTTCTACATTCCAGGTTCAAATGTCACCGGGGCCAACTTTGTCTTTTATCCTTTCGGGGTCGATAAAATAAAGTACCAGTCAAGCACTGGGGTCTATTAAATGGACTTTACTCTCCCATCAAAATTTCAGTTCTAATCCTTTTTCATTACCACTATTGTATAGCCCCAGTCTGTTCTCTCCTGTAATACGAATAAAGAGATTCTTTTCTTTACCAAGCACATTTGTCATCAAATTTGGTGTCAATTCCCCAGTTGAAGTTGAAATATTATGGTTATTGTTTGGTGAATAGAAGTATGCATGTCTTCGAGTGAATGTTTTGTGGGAAGCATTTGTTACTCCTTGTTTTGAAGAAGTGTTATTTTCGTATATTGCTGAAGTTCTTTGTTGGGGAAGAACTTCTTGGTTATAGTTCTGCTTATCCTGAAATCAAATTTGAATAAATAAGCAAATAAATAGTTAAATAAACAAAACGTTAGAATTCAGTTCGTTATAGAAGGTTATAGCAATTCAGATCGCTTTGAACATTAGATATCAGCAATAACAAGGTTATTGAAATCCACTCTAGAAATAATTAATTGGACCTTATATTTCGAGTAAAATACTTCTTCACGAAGTATTAATAAAACGAGATAGATAGATAGAGAGAAAGTGAAATTAAGAAAGAGAGAAATATAAAGACCAATTAAGTATTTTTAGGTAACATTTCAATATATTTGCTATTTTTAAAAAATAATTATTGATATTTAATCATTCCGATGTCGATAAAGTAAAGTACCAGTAAATTTCTGAGATTGATTTAATCGACTTTCCTTTCCTCCTAAATCGATTGCCTTACACATACGTTAGAAACAATTATTATTGACATTCAATATGCAATGCTATATCCTTCTAGAACACTATATTCTAAGCATTCAAAAATGCTTCAAACAAACTACAACACTTTCCTTGAAAAAATTAGTTTTTCAAAAGTGAAGGTGCACACATAGTCACACCCGTTTTATAAAAGGTACTTAATTGATGTAATCCGGGGGAGGAGGGAATCACATGAAATAAAATGATCTAGAAAAGAACACTTTTGAC
>OZ024740.1:168173711-168191211 GCA_964016885.1 Eledone cirrhosa | reverse complement strand
CAGGACCTCAAGCGGAGTGGCTTCCGGGTGGAAATATCCTATTATCCAGCTTCCATAAGCCGAACCAGCGGCGACACCGCCGCTCACGCATCGTAACGTGGTTCAATCCTCCCCACAATACCGAGGTTACACCACCTATCGGGAAAATCTTCTTTAGGCTCATCGAAAAACACTTCCCATTACAACACCGCTACCACAACATAATCAACAAAAACACCACCAAACTCTCCTACAGCACCACACCTAACTTCACACAAAACATCGTCTCCTCTAACAACAAAAAACTCAACCCCTATCGATGAAATAACCTAGACGGCAGTGGAGGTGTAACTGTCCTGATAGATCCCTTTGCCCCCTCAACAACCGATGCCTTGATCGTAATGTGATGTACCAGTGCAACGTGAGGACGGACATCCCCAACAAAGCTTACATAGGATTAACCGCTTGTGACTTCAAGACCCGGCTCTACCTACACCGACATACTTTCCGAAACCCGGCTCGGCGTCATGCCACTACACTTTCGGGCCACATCTGGGACCTCAAAGATAATAATATAACCTACAATCTCACTTGGAGCTTACTGTCCAGAGCTAACTCTTACACGGGAGGACGCCGTCCGTGTAACATATGCTCAGAGGAAATATTACAAATGCTGTTTTCAAAGGACCAACTCCTAAATAAGAAAGACGAACTGGTAACTGCATGCAAACAGATTGCGTAGGACTTACCTCGCCCTCAAACCCCATAATGACCCGTGGAGGGGGGGGGGGGGGAGACAAGGGCTGAAACACCCCACTTGCCGATTTTGTAAGGGGTTACCCCTGCTTACAAAGGTAGACGTAACTCTTTTATCTTTTCCTTCTTCTCCCCATCTCTTCCTAGTCCTTCCACCCCAGATCTCCTTCCTTATCTTTTTTCACCTTTTCGCCTACCCCGATGCAGCCCATCGGTCCTCTGTAGCCTCAGTACCCCCACCCACCTAATTTTAAGATAGAATTGGCCGATTACGCTTTTTATACCAGATGTGTTAGACCCCAGTAAATTGTTTTATTTCTGGGTGCTGCTCCATTTCTGTGATTTTTAAATTTCTTAGTGGTATTTTTTTATTAGTATTCTTGTATTAGTATTTCTGTATTAGTATTCTGAATTAATATTTCGTATTAGTATTTTTGTAGTATTAATTTATTATTTTTGTTTTGAACCTGTCATTGTAAGATAGCATTGGCTGATTGCTAACTAACTATAGCAGTGGTGTTAGACCCCCCCCCGTAAAGTCGGCTTTATAAAATTCTTTCACTACAATCTCGTATTTAGTATTTTTCTCCACCTATTAAACTTTTCTATAGCTTAGCAATACCAATGAGAGATTTGGTGATTGTGGAAGGGGAGTAGTAACCAGTGTTACCTCCCTTGACCTACTGCAAAATCAAAACACGTTTTTTTTTGCGAAGAATGAACTATGACTTGAACTTACCCTCAAAAACACTTTCCGGGCCATGTAAGGAACACTTTTGGTTATTTATGCCCTTGAGAAGCCCAACCGGGCGAAACGTACGTAGGTGGTGTTTTAAATAAACATGTATTAACGGTCTGTTCTCCGTTTCTTACTTTTCCACGTATACACACACACACACACACACACACACACACACACACACACACACACACACACACACACACACATACATATATATATATATATATATAAATTTTGAGTTCATGTTGGTTATTTGCCGACACCTTAGTATGCAGATTGGAGCACTCGACGAAGTGCGCAGGTTGGTTTGGTTACTCCGGAGTTATGTAAAATAAACTAAAATAAATAAGTCAAATATTTAAAATTTAGCTTCGTTTATTACTGCTATATATATTTCGGTGACAGCCATCTTTGGCTGTGACCTCTTCAGGCAGTCCGAATTAGTGTGGTAGAGACGAGTACACATGGTGTTAACTTTGTCAATACTCTGATATGCCCAGTTCCTGCTTGGGTTGTTGTTTCTATGAGGAACTGGAGTCATATATATATATATATATATATATATATATATATATATACGATATTAATAAATGGAAACTATATTTATAAAACCATATTTATTTCATTATACATATTTCAGGGATATCACATTAAATTTCCATTTATTAATATCTTATATCTACTCCAAAAACTTGTCGAGTGCTTTATATCAGTTATAAAAATATTTACTTGTTGTATCCCAACAACTTTAAATAGAACTTTTGGATATATATATATTAATAAGAGGAATTCCAACTTTGTCTGATTTACTCGTTTTATTTACAATCCTTTAAAATTTATAATGGTATTATAATGAAATAGTATGATAGAATATTAAATGTTAAGTGTTAATTGAACAAATACTTTCATGCTTTCGCAATCTTCAGGTTCATAATGTGTGGTGACAGTCAAGTTTACAATTATATATATATATATATATATATATATATATATATATAGAGAGAGAGAGAGAGAGAGAGGTGAGTAAGAGAAAGAACCATATATCGTTTGAGAAACAAATTTTTAAATTTGAACTATTGATGCTCTGAACCATAAGATGCTTTTGGATGCTGTAGAAGCTTTTTAAATATATATAAACACTTGAAACTAAACAGCTTTGTATCATAGAAACAGGACCGATTTCAGGCGATTTAGTATCAAAAGGGTTTTTAAAGATCACGTGTATTTCTTCCAGAGCACCAAAGCCAGTCTTTTCGTTTTAAGCAGTCAAAAATATCAACCTCAAAACAAAACAAAAACAAAATCATCCACCACCACCACCACCACCACCACAACAACAACAATGATCCCCACTAACTACAACAATGGACTATAATTGTGGACATTCTTATTAAAATAGTTATAAACAAATTTAAAGGTTTATTTGCTCTTACCGTTGCGGATTGTTGATAAATCTCTGACGATCATCATCACCATCAGCAACTGTAGATACCTTTGTCTGATATGGACGAGTTAGCTTTAACTCTGGATGGGTATCACCATGTCGTCTGTGCTCCATATCAATACTCTCAGATGATCCTCTTAAAATCTGCTAAAAAAGTGAAGATGTTTGGTTATATTTCCCTTTCATATTGTATTGTTTTTAATGATAAAGCTAAAATAGTGAAACCTCGGTTCACGACTTAATTCGTTCCTGAAGGCCGTTCGTCATCCGAAATGTTCGGATACCGAAACTATTTTCTATACGAAATGCTGAGAGAGAATACAGTGAGAAAGAGAGGTTGTGTGTGAAAGATAGATAGATATCACCGTAGTAACTAACTACACAGCAAATGACGCTTTCTCGCCGGTACTTACAGCTGGTCACCAACTGTTGTTGCCGGCTTGTGTGTTCGTTACTAAAGACACCAATTGTTGTCCGAGACGTTTGATGTTCGTAAAAATTGTTCGTGGGTTACTTTGTACGTGATGAAAGGCTTTCGTGAACTAAGGTTTTATAAGTATTATTGAATTGGGGATATATATACTAATGGTATAGGGAAGGGATTATAAATGATGATATTTAAAAGAATTTCTAATAATAATAAATGAAACTTGAAAATTCACTAATATAGTTTAACCTACAATGGTTGAAGCAACTATAAACTATGTTGTACTTATAGAGAAGGTAGATAACTCTACATAAATTTCCAATATTTGTGAACATATTTAGCATATAATTACAACTCCCCCTCTCTCTACTCTTTTGTTACGCATCCATTCCCTGTGGGTGCATTTTTGTTTGCATGCCCATGTCCCTCCATAAAATTCAACAAAGACGTGTGAGTAGATCCTGTTCGTTATGTAAAATGCGACAACCATAGTTATAGAGCCTTTATATATTGCCCAAGTGCAGCGCGGTAATTACCATTTAGTAAGTTGATAACTAATATTGGTCAACACGTTTTGCTGACTTAGGTTTTGTTGTTGTTTTTAGCTAATTTTGAGGTGCTGATTTCAAATATGGCATCCATTTCCCCCCAACACATCAGTCTTTCGCTCGGGTATCCCATAAACACAGGAAACACGTATATTTTGTATACTCTCCTTGTTGGCTAAGTGAAAACTTGACGTCATAGAAAAAAAGGTATTGCCATTATAAAACTCAGTGGTCTCAAATTTTGGCCAGAAAAAAAAAAAGTAAAGCAAAGTTTTGTTGACCAGTGTGCTATCTCTTGTAGCTATGGGCGGGACCATTATGTACACCCCCCCCCCCCCCAGAGATGAAAAAAACTTGACATGATAGAAAAAAAAGTATTGTCATTTTAAAACTCAGCAGTCCCAAATTTCTCAAGAAAAAGGGTCTCAAACTTTGGTCAGTAGAAAAAAAGCGAAATTTTGTTGACCAGTGTGCTATCTCTTATAGCCATGGGTGGGGCCAATAGGAACCAACCCACGATAAAAAAAAAATTGACGTGATAGAAATAAATTAATGTTATTTTAAAACTCAGCAGTCCTAAATTTCTCAAAAAAAAGTGTCTCAAACTTTGGTCAGCAGAAAAAAGCAAAATTTTGTTGACCAGTGTAATATACTTAGACAATACTCCGGTAATGAAACCCCACAATTCACTGTGTCACGTTATTTATTATATACATATATACTGCCCTAAATTTCTTGATAAGGACTTTCAAATCATCACCTTCGGATATCCTTGATCAGGGCCTAGAGCAGATTGATTCTTTCCATTTCTCATGTCTATATGTCTGTTTTGTGCTACTTGGGTATCAATTGCATTGATTATCTGGAAATATAAAAGCTACCATTACTATCTGGGAAAAACAAAACAGCAACATCAAAAAGCCCACATACACATTATAATCTACATTATGGCTATAGTGGACATTTTGTCCGTCTGTCACACGAACGCTAGAATCTCACAAAATCGTTCTGATATTTTTTTGTTTATTTAGAATGCATAAAATACAATTAAAAATAAGAAATGAATACAACATAAATTGGTGTGTGTATGCGTGTGTGGAGGAGTGGGCAACTGTTTTAAGTGTTTTACAAGGATTTAATTCATAATACATGCTCACACACACATATAGACATGCATTACACACACATGTTTAATGTTTCTGCTTGATTCTATGTTTTTTTTTTTTACAAGATATTAATGTTGTATCCATAACATTATCTCTATGAAAGGGCGGTGGATTGGCAGTATCGGTAGAGGGTCGGACGCCATGCTTTCCAGCATAGTTACGTCCCTTTACGATCTGAGTTCAAATCCCGCCGAGGTTGACTTTGCCTTTCATCCTTACGGGGTCGATAAAATAAAGTACCAGTAATGCACTGGATAATTGCCGGCCTTGTGCCTAAAGTAGAAACAATTATCTCTATGAAGCACCGTTTTTGGTATATATATATATATATATATATATACATATATTTATATATATATATATATATTTATATATATATATATATTTATATATATATATTTATATATATATATATATATTTATATATATATATATATATTTATATATATATATATATATATATATATTTATATATATATATTTATATATATATATATATATAATGACCATAGGTGTCTTGGCTGCTGATCCTGTGAGTACACAGGTGAAAGTCCAGAGTAACAAGACTCATTATTTAGCCATAATAAAGGATATTTAAACTCTACTTCGGTATTCAGAACTCATTTTCACCCCTGTCAACATCACAGGGACATGTGTATGTGTGTGCGTATGTGTGTGAGTGCATGTGTGTGCGTACATGAGTGCTCATATATATATATGTGTGTGTGTGTGTAACACGAACGCTATAATTTGAGAAAATAGTTCTGAAACATTTTCATTCGTGCCATCATTGTCTGGCCACGGTGTTACCTCTCACTATCTCTCTATTTGTTTGTGAGTATATGTATATATATATATATATATATATATATATATATACATGCATATATATATACATAACTATTTACACACACACACAGATAAAGGTTGATGACATTGTTCACGACAGAAGTTCTCAAACCTTTTGGGCCACCGCCCTCCCTCAAGGCCATGTAATACACTCAGCGCCCCCTACCCTATTTCCAGAGAGACATGCCTACACGCAAATTGTAAATAATATATAATAGATAAAATCGTTAATTTATATGTAATAAATAATATAATTCGTTTTTGAATTTGTTTTGCAAGATTTCTTATCTGAAAACGTGTGTTGAAACAGATATTGTTATACTTTGGGAGGGTCATGCTGCCAATAAAAACACATGCATGATGGTTTTCACTTCAATTTATTATAAATTTATAATAAATTGAAGTGAAAACTTTAGTTGTTTGAACGTTACTGCAACTTAAACTATTGCGCAGACATCTCAATCACATTCTATCACCAGTATAATTTAATTTTTGCTTTCTCTCTTACCGGCGTTGAGTTTGATTTTAAATTGTTTTCACTATTTGCTGGCTGCTGTACTCTAAACATCCTGTTTGGTTCAATTCTAACTGGTTTATCTACCCCGTTATATTTTCTTCCATGCGGATGAATAGGATAACTCTGGTAGTTGTTACACAGAGTTACCTCCCCGAAAGATATAGCGTTCTGTGAAAAAAGAATTGATGATAAATTATTTAATAAACGTAGTCATTTTTATAGTCTCGTTCTGATAATAAACGCCTAAGATTAGATCACAGTCTTTTTACTTCGGCATGAAGAAAGGTAAAGCTCACAAAACTAGTAATTTTGGTCCGCATTATTAAGCTGGTGAAAAACATCGTGGTGTAAATCTTTCTTCCTGACCCGTAACACCTCGTGGAGTCGTAGGGACGCTGTAGCGACATACAGCATTTCCTGGGCATTTTAAAAACCTAGCGGAGTCCATCTCCTCTCTAGGTCTGAACACAGCCGATTTCTTATAGAGATAGTTATCGAGAGAAGATGAGACAGATATAAAAGAATGGAACCTAGTACTTGGACGGGTACTTTGTTTTATCGACTTCCGAAGGATGAAAGGGAAAGTTAACCTCGGCGGGATTTGAACTCAGAGCGAAGAGAACCGGAATGAACACTGCAAAGCATTCAACCCGATGTTATTCTAACGACTGTGCCAATTCGCAGAGCTTCTATAGTGTCAATGAGGGGCGTTGTTTCGCATAACCTCGAATAGATATTCGTATATATTGTTCTGAAAATGTTTTCTTCTCCTACAACACTAAAACGTTTTTGATGTTGAATTACATTAGTTTATACTATTAAAAGTATAATGGATATATTGAACTCTCACTAACCCTGTTGATTTCAGGATCTTTCGTGTGTATGGTGGGTGAAGGGATAAACTGAAATGGATTCCCGTTTTTGCCTACTGGGAGCCTAAGATGAGATTTGAAAAACGATACAACACTGGCCAATTACACAGTGCTTCTATGACAACACATACTCTTTGTATTTGGGTAATTAATAGATAGGCGAATTGAATCATTTAAGGTGTTTGGCAGGTGTATTGTTGCAGTAGTTGTTGTTTATCCCCAGATCATCTCTAATGGAGTAGAGCTTATGATTAAAAGCATTCCAACCGACCATCCCGTATTTTATTACATCAATGGCTACATTATCCAATGTATCTTTTTTTATTGAAAAAGAGGGGTGCAATTTAAAATGTTGTTACTATTTCTTGTAGCTTGAGTGACCGTGAAGTGGATCATTGACACTTCAAATGGTTTGTTGCAAACAGAAGTAATGTCTTTTACCATGTCATTGAGTTGCTTTGTCTCAGCCAAAAACGTGGCTCCTTCTTTTGATGTCGTCTTACTGTCTATATAATTGGTATATTGGCCGTGTTCTCTTCGGAAAAAATTCATTGCTTAAAAAAAACGGAAAAAAAAAGAGAAAAAAAAAGAGGAAAACTGAAACATTGTCTAACTGAAGTAGGTAAATAAGAAAATAATAATTTTTGATTTTCATGGTTTTGCTGTCGATAAAATAAGTACTAGTTATATACAAGATATATACCATTGACTTCATAGCCCCTCTGAAACATTTGGACATATGCTTCGTCAAACAAATTAGCTTATTTATTTAAGGCAAAAAATAAGCTATTGTTGTTTAGTTCCAGGTAGGCCCTGATGAAGTAAGCCTATAATCAAAGGATTTCTATCCGGTTTATTTGTTTAAGATATATGTATCGAGGATGAACGGAAATACAATGGGAGGAAATAAAGTCACGGAAAGATGTCATATTTTATTTAAATAGTATAAAAAAGATAATTTATTTAAAAGTGTGCAAACATATCTATAAACATATAAAAAAAAAAATGCAGCAAAAGCACGCAAATTTCGGTTAGGGTTAAGAGTGTATTTATAATTGTATGTATGTATACTCTGTATTGGGCTAGTTCACCTGTGAAGTTCGCTCCTGTCATTTAATTTAATTTTTTTGTTTCTCTTGTGACTTATGTTTTGTGGCTTTACCGCGCTTGTGATCTTTCGTCTGTGACTGTTCCCCTAGGATTCCTATTGAGAACTATATTACCTAACATGCCCTTGTTATGGACGGTGGTAGCATTGTAAGTTTAACTGTTCTAATTGAGAATCAGAACTGTAATGAGGGGTCGATTTTTCGTGGAAAAAATGGTTCCTCACAACATACATACGTTAAAATAGTAACTACAACAAAGACATAAGATACAATAATATCAATTTCGTATATATTTGTATGATTTGGTGTATGAAATTTCATCAAAAAAATTCGCGAAATAATTCCAATTAAAAATCAAAATAAAATCCTTGACTAATTTCAGGAGAAATATATCGTACTAGCAGTGGTACCCGGCGTTGCACGGCATAAGGTATATTGGAACGCGGTCGCCAACAGACCTAATCGTGAAAAACTGCATGCCTGGACAATATGTAAAGAAAATAAACCGAATACTCTGATGGCTGGATAATCTTTAAGATTTTCCTCGATGAAGCAATAAAAATGCATGTTTTCACCTAATGCGGGCCCTAGGGGATCATGAAAATAATTCTTTTTTTTTGTGCATAATATGCCTTGAAATTTCGGGAAAAGCAGCTAGACGTAACGCCTCCATAAACCCCTAAAAAGCTGAAAAAAATGACGTTTTTCACCTAATGTGGGCCCTAGGCCATAAAAACGTTGGATTTTCTTTGTTCACGGTATGAAGAAGAGACTGACTAATACATAGTTACAATTTCAAGGAAATCGGTCTGACGTAACGCCTCAAATAACCCCTAAAAACCTGAAAAAACGCAGTTTTTCACCTAATGCGGGCCCTAGGAGATAAAAAAAAAATTGAATTTTTTTATGTGCATAGCACTCCCTGAAACATAAGTGATACACATGTAAAGTTTGAAAAGAATTGGTTGGGTACTTCTCGAGTTTTAGGGATTCAAACTCACACACACACACACACACACACACACAGAGACATCCTCAGGGAAGTGACGTAATGCTGACAGCAAGACATACAGACAGATATTATAAAGGCGCGACGTTATATGTATGTATCTATCTAAAAAGAGAAAAACTAAGAATTATATAGAGAGATCGCTAAATCGCCTAATGTGGTCCCTAGGGCATTGAAAATTTGAAATTGTTTTTGCTCAGAACATTCCCTGAAACATACGTATTACATGTGTAAAGTTTGAAAACAGTCGGTTGGGTGCTTCTCTAGTTTTAGAGATTCAAACTCACACACACACAGACAGACATCCTCAGTTTTATATATATAGATTACCTCGAAATAATGCCGTTTTACTGAGAGTACAAAACAAAACCAATTTATAGAGAAACGTAGTGATATTATTCAAGTCTTTTTTTAAAGAAATACACTGTGAAAGTAATAAGAGTTGGCTTCAAACAGATTCAAAAAAGCTTATCACTAGTTACTTTTTTCTATGGCGCTCGCCAAACGAAAGAAAGTTAAAATTTAACTATCACGATTACCTCTTTCACTTCTGTTCGACACTTGGTATGAATACTTTGCTGAAGTCGGGGATTCTGGATCGAATGACATTGAATGAGGAATGCTTTCAACTTGACCGTCACCATCAACTCGTTGACCATAACTTTCCACCTTAATGAAATGGAGAAATTACATATTTAGGATAAGAACCCTAACATTCTACATATATCACCTCTACCCCGCACCAAACCATGACAAGAATTAATATAATCATATTTCTGTGAGACTATCTGAAATGAACCTCAGTCAGTTTCGACGATGAGTGTTCCAATTGTTCGATCAACGTAATAGCCTGCTCGTGAAACTACCGGGCCTGAGCTTTCCAAAGATACGTGTATCCTAAACGTATTTTTCAGGGAGATTCATCATACACACTGCGAAACATGGCGGACCCTTTGAATAACAAATACAGTACATTCGACAAGCTTCTAATTTTATTCCCAAGTCTTGGGTCGAATCGAAGCTATGGTAAATTATATTTATCTAAGACGTTACACAGTGGGATCGGCCACGAACCTTATGAATGCGTCCACGTCAGAATGTTTATTTACTTCGTAAACTGTTTTATGAGTCTCACAAAGACGAACTGGCAGGTTGTAAGAGCGTGGAGCAACCTTCTTTACAATATTAGTTTAATTTCTATGCACACCGAAGTCAGGTTAACTTTGTCTTTCATCCTTTCAGGGTCGATAAAATAAAGTACCAGCCCTGTTCAGTGGGCCGTGGAATTGTTAGAACGTTGATCGGAATGCTTTGTGGTATTTGTCACGGCTCTTTGCATACTTAATACGTAGGTCACAGGTTTAGTCCGTTGCCTGGTTTAACAACCATACCTGATTTTGAAGTGCCTTTAGCAAAATTCACTCTGTTGCAAGCATTCAGATCCGGTCCCCAATTTGTGGATAATTTCCTCCCTTCCTCTCACCTATATCTAAAGTTCTGAAAAATATAGTATCCTGGGCGCTGCCTATCTTTCCCTGACTAAGCATTAAAAAAAAAAGATGAATTTGGACTTAGTACAGTTAAACTCTGAATATCAAATACTAACCGTAGAATGTCAACATCCACGACTAATAGTTCATGAATTGAGAGAAAGTATTATTACCTTCAGCCTCTTACGCATCTTCAAGGCAATCGAAGATAAGAAATCTGTCATTCGGGTCCAGATATTTAGTAAAGCTGCAATATAGAAATATGTATACTGTCTGTTAATTATTAGTTATATTATTTATACACATTTCATATTGTTGATGTCAAACACATATGTCATCAACATTTGCATCACCACAACGAATAAAAACCGATTTAAAGTAATCCATTTCCAAATAACGGGAAAAAATATATAAATAAAATAAAAGGTAAAAAAGAAAAGAAACGCGAGGACATTGCTTATCTGTTTCTCTATGGATTCCAGGTATTTACGAGGATGAGACCCCCCCTCCCCCTGAAGACACTGTCGTTCGATAGCGGCAGTATTTCCCATAGAGGGAGTTGAACAGACTAGCAAATCACCTATGACTTCTACCGTGCAATCAATGTTTAAGTGTTGAGTTAGAACTCACAGTTTAGACACAGGCAGCAATGTAACACTGACAAGACATGAACATAAGGTAAGAAAGCAAAATAAACGATTTATTTTATTTACTCTCGACATATAAATTATTTCTCTAAAAATCTGAATTACGGAAATTTAAAATTTCTTTTCAACGTCGTTCTTGCAGTGTAATATGTTATGAGACCAGATGTGAGAGGGGAAAGTGACGTCAGATCGATAAGGGAGGGTAGTCGTTGGCCACTTTTGCCGAAAAATGGCCTAATTACGTCGTTAGTAATTATAACCTTCCAGGTCATTTTTTGTATTAGATACCGAAAGAACTTGTAATCGAAAATATATTGGGTTTGCTCCGTTTTCAGATGCAACTGGAAAAAGCAAATCACCGGATGTTTCACTTGCTTATCCAGGAATATTGAAACGCCTCACACTTCTGTGTGACCAAACTGAATCGTACACACATGGACTACAACACTCTTGGACATGCCGAGCGTTACTTTCCCCACGCCGACCTGTCTTTACTACTGTAAATACATCCATTCAAACTACATATTGTTTCGTTCAAGGTTGTTTGTCTATCATTTTTACCTTCTTCGTTCGTAGATATTCGTGAAATAAACTTCTTAGCCATATATATTGGTGTCATCATTGGATTACTTCCACATCTTCACTGTTTAATTTTGCTGCATTTTTATGAAGCTCACCATGAATGGAATCATGTTTACGACACCAAGAGATACTGACTGAACTAGAAATTATTTAATCAATTGTGGAAGGACAAAAGGCAACGTCGATACGGGTAGGATTTGAAATCATGGACGCATGAATGTAAATAGTCGTAAGTAATACAGCAAGTTATATAAATGTCCATCCTCTACCTACAACGTCTGAAAGATTCTACCAATCTAATCCCAATCTACTGTAATTTTACATTTAATTAATACATGCAGGTAAGACATTTCATTTACATTATACTCGCTACCAATATCCCGTCTCACACGCCATAGTTATTGTTGATGAAGGTTTAGCATATTATTGACGAAAATAAACATAGACATTAAAACAAAATGAAGAAAACGCTATCAAAAGATTTGCAATTCATTTATGTTTGAAGATAAATTGAATTGGAAATTAGATTTGGTTACTGAGTGTTTTGATTTGCATACAAACTCTGGACTTGACAGCTGCAAACTGTACCGGTTGCGTGTGATGAAAACATATTTACTCGGCATTTACTAAGACATGTGCTTTAGTTCCGTTCTGCTGGCAAAGAACATATTAACAAGCTCTCTCTCTCTCTCCCTCTCTCTCTCTCTCTTTCTCTCTCTGTCACTCTCTCTCTCACTCACACACACACTTGGTTATATAAACACATAGAAACGTAGGTAGTTAATATAGTTTACCATGTAGACAAAAATAAGAGAATTCACATCACATACACATACATTTCTCTCCCCCTTTCTCTTTCTCTCTCTCCCTCTCTCTCTAAATATATATATATATACGTATATATATATATATATATATATATATATATATATATATATATATATATATATATATATACGTATATATATATATATATATATATATATATATATACGTATATATATATATATATATATATATATATATATATATATATATATATATATATATATATATACGTATATATATATATATACGTATATATATATATACGTATACATATATATTTATTTCTATTCTAGAGGGCTTGTGCCGCCATTAATGACGGCAATACCATTGAATGTATCTAATTTCTGGACTCCAGGATTGGTATGCCATATATACCAATTACCAGATTTATAAGCAACCATACAAACAAGAAAACGTAAGTTTTAATAAATAAAGTCTTTGCATGAGAGAAACCCTATAGTTTATGCTGATTACTGACACTTAGAAGGGATTAAAGATAAGAATGGTGTTTTAATAATTTATTTCTAGGATGTACTTACATACATTTTCAGCATTTATTAAAAAATGACACACACACACGCACGCACGCACACACACACACACACACACACACACACACACACACACACACACACACACACACACACACACACACACACACACACACACACACACACACACACACACACACACACATATATATATATATAATCAGTTGCAACAGTGACATATAGAGGCATTTAAGTTTCGTTGGGTTGTTTACCCTAACTCATTCAGCCTGTCATAATAAGAAAAATGGCTTCCATCCCTGAAGATTTTACAAAGTATTGGAAAGTTCTAAGGGAAGGGAATCCCGAAAATATTTGATTAGACAAATACCAAAAATATTGTAAATCAAAAGGAAGGTAACTATAAAACAAAGATAGGTGACTTGTGTTTCACAGGGAGCCAAGGGTTAATTTGAAATGTCGAAAAATGTAAATTAAATTAATCTGATCTAGACCATTTTTTTAGAACAAAGTTTGCTTCATGAGGACTACGATTGAAGCAGTCAAGTCGCGTATTTAAGCAGCGTTTCCTTCATGACAGTTGTGAGAATATATTCCACATCTCAGACCCACAAAGTTGACAAAATTTCTCCCCATTGTCGTACAAGGTGGATCCTTCCAGTATCCTCTATGTAATGGAGCATGATGTACTGTTTGTCTTTGAGTTCAACACGCGGTTCGCGAGCTGAGTGCTATGTTTTTTGTCAGAATGTCTGAACGTCGTTTTGTGGTTCAGGAAACGGTTTTATACCGGCTCTCAAACATTCCTACAGAAATCCCGGCTTCAGCTTCATGGTTTTGGTTGGTAGAGGTCACTTCTGCTTCATATATCACTACTAGAGTGTTACACTGTTGGTCTAGGAGCATGTCTCTGTCCTTCTGCATGAGCAGCCGTAAGGTGGAAGGCTTTTGCGTTTGTTGGTGATGTGGGATTTCGTGCCTTTGGTACATTCGTTTTGACTGCATTGACTTTCAATGCATCATGCAAGCCGTAAACAATGAAGTGTTCAATTGAACATCGTTGATTGAACATCGTTGTAGTCATCGGCATATTGAAAATTTGTGACATTGAAGCCTCGTAAACAGCAAGGCCTTGCGTCAGGGGCTTGCTCTGCAATCCAATCAGTGTCATAACTGAAAAGTGATGGAGACAGAACACAGCTCTGTCGAATCTGAAAGGATACACATTTCGTCTGTGTTTTTGAATGGCTAAAATTACACTTTTACGACGTAATTGCTTTAGTTTCAACACATAGTCAAAGAGTAGGTCACTTGCCAGACAACTCTGAAATACAAACATATAAAAACAGTGTTTTTTTAAGGGCTACAGCAATACAAATGGCATATTAAATTTTAGAAAATAATGACATGTTAACATTCCAACAACCTCGTTATCGTTATTTTGAGCATTTATTGTCCAATTTGCATGCTGTGACCGTCTAGAAAACGCACTATCTTTTATACTTTCCATAAAACTGCAATAAAAAAACATCCTTTTATAAACATACAATTGTGTGTATAAGTAGTGAAATACAGAGTTAGACTAATATATAGCTGCCGGTGGAAATATATTATAATTCTTTACAATCTAATGTCCTTGACCCATCTATGAAAGTTGTGCAATGCGTTTGTACTTATATATATATATATATATATATATATATATATATATATATATATATATTTATGCCTGCATAATCAATCATCATTGCATTTACATATATATATTTCGAGACACAATGTAATTTAATATTAGTCAGTAAGATGTTGACGACTCCTGCTGTACACACAGTATATAAATGAACATTAAAGCAAAACAACATTTCACTGTGAAGTTTTTAAGGTATGCATTAGTTATCAATCATCAGTTAAAATAATCATAAAACGACACCCATATTACTCAAAATATCAGGCCTTGTGCTGATTAAAAGCAAACTTAATGCTTCGTGTGTACACTGAGAGAAAATAAAATAATGCAATTTAGTATTTATTGTGGACACAGAGTCATACACACTATAAAATCAATAACATTGTATCTGAAAGTATTTCTTATAGTTTTAGTTTAGTTTTATCCTCTCATTATCTACAAAGTCTAGATGAAGTTTATTTTGGTATATATGTTTACACTCTCCATTTTTGAAACATATACAGTTAACATTCAATTACGAGATGGTTGTTCATATGACTGATCTGATCGTAAACATGATTGCGTAAAAGAAAGCATGTCTTCTGAGATTTTTAAGAGTTTTACAACACTAGAAGTTAATTCGTGTCCTCAATCATGACGGCAATAGCATTGAATGTATTTAATCTTTTGACTCCAGGCTTGATATGTCTCATATATATATATATATATATTGGTAAACGGAATAGAAAATGCTGACAAATTGTCCACAGTGAAAAATAGTTTAATTAGGAATAAGTGAGAATTAGTAATAGTATTGGTTAGTATTAAGTTTTGGTTTTAAGTTTTACCAGTTGCGCATTTCTAATGCTTTTCAAAAATAATTTTGATTAATCTCATCGTGGATTGATTTGATCCTATCTTCATTTGATCCTATCTTCAACCTCTACTTAATGCAGTAAACTTCGGACTAAACTAAAACTGGAACGAACAATGAAACATTTACAAATACCTATGTCTCTCTAAAGAGTTACACCGTACCTAATCCTTTTTCTTAAATAAATTAAATACCATCCACCATTTCTCTCCCACCCTGAATTACCTCCCCCTGCATATTAACTCTCTAAAAAGGGAAATCATATCAAACCCCAGTTCACCATTTGCCTCCATCATGGATCAACTAAGCACTCTTGCTATATTAACACATTTTGATCTGCTTATCTTCAAGAACTATGCCTGTAAATAACATTATTTGTTCTTTCACATTGCCTTATTATGCTCCACATTACGTTCCTTTTTTCTTTTTTCTTTTCACTTCATAAACCTTGTTTATAAATAATATTATTCTTTCTGCACCATTTCTTTAACATGTCCAACACCACCATTCTACACCAATACATATTATTATCATTTGATAATGCATAAAAATGCTGAAACTGGTAATAGACAATTATTAAATATATAAATAAATAAATGCCATTGTTAATTAATAAATAAATTAACTGATACCTTGACACTTCGCACAAAGTAAAATATTTCGTTTTAATCATTTTCTAACCAAGAAAAAAGAGAGAAATAAATAAAAAGAAAAAAGATATATTTCTCTACCTGTTTTCATATATATATATATATATATATATATATATATATATATATATATATATACGTGTATATATGTATATATATATATATATATAGGTATGTGTGTGCGCTTGTTATATACGTATTTATTTATTTATATGCGTTTATTTAATTATTTATTTATTTGTATACACGCATACACACACACATATTTATATTTGCGTGGTTTTGTATACCTATGGTAAGTGTTTTGCGTATGCTTGTGTATGTACGTATTTGTTTGCGGGTATGTATTTATTTATTTCTATTACTTCTGTATTGTATTTATTTACTTTGTTCTTAACTCTGTAGTGGAGATTCATTCGGTTTCCTAGTTAGAATTTAGTCTACGATTTCAGCTATACCATTTACGTGGTTTTGTCTTTGCGTGCTATTGTTCTCCCCAGTCCACATATGACGTATTATCTTCGTGTTTTTCGTTCATTGTCAGAGAACGTCTCTATGAACCACCTAAGAGAACATTAGTCTACGACCACTATTATACCATAAACGTGGTTCTGTCTTTGCGCGTAATTGTTTTTCACCGTTCCTATTAATGACGTATTATATTCGTTTTTCCCGTTCTTTGCCAGGGAACGTTTCCATGAACCAAAGTATCGTCTTCCTGTCTTCCTCTGGTTGCAACGTTTTTTGAAATATCCACTTCTGCGTTTACAGATTGACTTTATTAGTTTCAGAAGATCCCGTTAAGGGTGAAAGCAGCGATTCTTTGCTTAAACTTT
>OZ024740.1:168066211-168168711 GCA_964016885.1 Eledone cirrhosa | reverse complement strand
CGTTGGGAAAACAAATGTTACTTTATATGTCAAAACCAACCTTCAGAAATGCACAGCTAATTACAATGTTTGTAGCCCAGTGAATTCTGCCCTCTAGAAAATGTCTGAAAACTGGAATCACGATCAAAACAAACATGTTTACATTACCATAAAGATAAGACTGTCGCTATAACTTGTACACATTTACAAACAAAGTGAAATGAGGGAAACATACAGCTCACAGCGAAATTTGATTTAACCTTCGCAGTTGACATCAACAAACCACTAAATGAAATATACTAATTTGATGTTATTAGTGATCGATCAAGCTGCTATCAAATACCTAGGGCTATTGGAAACACCCAGTTTTTAGACATTGAATGTCCTGCTGTATTATGTTATAGTTGCCAACAAAAGGAAATATCAGAAATTGATTGAAATGATAACACAACCAAAATAAATGACCTATAATAGAATATCGATATACAATAGAAAATCATCCGACAAGTAGATATTATCATTAGAAATAAAGTAAATAATTAATTCACGAATCCTTAGCCGTCTCATTGTGATAGAATATCCAAAATGTACACCCGCTGGTAAACTACACTCGCCACCATCCTTAAATACAAAATACGAATGGCAAGAAAAAACTTTGTTACAGTAAAAAATTACACTAGAGCGGGATTATTAACTATAAATTGATATGAAACCCAAACTGTACATGGTAGCATATATAATTAAGGCTGTAAATGCTCCTCTGTGGGATGATTTGGAGTTACTCTGTACGAGAATCTGCTATGTAAATAAACAGCCAACCGTTAAAGGAGAAGCGGAGAGTGTACTCTCTAAACATCACTCATAAAACACATGACACCAATACAAGTGAAAGTTTTCTCAAAAATCACCAGAAAGCGCTTGGATAGTCGGTTATTAGTTTATGTACTTCCCGTTCTACAGGGTTTCTCTTGTTAATTTAAATGTATTCTTTCAAGTTCTCTATGAAATAAAATGACGTGTTGGCTAATGAATAGGAAGGAAGAAAGAAATGAATATGTGGCAGTGATGTACAGTTCCTCAAAGCATTGAAGTAATATCGCTGAAGTTTACTAAGTATATGGCTAGACTATAAGAAGGCATTCTTCGACTGTCTCCATCGATGGATACTAGAATCACTTGGTCATGACAAGTTCTCATCTGTTATAGTATAAGCCATTAAAAGCCTGATTACAACATTAAGAAGGGAAACAACTACTACCGCTAGAAATACAATTAGTTTATTGACGAGAATATTGCAGAGTGAAATATAGTCTGTAACGCAGTTGGTCCAAGCAGTTAATCCTTTAGTCCGATCGAGGGAAGACAAGGGATTGATTGAGACAGTCAGAGGTAGGCACGATATTCTCACAGAATGTAGGATTAGAGTTTGAACAGGATAAGAGATCATATTTAGTTGTCAATCGAAGAAACATTGTTGACTAGATGAGGACTGTGAATATAAATAACATAAATCTCCCATATCTCTAATGGCGAATGTTATAAGAACTTGGAATTATATACGTCGTTGCAGTGAATTAAGTTAGAGTGACTTCTACATCAACAATGACACTCACAGAATCTAAATAAAACGAAGGGATGGAATCAGAGGCACAGTAAAAACAATATTCTGGATGTAAGAGAAAAGCTCGGTGTGTACAGCTGTTTTATATGACTTAAACAGAAACATAGCGAAGAAACATCACACCTGCAGAAAATTATGCATGGGTATATATCCGACAAGCCAGTGGACCAAAAGCATTAAAACAAAGTTTAAGTTCTTTTGGATCTGTGAGAGATACATCACACTCCAACTAAAAGAAAATGCCTTCGCTATTCAGACAGAGGCAAAAAGCTACTTGATAAATAGAATAGGTAGGTAAACCTCCAAACATTTAGTTGTTGTTGTCTAGCCCTTGATCATTCTGAATTGACCAGACCTACAATCAAAGGCGTTCCAGCCATGAACGTTCCATTTTTCTTGGGGATGGGGTGTCTTGGATTATATGGATAATGCATCAGTACATTGTTAAGACGGTAGGGTGCAATTCGAGGAATATTTAGCTGCTATTTCTAGTTGGCTGAAACAACACACATATATATCCCTTCGTCTCTATCCACTTTATCCGTCTCCAGGAGTAATTTACCCGATCTATTCAGCTACTACTTTAGTTATATACATATTGGTTGCCATATTTTCAAATGTATGTATGTATCACCAAAGGGGTGAATGAACTGCTCAGTCAACGGCCATCCACCCCAACTGTAGGTTAAATAGATTCATCAACCCGCAATCAGCCTAGCATAGTGAGTACGGCTACACACCTGACAAGGCCAAAACCAGACAGAAAATGGTAGAAGTCAACAAGGGAACGGTTCCTCCAACAAGATCTGTATTGGATTGAATTATCAACCATCTATTTACATAAACATAAAGGTACAAATGCATTCATCCAAAAAGGTTCGTCCTAGCCTAATGGTTATGCATCTTACTTTACAGTTAACCGCTCTTTTTACTTTCATTTTTTTCACACACGTCTGTACGTAAACATTCATATGCATCCATAAATATTCTAATGAAGAGAAACATTTTTATAAGAAGATGTAAGGATGTAAAAGAATTAATCACTAAAATTAATTTAATGTCTTTACGCAAGGATAGTCTTTTATTTTATTATTTCTTTCAGTCAGAAGACTGTGGTTATGCTAGGGTGACGCCTTGATCTATTCAATTATATGGGCCCCAATACTTATTTTCTAAAGTCTAATACTTAGTTATTAATCTCATTTTTTCCCGAAACCGTTATATTACGGGACTTTAAAGCAGGCAGACATACATATATAATGGGCTTTTGCGGTTTACGTCTACCAATTTCCACTTACAAGACATTCGTCAATCTGAGGTGTTCCAGTGTGCCATACAGCGGAACTGAATCCAGAACCATCTCAGTGTGAAGCAAACTCTTTAACCACTTAATCATGTATGTACGTATGGTCCCATAACTCCCGATAGAGTCGTAGGGGCACCGTATCGATATACAGCATTTCTTGGGCATTTTAAAACCAGGTGGAGCCCATCCCTCTCCAGGCCTGAGTAGAGCAGGTTTCTTCCAGAGAAAGATAGAAAGTGAGAGAGAGGAAATGAGAAAGAGATATAGAGGAAGAATCGACCCCAGTACTAGACTGCTACTATTTTTTATCGACCTCGAAAGGATGAAAGGCAAAACCACTTAATCATGCCTGCATACTAACACAAACTATTACAAGCTCAAATATCATATATATAGTCATGTTAAAAAATCTTTTTAATATTTTCTTTATTTCAGTCATTAAACTACGGCAATGCTGGTGCTCCCCTTTCCCAGTAATTCTTTTTTTTTTTTATGCGTCGTACTTATTTTATCGATGTCTTATTTTATTTTTATTTTTTTGGAACCGACATGTTATGAGACATAAGCAAACAGTAAATATATACACACACACGTTCACACACATGCACATATATATACAGATGTGTGTATATATATTTATATAAACATACACACATATATATGTGTATGTGTGTGTGTCTGTCGGTGTGTGTATGTATATATATATATATATATATATATATATATATATATATATACACACACACAAACACACACACACACATATATATATGTGTATCATTTTCGTTTCAAGTTCGGACATGTGCAACTTAATGTTTCCTTGCCAATAAATGTGACTTTATACATAACTTTGAAGAAAGGTGATAGCTTGTATAGACGTAAGGTCTGAAATTTATAAGAGTAATTTACTATTTAGCTTACATCAAAGGCGGTAAATTATGGAATCATAAACGAGTTGGACAATGCTTTGAATTCAAATACCAACAATGTCAACTTTACCTTGTATTCTCCAATAAAATAAAGGAGCAGTCAAATAGTTTGTCTACCAAATTTCATTCAGAAGTTTCCACAGTGCTCAACCCCAAACCATAAGTTTCCAAAGTGGTGAAAGTATCACACTGTAGTATTGAACCCGAAACCATGTGGTTTCGGAGCTAACTCTTTAACCACGCAGTCATGCCTTATTGTATACTGGCAGTGGTGCTCGGCGTTGCACGGGATAAGGTATTTTGGAACGCGGGTTGCCAACAGACCTAATCGTGGAAAAACTGCATGCCTGGACATTATGTAAAGAAAATAAACCGAATACTCTGATGGCTAGATAATCTTTAAGATTTTCCTCGATGAATCAGGAAAAATGCAGGTTTTCACCTAATGCGGGCCCTAGGGATCAAGAAAATGAATTTTTTTTATGTGCATAATATGCTTTGAAATTTCGGGAAAATCGGCTAGACGTAATGCCTCTAAAAAGCCCTAAAATGCTGAAAAAATGAAGTTTTTCACCTAATGCGGGCCCTAGGCCATAAAAAAGTGGGATTTTCTTTGCTCACGGTATAAAGAAGACTGACTAATACATAGTTACAATTTCAAGGAAATCGGTTTGACGTAACGCCTCAAAAAACCCATAAAAAGCTTAAAAAACGCAGTTTTTCACCTAATGCGGGCCCTAGGAGATAAACGTGTTAAATTCTTTTTATGTGCATAACACTCCCTGAAACATAAGTAATACACATGTAAAGTTTGAAAAATATCGGTTTAGGGATTCAAACTCACACACATACACACACACATACACACAGACAGACATCCTTAGAGAAGTGCCGTAATGCAGACAGCCAGACATACAGACAGATATTATAAGGGCGCGACGTTATATGTATGTATCTATCTAAAAAGAGAAAGACTAAAAATTATAGAGAGGGCATTGAAAATTTGAAATTTATTTTGCTCAGAACACTCCCCGAAACATAAGTATTACATGTGTAAAGTTTGAAAAGAGTCGGTTAGGTGGTTCTCGAGTTTTAGGGATTCAAACTCACACACACACAGACAGACATCCTCAGTTTTATATATGTAGATAATACATTTTCCCAGAATATTTAATGTAAGAGAAGTAAAATGATCACAGATTAGTGTCGAATTCGGCCCTTTAGTTTGGTTTATTTTCAGCTTTACTCGTAGCCCAGGGTATTGCGAGGCAGAACAAGAATACAGTTGTCTCCCGGTATTCGCGGGGGTTTCGTTCCTAAAGTACCCGCGAAGAGTGAAAAATTCGCGAATATTGAAAGTGGTCCATAAAAATCATTATAAACGTCAAAACATAACGTGAAATAGAGGCCGGCAAATACTGTATATTGTTATTAATAATTTAGCGTTAGAACGGGTGAAAAAATATATATTGCCACGAAAAAAGCCATAACAAAATCGCGGAAGATATTTACGATTTCGCGAATATGCGCTGGTTTCCACGAACAATTATTAGTTAGGTTCTGAGGAAAATTCCGCGAATAACCGGGACCGTGAATGCAGGGGTACACTGTATTTTCCCGTCTCTAAATATTCAAGGGAAATAGGCGTTCTTTTTATTATTGGGTTAGGTGTCATCAGATATTCCCAAACTCCTCTATCGTTCATCGGGTCCCTGATGAATCTACTTGCTGAAATCATCTCTTATAGGCTCTGCCGTAGCGTAATATAACTGTTGTTAGTGCCAGCTGTGACCATTCCATCTATCATTTAGACACAGTGTATCTGAGAAAACATTATATATATAATGTGCCCTTCCACTTTAATATGTTAAGGTATGCTTTGAGGGAAATTTGGTTGCTATTTCTAGTAGGTTGGGTGTTCACATATAGAGACACTCACTGTTGTTTAATACAACTGTGTGGACATAAAGAGATTTCATAACTTAATACAATCAGTATCTCTCATTAATATGATCTTTTCTCCTCTACCTCCTTCTTCATACTTTAGCTCCGATCACCCTTTATTACTTATTCATCGTTTCCTTTCGGATTTATCATGTCTTCGTGTACCACCTCATCCATCTTGCTTAATAATAATTTGTAGCAGTTGTTTAACTTTCTTCTTCTTCTTCTTCTTCTTCTTCTTCTTCTTCTTCTTCTTCTTCTTCTTCTTCTTCTTCTTCTTCTCACCCCCTCCTCCTCTGCAGAAATCGGCTGTATTCAAACAAGGGAAGAAATGAGCTAGGTCAAATTTTAAATGTCCTTGCATCTCTACTAGGAGCTCACGGCCTATTGATATATATATACATCTAATAAATACTTAAAACTTTAAAAGAGCATTTATTTGTGCAGGGGATCTTCCTATCTATCTTTAAAACTTCCGTTGTTCTATATCTGTCGTTTATCCCTTCAGAGAGATAGAGAGAAAAGGAGAGAGAGAGAGTGAGAGGGAGAGAGAGCGAGAGAGAGAGAGAGAGGGGGAGGGGGGAGATAATGGGAGGGAAAAAGAGAAAGAGGCCTTATACTGTTATTTGAACAAGCTGTCGGTCATCCTTTAGAAATTTACAAACGTGACAAATGATAATAAAATAGAAATTTTTCAACCTAAAACAATCTCTTTTCTAGTATCTCAAAAAGTTCACTTAGAATCCTGAAACTCTTGGGTAGTGTGTGGAGGAAGTTACTCCTTGGATAAGAATTGTTGAGTTAAAGAAACTAAGAAAAAATTAGCTGTTTACAGCTTGTGGCGGGGTAATAAAAGATATTAACAAAAATAACCTAGAAATAAACTTAATTAAATCACTTGGTAGTGTAGAAAAATAATGAATAAACATTAAAAAAATATCCCTGAATATTTCCGAACATGCGGTCGAATATCCATGAAAACCATACGCCACTTTCTTAGAAAAAGGAAAGACATGGTGGAATTTCCGTATGGTGGTTTCAACAATGAGTCTTCAGTTGTTCGATCAACTGAAAGTCCAGCTTGTGAATTAACGCGAAAGTGGTTCATTATTCTAGAGACACGTGTACCCTTAACGTACATTCTGAATCAGCGTGACAAAATATATGATAAAGCTGGATTTATAAATTACAGATTCAACCCATCCGACAGGTTTCCGTTTACACAATTTCATCCACAAGTCTTTGGTGAACCCGAGGCTATAGTAAAGACACTTGCCTAAGATGCCATACAATAAAATCTAACTCGGGACCCCATGGTTTTGAAGCGAGCGTTTTAACCCTTCATCCATGCCGGAAAAAAATCATATTACATAATGTTGTCCTAGATAAACGCGTGGCTTAGACGATTAGGTGTTCGGCTCACGGTCGTAAGGTGAGTTCGATTTCCATTTGTGCGTTTTGTCCTTGACTTAGACATTTTATTTCATGCTGCATCTTTCCATTCAACTTGTAAAAATGAGTTGTACCTGTAATTCAAAGAGACAGATTTGTCACATACTGAGAAATACATTAAGAGTACACGTGTCTATGGAATGCTCAACCACTTGCACATTAGTTTTATGAACTAGGTATTTCATTGATCGAAAACTGGAACATGCTTCGTCGAAATTGACAGTGTTCTATTTAGTTTGGGTCATATTCATTAGCACGACCGGAGGCTCAGCACATAGCACATATAGATACTCTAAGCTAGAAAGAAAAAAAGAAAAACAATAACCTGAATAATTATTTCTGAAACGCCTTTCATCATAAGTCTCCCTGTTCTGTCAGAATTGAGCTGGTGTTAAACAATGGCTGTTCGAATACTGACTCCTACTTCCTTGTTTAGTGGAATGTTGCCAAAGATTGTTAAGACATCTTAAAAAAAAGAGAATGGTAGTAGTAGTAGTAGTAGTAGTAGTAGTAGTAGTAGTAGTAGTAGTAGTTGTTGTTGTTGTTGTTATTGCCATTCCTCGTGAGTCGATAAAATAAAGCACCAGTCATGTACTGGGGTCACTACAATCGATTTTCCTCCCCCAACAAATTGCAGGTCTTATGCCCAGATTAAAATCATTGTTTGCTCCAAGTCGACCTTAATTGAACTAGACTTCAGAATTAAAGCCATTCCAATCATAACAATTTCCTCATTTTTACAAAGACATTGTATCCAATGTACTCTTTCATAATGTTTTTATATGGTGGCTGGATTAGATTTCAGAGAGATTTAGCTGCTATTTCTAACAGATCGTATGAGCATATAGAGGTTCCCTCACCTTTTTCTTCATTGTGGTGGATTACAGAGAACTGGTCAGTGTGCAGTTCAAAGCACCACCCAGAGAAATGTGCATATAACAAAGCAAACGTTTTGTAACAGCATCATCATCATAATCGTCGTAATTATCATCGTCGTTATCAGTAACAGCATCAGCAGCAGAAAATATAAGAAGATTAACAATAACATCAACAAAAGCAACGCGGGACAAAAGTACCGTGAAATCTCTATGGGGTCACTTGACCTGCCAGAAACAGCTACCAAATCTACCTGAAATCACAATACCGTCTTAAAGAAAAAAAAGGACACATTGAACAATGTAGTTGTGGATATACAAATAGATAGGATGGTCACAGACGAAACGCCATTGATTAAAGGTCAACTTAACCCAGGCTTACCCAAGGCTAAGAAATGATTATTTTTACTTCCGATCGAGCCAGGATTGGCAAAGCAAGAGCAGCTTCCATCAAGCTAAAGAACGTTTGGGTATCAAAAAAGAACTGTTCAAGAACTAAACTTCCCATCGTTAACTCCAACATGAAGGCAGTACTGCTCTACCGGTGTGAAACATGAAGAACAACAAAGAAGATGCAGCAGAAAATCCAGACTATTTTCAACACCTGTCTGAGGCTCATCTACAACATCAAATGGCCGGATCTGTGGGAGCGAGCGGGACATGAACCAGTGGCAAAGAAGATTCTGCAGAGGAAGTGGAGCTGGATTTGGTATACCCTCAGGGAACTAGCATCCAGCATCACACGCCAAGCTCTGACCTGAAACCCGCAGGGTAAGAGGAGAAGAGTTCAGCCCGTGGCAGCTGGAGGCGTGACACTGAGGCTGAATTAAGAAAACTGGAAGCCGACTGGAATGGAGTGGCGAGAGCAGTCTAGTTCGTGTACAATGGTCTATACTCCACAGAGAGCTGAATGTTGAATGAATGAGGTTCCTTGTGGTATATTTTGGCGGAAGGCTGGCAGTCATTCATTTACAATAAGAGCTGACACTCCTTCATTTATGTTTCGAACACTGAATTTGAACGTTTACGTCAAATGAAATGATTTGATTCTCGGTAATTGTTTTTCGTCGCAACCATTTCAGACCAAAGCTCGAAAACGATAATTTTAATAACCTCAGAGAAAAAGTACTCCAGAACATCTCATATCACAGGGAAATACAAGAACGAACTATGGGAAATATTTCTTCGGTCACCTCGCTTGTTCAGTACTTCATTGGATGCAATGAGCACAGATTGGAGACACTGGAAAACTACGTTCCTTGTAGTGCTCAAAGTTGAGCTTAAACCCTTCAGTAAGTTTAATAACATCTTAATTTAATAATTAGAAAAGAATTATATATGTATAATAGTGGTATATATATATATATATATATACACACACACGCACACACATATATATATATATGCGTTAACCTAAAATATTCCTTCGATATACTGTACCGATTGTGTTGTTATTTCTGTTTACCTTTTACACACACACACACACACACACATACACACACACACTCACACGTATATATATATATATATATATATATATATATATATATATATATATATATATATATATATATATATATATATATATATATATATATATATAGGAAAAGTGTCAGGATCCCGACAGCCGAGCTCCGGCCGTGTCAACAGCTAGATCCGTACTCTGGTGCGTTATGGTATCTTACCACACCTTTATTATATATACTAGCAGAAAAACCACCCTCAGGTGGTTTTCTGCTAGCCTGTGTAGTGTGTATATTGATATTATACGCAAGTATATATACATGTAGATATGATACATCAAATAAAATCGTAATTGACAATATACACAGAAATTGAACGAAGACTGCATTACACTGTCTTATGTAATCAGTAACGTAATCCATTGACGGAAATATATGACTGTTTATTTAAGCGATCGCTAACCGGAAGTGTTAACATTTGAAAATTTTAAAATAAGTGACAAAATTATTTATATTTAATCAAGAATAACGAAATTTAGTAGATAAATTATGTAATATTCATTCATTATTTATTCAAAGTAATTCAAAGTAATTCAACTTATTTTACAAACGGGATAAAAAATATATTCTGAACGCTGTCCCGCACTCCTCCCTTTATTGTAGTTTATATATACAGAGAGAGAGATAGATAGATAAATAGATAGAAAGAGAGAGAGAGAGAGAGAGAGAGAGAGAGAGAGAGAGAGAGAGAGAGAGAGAGAGAGGTTGTAACATTGGATCAAAGTGAATCAAGGTCACAAGGTACTTGAGCCTTCGAGAGAATATCAATATGACCGCACGAAATGGCACCAGACTCTCCCTCATATCACAAGCTACCATTTCAAAAGATGGCAGGAGGAGTCTGAAAAAACAACCCCGGATGTCATAACTAGTATGCGCTTGAGCATAGATCTGCTTTATCAGGGCTGACTTAAGACTAAACAACAAAGGGGTAATGGCGACGACGGCGTCAACGACGCTGCCGCCACCTCCACCACACGAGGTATCTACCGGCTGAATGGACTACGGGAGAAAACGGATTAAGACTACGCTATTGTCTCAGACAAATTGATTTATGAGACAATGAGGGAGCCTCTACGTGACCATTCGACCTGCTAGAAATAGCAGTAAAATCTTACTCAAATCGTAGGTGACAAAAACGAAAAAAGAATTATAATGGCTGGAACGTCTCTTACTATAAGTCTATTTGATCCGAAGTGGGACTAAACAATAACGATATAATGGAGGGAGCATCAATTTAGTCTGTAATCTGTGTCACTGATAAGTGAGTTGTGATAAATTCATTCATACGTTTATATTGTTTTACATATATACTTACGCACACACACACACACACACACACACACACACACACACACACACACACACACACACACACACACACACACACACACACACACACACACTAACATGAAGTGGAAATAACATAAAGAGCTGTAAATAGATTTTTGTTCGAATCTTTATATTCATAAGTTCACCGTCATACTTTGTAATTCTTTATTTTTAAATTGATTTTGTTGACGCAAGGAATTCTTGTATAAAAATTAATTCTTTAGTCAACTTATGTCAACAAAACAAAATAATAACATCAAAAATCAAAAACAAAAACAGTAACTGATGAAAATATATTTTAAAATAATCTGTGAAAATTGTTGATAGCTTACCTTCGAATAATTTTTCTTGAAATAATAACAATAATAAGTTTGTTTTCTTATTTTTTGAACCGTCTAGTTTTATGGTTGTTATATGAATTACTTTTCTAGGTTCGTTGAAATATCGTCTGCTATTGTGAGATGAATGACTGCTGTTGCATGTATGTATATATTTCTATATGCGCAGTGCATTGTGTTTGTAAGTATGCGTGAGAAAGAGAGACAAAGAAGAGAGAAGAAAGTAAGTTTGAGCGTGCATATGTCAGAGCGTCTCTCTATATATGTATCTGTGTTTACGGTACCACATGAGTATTTGTTGAGACGTAGGTACGTGGGCGCGAGATGTGCGCGCGCGTGTTTATTTGTTTTCGTATATGTACGAAAATGTTTTGTGTGTACGTATGCCCAGGTCTGTCTGTATGTGTAAAGGTGAATTTTGTTTAAAATTGATGAGCATGCATCTATATGTATTTGTGTACCTGTCTATATGTGACGTTTCTTAATGGACAAACGAGTTTATATGTTTTGTGTGAGTGCATGTGTTTGAGTGTGTGTGTATGATTCTAAGGGCATGATCCATGTATATCTAATTTTATATTAAGATGTATTTTAGTGAAGTAAATTCGTATATCACAAGTCTCAGCGCGCACACGCTAACATATACGCATACATACACCCATGCACACAACCACACACACACCCACATTTAGGCGCAGGCATAGCCATATGTTTAAGAAATTCGCATGGCTTCGGGTTTGATATAACTGCGTGCCGCCTTCAGCAAGTATCTTCAACGATAGCATCTATCGAGTTGATAAATGTTTTGTGGGTAGATTTCAGCAGACGGACACATTGAGGAAGTGTGTGTGTGTGTGTGTGTGTGTGTGTGTGTGTGTGTGTGTGTGTGTGTGTGTGTGTGTGTGTGTGTGTGTGTGTGTGTGTGTGTGTGTGTGTGTGTGTCCATGCCTGAAATTATTTTTAACGATAGAAACTTGTGTGTCGAGTTGTTTCTCTCTGTCAAAAGGTTAATATGCTATTCTTCTTCTTCTTCTTCTTCTTCTTCTTCTTCTTCTTCTTCTTCTTCTTCTTCTTCTTCTTCTTTCATTATCCAAGATTCATAACCATAGGTAAGGGTTGGCATATATACTAGAGTTGATATCATGGCTAAAACCGTGGAAGGCAATGCACGAGGATTGCCGCAGAAAGATGACTGACATTTTAATAAATATAAATTAATTAACCAATTAAAATATGTGAATTACATCAAAGTTTTTTAAATTCATTTATCAAATATCGTTTGGGCAACATATCCTATTCATGAGTATGTTGCCCGACAGGCTGATGAGCGCTAAATGACAAATTACCGCCCACTCTTCAGTGAAAATATGTTGCGTCCTGGGCCCTAGGAACATTTCCGTACATTTTACAATTAGAATGGAGTTGGTCATTTGCAAGATGGGTTCGAATTACAGTGAAATCGACTTAAACATCTTATTTTTCCGGGGTCGATAAAATGAAGTACTAGTCAAGTACTGGATTCTTGTAGTTATCCACCATTTTTTCGTTCCAAAATTTCTAGTTTTAAATCCTTATTTTATGACGGCTGAAGAGTGACACAATTAACAGACTTAATACATTTGGTTAGGTCCCATTACACATTGGGTCCAATGCTTTCTAAATGGGTTTTGACATTTTTTTCATCTTTCCGAAGCAGATAAAATGAAATACAAGTTAAACACTGATGTCGATGTAATCGACTATATCAACCTGTCAAAGCCAGTGTCTTATGATGACTATGATAAAAATAATTATCTCTTAAATAGAAGCACAGTGCATCAAAAGTAAAACGAATAAATGTTGTTTTATAAATAATGGAAATTTTGTTTATATAATTGTTTCTTACACTACCCCACTCGACAATACAGCAAGCATAAGCTAGTTCTAAAACACACCGCACGACATACAATTATTCAGTTAAATAAAATTAAAACCAATCTTCTTCAGGATACAGTCACCATAAATATCTGGTTTATGTCGTACTAATCACTCCGTATTGCACTAAGTGCTTAATCATATCAACAGAAAAGACCCCCTCAAAAAGCTCTCGTATCAGAGCCTTTCAGCTGGAATCAAAGTCCACACAGTATTGGAGGGATGGTACAAGATGTATGTTTTCTCTACACAGCCCTACCAAGCAACATATACAAGTCTAAACAAACCACACAAATATAATTACCGAGTAAAATAAAATTAAACTTAAAGCCACCATAGAAAGTCCCTTCGTACCTTTCAACGGGAAAGGCCATAGTTCACACAGTATCAGAAGCACGATACAATATATGGTTTTGTATTTACAGAATCCCACCCGATAATTAAATACAAAAATACATTAGCCAAAAACGCGCCACATAAATACAACTACTTAGTAAAATAAAATAAAAAGAAATTTAAAGCCAGCCCTCTACTAAGAAAACGAACGTCATCAGGCTACAATCAACCTCAATGTATTTTGTTTGACGGTGTGTAGCTACCAGATGAATTAATACCAATAAAAACAGTAAAAACAACAAAAACCGACACAGATAACAAGTTGCGATGAATCTTATTAAATTAACATTAAGATAAAAGGAAATATAGAGTGCTTCCAATGTTTCGGATGTTAGTCTGTCACCAGGGAATAAACGAGGGGGGGGGGGGGAGAAGTTAAGAGAAGAGAAAAAAGCTGGAGATGATCAGCTGACATCAAGGTGTGAAATATGGATATATATATATATACATAGATACAGACATAGATATATAATAAACACACACACTCACTCTCTCACACACATACATACATATATATATATATATATAGATATATATGTGTGTATATATATATATATATATATATATATATATATATATATATATATATATATATATATATATATACGAGGTGTGTCAGAAAAGTTCCAGGACTGATGTCACAAAAAATTTATTTCAAACCCAAACTTCACACTAAGAGTTTTCTCCTTCAAAGTAATCCCCCTGGAGTATGTAACTGTAATCTTAGCTCTCTGCAGCGATCACACTTTTTTCTTCATAATTTTATATACATGTCCTCTGTTTCAGGTCGTCAAGCAATGAGCACAGAGCAACGAACAAACTTGAAGTTTCTGTTACGGTTGGGGAAAAAACTGTCAGAAGCACTAGGATTGCTGCAGTAAGTGTATAGAGATGAAACTATGTCAAGCTCACGTGTTTTTGAGTGGTGAAAGATGACCCCCAGGAGCAAGGCCTTCAACAACCAGGACTGAGGTCAACGTTGAACGCGTCAGGCAGATGGTGCGTAGCGATCGTCGGCTGACTATTCGACTGATGGCAAATGAGCTGGGCATGTATCGGGACAGCATCTGGAAGATTCTCACTGAAGATTTAGACATGCGGAAAGACTGCGCGAAGATGGTACCAAAACTGCTGAACGATGACCAGAAGGGTCGACGCATTCAAGTGTGCCAGGACATCCTCGAGCGTCTTGAAACCGAACCAGACTTGCTAGGGACAGTCATAATAAAGGCCGAGACGACGGAACTGCGGAGGATCCCGGAAGAATCCTTCCAGAAGTGCATGCAAGCGTGGCAGAAAAGGATGGAAAAGTGCATTAAACTCCAGGGGGATTACTTTGAAGGAGAAAACTCTTAGTGTGAAGTTTGTGTTTGAAATGAATCTTTTGTGACATCGTGCTGGAACTTTTCTGACACACCTCGTATATATATATATATAACGAAGGAAGTGTGGTAAAGAACCAGATGGACCATAACGCACCAGAGTATTCAATACATAGGGTAGTAGAGTGGGTAATAGGAAAATGTATAACCCTGCCGTCGGGGTTATACATTTTCCTATATATATATATATCGTTTCTGAATTTGTTTAGCAAGATTCTTTATCTGAAAACGTGTGTTGAAACCGATATTGTTATACTTTGGGAGGGTCATGTTGCCAATAAGAAACACACGCACCACTTGCTTTCACTCCAATTTATTATGAATTAAATTATAAATTTAAAAAATTATAAATTTCCGGTTGGTTGGTCGGTTCCACAACCGGAGGGTTGTTCATATATTGTCAAAGTTCTTTCGTCACACATTCTGTGATCTCTTCAGTGACTGGGGATTCTTTTCTTTGTTTTGTGCCTCTCCTTTGTTTTGTCCTACGCCATCTTGTTTCTGTGTGTGTTGTGTGTTTAGTTTGTGCATGTGTTACATCGGGGTGTCTGTGTGTGTTTTTATTTGTTTATTTATTTGTTTATTTACATGTTACTGGTTGGTTGTTTGTTCTATGTGTGTGTGTTTTCATTTTGTCCTTAATTGTAAGTTGTAATGTTGCTATTCCATTCATGTTTTCTATTTACTTTTGGTTGGAGTTTTGCAGTTAATATGAGTTTTGCAGTTAACAAGGGGCAGGTCCCATTTGTATCATTATTTACCATGTTTCCTATTTTCGGGAAGAAATGGTAAATAATGATACAAATGGGACCTGCTCCTTGTATAGGAACAAATTTTGGAATAGAATAGAAAGAACTAGGATAAGTTTAATAGAATAAACTCATGGTATGATATCAATAAATACCAGAGTGTAATGTTCAATACAATCTCTAGAGGTGAACTAGCTTACAAATTTAGAAGGGCCCTAGATAAACTTAAACTAAATATTAAGATAGTAGATAGACCAGGTACCTCCATAAAAACACTTATTAATAATACATACCCTTTTCAAAGACCTCCCTGTATAGATAAGAAATAGATAAGAAATGCATAATCTATAAACTAACTGCAAAATTAGAAACATAGTATATAGCATAAGATGTACTGAAGGACAATGTAAGGATAAGAATATAGTGTACATAGGTGAGACAGCTCGTAGTATAGGAGAACGATTAAATGAACACTGGCGAGAGCTTCAAGATAGAAAATAATCATCAGTACTCCACCAACATGCTAAAATAGAACATAAGGGCAAATTAGAGAACATAGAAATAAAAATAAAATCTACACACAGAAAAGACGCAATGTTTAGACAAATCACAGAGGCAATAAACATAAATGAACTCCAACCAAAATTAAATAGAAAACATGAATGGAATAGCAACATCACAACTTACAATTAAGGACAAAATGAAAACACACACACATAGAGCACACAACCAACCAGTAACATGTAAATAAACAAATAAATAAACAAATAAAAACACACACAGACACCCGGGTGTAACACATGCGCAAACTAAACACACAACACAGACAAAAACAAGATCGCGTAGGACAGAACAAAGGAGAGGCACAAAACAAAGAAAAAAATCCCCAATCACTGAAGAGGTCACAGAATGTGTGACGAAAGAACTTTGACAATATATGAACAACCGTCCGGTTGTGGAACCGACCAACCAACCGGAAATTTATAAATTTTTAAATTTATAATTTAATTTATAATAAATTGGAGTGAAAGCAACTGGCGGGTGTGTTTCTTATTGGTAACATGACCCAAAGTATAACAATATATATTAGGTTATGCAAGAAATGTTTAGGGTTATCCTGAATGCAGTAATGGTTAATTACTACACTAGATAGAGATGACATACGGTGAGGTGTTACTCAACGAGTTATGGAAGAATAGTCGGAAAAATTCAGTTTCTGATCCTTCTGTATTCCGGCGTGTAGATAAAGAATGAATAATAACAGGTAGACATCATAAAAAGGTAATTTATTCCGAGTGCTTACAAATGTTTCAATAGCCTAGTCATGCTATGTGCAATTGATAATTAATAAATAAATATTTGATTGCAGAAACTCAATTTTCAAATGCTACCATTTCCTCAGAGCAGAGGAAATGCTCTGAGGAAATGGTAGTCGCAACATTCGAAAATTGAGTTTCTGCAATCAAATATTTATTTATTAATTATCAATTGCACATAGCATGACTAGGCTATTGAAACATTTGTAAGCACTCGGAATAAATTACCTTTTTATGATGTCTACCTGTTATTATTCATTCTTTATATATATATATATATATATATATATATATATATATATATATATATATATATATATATATATATATATATATATATATATATATATATATATATATATATATATATAAAATGTATATATTGAGTTTGGAACTCAAAATAGTCTCTTACAAAAAAATAGCTCTAAGAAAGAGATATTTCTGAGCCGTATATTATAATAGAATATAAAAGAAAAGCGAACACAGATATATAGATATATGTGTTCAAATCGTAAGGGACCTTATTCGCTAAGGTGAAAATAATACTAACTATAGACAATTGGGTTCGCTTGTCTCAATTTAAGAAAAAATTAAGAAAATAAATACAAACCGGAATTGTGGTAACTCCCAATCACCCAGACAACTTGTTGTTGTTTCGCAAAATTAATTTTGAATAGAAATACTAATCCAGGCTCATCAGTGGGTGATGAATTAGTATCCTAGACACATCTATGTATGCTATATATAATAAAAAAAAAAAAAAAAAAAAAAATATATATATATATATATATATATATACTGATATAACTTTATCGTATAGTTCGACTGTTAGCGCATTTCTTAGTATATATCTTAATTAACTTCCAACACGAGTGCTAATTATATGAAATTAGTACGTTCATTTCAAAATAATACTCAAATTATAATGACTATTATGGTAATGCTGGTGATAATGATGATAATGATGACGTGGGTGTTAAGCTTGTAGAAATTAGAAAATGCGTCCTGGTTTCAATTGAAGTAATTTCCCTTTACTGATGCCGATATTTCCTTCAAAATAGTGGAGGATATGCTGGGTTGTCACTATGACCATTTATACACCGTTAGTGTCTGTGTGACTCGTGGAAGCAAGGAAGGAATTTTTTTTCTCAAACCGAGCACCTAGATTGAATGCTTGCAACAGAGTAAACTCCGTCAAAGGAATCTTAGGGCCAGGTGTAAGCGTGTTAAAACGGATGACAGATTAGGTTTAGCATTAAGAAACTTAGACCGCATAAAACTGGAACATATACTGCCAGGTGTTGTTTTCTAACAATTGCGTTCATCTACTACACTGGTATTTTATTTTATCGCTTCCGAAAAGATGAAAGGTAAAGATAATGATTTAAGGTTAAGATAATAACAGCGAAATTTTAACTCAGTGCATAGAAAATTGGAGCAAATACCATAAGGAATTTTGTCCGCCCCTCTAATTACTAATTCACCGCTTGTCGAGGTTGTCACAATACACCTTATATGATTAACTACTGTGTGTCACAGTGTGTTGTATGGTTATTAGTTAGGAATGGAAGGAATAGATTGAACCCGGGAACTTATGATACACTTAAATTACAACTAGGATATATATTGTGTGCCAACTAGATGTGTGCCAACTATATTGTGTGCTCGTGAAACAATTACATATACACCAGGTCCGAACACAAAAGAACGAAATTCCCACTGTCACTAACGCCGTCTCTCCCGCCCTCCCCATCTCTATGAGAAAATGGGGGTCCACACGAAGCGAACTTGTTAGCAGTCCATCCACAAGCTCTCAGCTGCACGGCAGCATTGTCTGTCAGGAACAACAGATTCGAAACTGGCAACCCAGTCGTTTGCCCGACTGTAATATTCTACTTGATCAGAGCTGACCTGAAATTAGACAACTAGAACAACTGGTGCTGTTATTTTAATATTGCCACTACACCAAAGGGATAAAGTAATGAACTGATATGATACACTTGCAATTAAGAAAACTCCATTGCTACACCAATATTCATCATAACAAATAAACGGAGTTAACCATACACTACAAAACAAAAACAAAAAAAAAAACAACAAACAGAAACGATATTTAACATTCGTTGGAACAATAAGCTCCACTTATCTGGAGTAATTACTTTCTCATCACACTACACACACACAAGCACACGCACACACACACAAATAAACACAAGTATACACATGATATATATATATATATATATATATATATATATATATATATATATATATATATATATATATATATATATACGCGCAATCGATTTCCCTCATACTGGGATTAGATTAACTTATTAATTTCCGGTAGGATAAATAAAAAGAAATATCTACCACAACAAAACAAATTAGAGAACCATCTAGCTACTTGTAATGAGGAAATGTATATATTGAAGTATCTAATATTATTAAATAAATAGATAAATAATAAAGAAATAGTTTTTATTATTACCTTCGCCTGTTTAGACCACAAATTTGTGATCTGCATGGTTGCGCTAGATAGAACACGTAGACAGAGACCCGGTTACTAGGAGCTTAACATCGTTCCAGGTGCGTAGCGTTTTCAGCGACCGGGTTAGCACATTAGTGAAACGCCAGTCGACAGGGGCAGTTGTCAAGAAAATGTGGTGGGGGCTGTCTCACGAGAGCGATTAGAGAAGAATCGATAGTATTTAGTAATGAAGTAACGATTGAAAAAAAATGAAAAAGAGGAGGGATTAGCTAAATTAGAAGTGACATTGCAACCGATGTGAGAATGGCAGTAAACCATTTCTTCAATACGAAACACGAAGGTTGCATTGTCAGGGCTAAGGCACGTGCTCTAAGAAACGAGGGAAGGAAAGCTGCTCGATGGGCCCATGTGGCTGAGATGCAGTGTGGAAACAAAGCCAAATTTCTGTCTTTGCTGGACCAAGATGGGCGTGTGCTGGTCGATTCCATGCTCGTGACAGATGAGAATATCTCAACGAAAGAAGTTTCCAATACCACTCGTCATATGGAGAACAATATGGGCGCAGAACTCGATGAAATAGTTGAGAGACTACTTAAACATAGAAATGATGAAACGGCGGAAGATCTGGGAGCTTGAAGAGGAAGTTATATAGAAGCCTAGGATGATGGACTATTAGTAACATCACCCAAGAAAAAAGCTCCAAGCGTCTACATCAACTCGCGCCTAATAACCATGCTGACAGTCCCTGGAAAAGTGTTCAGCAGGGTTTTCCTTGACTGCCTGAAGAAAGCAGTTGATGATCATTTACAAGAAGAATTGTCGTCGGGGTTCAGGAGTGGTAGGTCGTATTGTGAACAAATCCTCACTTCATGTCAATAAACATTCGATATTGTATAATTACTTAATGATTCTCTCGTCACCACATTCGCCAATATGCTGATCTGCCCTTATTTGGTATAATAAGGTTATAATTGTTTCTACTTTTGGCACAAGGCCAGCAATTATCCCACTGTATTACTGGTACTTTATTTTATCGAGCCCGTAAGGATGAAAGGCAAAGTTAACTTCGGCGGGATTTGAACTCAGACCATAAAAGGTCGTAACTCTTTGCTGCAAAGCATAGCGTCAGACCCTCTACCGATACTGCCAATCCACCACCCATAATAAGGTTATAATAAGACGGAAACATGTCTGAAGTTATCACCCGTTCGTACCCGAAAATAATTCTTTCTACTTTTGGCACAAGGCCAGCAATTATCCCAGTTCATTACTGGTACTTTATTTTATCGACCCTGTAAGGATGAAAGGCAAAGTGAATCTCGGTAGGACTTGAACTCTATCCGTAAAGGGCCGTAACTCTATGCTGCAAAGCATGGCGTCCGAACCTCTACCGATCCGAAAATAATATTGGTCATTTACGACTAATATTTTTTCTTATATATTTATTTGTTTCTTGTCTGGTTTCTAATGATCTGTACGTTAAATATGTTAAGCATACATTACCTAAAATGATTTAGTGAAATGGAGAATTTAGAGAGATTTGTATGTCGTGATGAGAAAAGGATACTGACGTTAATTTCAAATGTCCACAAGAGACTATTTTGCAATGCATTCTGCTGAGACTCATAAAAAGTAAGTACACATATGTCTACATACCTCCAGTATATTTTAAAAGATGAAAAGAAAAAGAAAAACGATGATCCTTTCTAAATCACCAGTATTTGTGAATATATCATTGTTTCGATGTTTAAGTATAATCGCTCTAGCATTGAGTGTTTGAGTGCTAAATCCCCTGTCTCTCATTTTCTCTCTCTCTCTCCCCCCTTCTTTCCTTCTTTTATTCATTCATTCATTCATTCTTTCTTTCTTTCTTTCTTTCTTTCTTTCTTTCTTTCTTTCTTTCTCTCACCTCATTGGATAAGATGTTGATTTGTCAGAAGTAGATTTTTCCTACAGGCTGAATTCTGTGCAGTACTGCAGTACTAATGAAATACATGCCAATTTTACAGTGTTGATCCCACTTTTACAGAGGTCAATTGATCAATTACCGGGTTATACGTGACGAATTCAACTTTTAAATCCTTTCTCATGTACTCATAATGGCTAACAACATAAACATATGCATGCGTATCCAGCCACACAAACGGACACACACACAAACACACACTCACACGCAAAAACACACACGCCTGCGCGGTTAATATTAGCCTTCAATTACCTCATTAACCTCCCGCACACAAATGTCATCTATTGGAAATCTAAACACTTCATACCACATATGCATTGCTTCCATAAGTAGAGATCTTGAGAACATCTTCCAGTGAGGACCAATCATATAATTTCTATAGTTAACACAGAGTCACAAATGCTAACATATATCAAAGAAAGCATCCTGTAAATTTCCCGCTCTACACATTAATTATGCACAACTAAAGCCTCTAAACTCTCTTCAAGTATTAGGTATCCTCACCATCAATGACGATCTCCGCATACATAATATTGCCTTCAATTGGAACACAAAAATCTTGTCTTTCACCATCGTAAAGACATAGTCACTACACATATCAAAGAAACGGTGTTGCATCTCATACTTGTTATGAACAAAACTCAACTAAAATCTACGAAGTTGCTACAAATGTTAGGCTTCACTTCAACCGATAATCGTTTATAGGAACTCAACGTAAGTAAGATTGCCACATAGACTAGGATTTCACTTGCGAGTCAAGTAGTATTTCACCTTTGAACAATTGTTAACCTTCTAAATTCTCGCGAATGAAGAGGTTATGGAAAGTTTGAGAAATTTGCCGGATACCATCACTGTAAGACGACGGAAGATACTCGGTCACGAGCTATTCATGCCCACTAAGAGAACTGCGAGAACCTCTGTTGAGTGGAGCCAGTGGAAGTGGGGTGGCCAGAAGGTGAAGTAGTTTTTTCAAGTCTTAGTTGAGATCTGGTTGAGATTGTTCAATGTACCGTTCACATCTAAAGGATGCTGCTACAGTTGTTGCGTCTGCTTTTACTGTTGAAAGTCATTCGACAGTTTGGCAAGATTTAGTCACCAACACAAAATGTACTGTTTTCTATCCATGCTTGTTCTATCGTTATTCCAACGCCACTACAACAATTTCTAATGACTCAATTAGCTGGATATCTTCTTCATTAAGGCCTATGTGACCTAGTCATCTCTCTCCTGCTTCTCTTCCTCTCTTTGTATCCTTAATCCCACATTAATAATTTTTCCCACTTCTTTCACAAACATACAACTCTACGAAATTCCCTCCTCTTCTATGATTTCCGGCATGAATCTATAACTGTTCAAATTTAACATCAACCTTACTAGTCCTCTGAGAGACCCATAATGTGATCTGCTTTCTCGTTTACTTCTAAAACACACCATCTAGGAATGTAACATTAATGTTATGTATCGAATGTTAGGGGAGATTTCACTCTCAACATCATGAAACACAGACCAAGCTCCGCTCCCAATGAACCTTTCAGTTTGGGGGATATTCGAGTTTACTGGACACCTCAGTTGATTGTTTTGGAACATGGAAACAACGTATCAATAACGCGATACGAACTGCCAAACGTTCGGCTTAAATCCTTTAAAAGTTTTTAAAATATCATTATTATGATTTATTCATAATCCACATAAGCATGTGATCATTGAGTTGTTAGACAAGGAAGCTATTAGAATAGGAAAGTAAGATTTTCTTATTCCCCTTCTAAATAAACTAGTGACGTAAACCAACCACATATTTATAGCAGTGAATCTAAAAAAAAAGGAAAAAAAAAAGAAAAATATGAACTCAAATCTCCGAAGATATATCCCCACCCAACCCAACCCAATAACTACCGTTAAATCAGTGACTGGGGTGTCACTCGGTGTGCAAGAAATAATGCATAATCAAATCATATAGCATTAAGATAAACATAAGAAGGATACATTAGATAATGTAAATTGTAAATTCTTAGTTAACTATATAAGGTCTGAAAGGTCAGAGCCGGAATATCTTTCATCATACGTCATTTCAAACAGGTCTAATCTAAGGTTAAACAAAGAGAGTAAATATAACAGCGACAATTACTAAATTATGACCGCACACGTCGAAATCTATTAGAAATTATGTAAAATCAGAAACACATAAAGAGAAGCATACACCCGTACTCTCGTACCCAAATACACTAACAAGAACAGAGAAAAACATAAACACACGCACACACACGTGAACATAAAGAGACATAGACATGCACGCACATTTACATAAACACACACACACACACACACACACACACACACACACACACACACACACAGAGAGGCACACAGACAGAGGGTTATACTGAAATAACATGTTAGAACCAGTAAATAGAACAAGTATATCGTGAGTTGACAAAAAACCATCAAACTATTAACACCAGCCTTTAGATTATTGGAGAAAAACAACTGGGATCTCGGGACAGGGACCTCTCAGGAATTAGTGGGAGAAGAAGAAGAAGAAGAAGATGAAGAAGAAGGGCGAGAGGGAAGAATAAGAAGAAGGAGAAGGAGAAGAAGAAGAAGAAGAAGAAGAAGGAGGAGAAGAAGAAGAAGAAGAAGAAGAGGGAGGAGAATAATAATAATAATAATAATAATAATAATAATAATAATAAGAAGAAGAAGAAGAAGAAACAATTGCGAAGTCAGAGATCTTATTTACACCCCTACACACACGCATGCGCATACACGCACAAACAAAAACACACACAGAGCAGGTGTAGTGGAAGCATCTTTGAATTGGGGGAGGGGTGGGAGCAAATTTGGTCAATTTCCTTGTACTGATTAGTTTAGCTCTTTGCTCTCTAAAATGGTCAGAACATTTCAATATGGGATAAACATAATATGTACACAAATTGTAGCGCATAACCAAATAGTTGTGTGTTTTTGGTAGTTTGGGGAGAAAAATATAACTATTAGGATGGGGACAGGGCATGCCCTCCAGTTCCACCGCCACTGAATATATATATATATATATATATATATATATATATATATATAAAAACTAAAAAATAATTAGGTTCTGTACCCGATCCTAAGGGGCTAATATATCGAGCTTCTTCGCATTTGGTAAGAAACTGGTATTATACCCAATTCCTTTACCCCCTATACATGAAACACAAATTAAAATTTTGAAGACCAACACAATGCGTTATGAAGATTGTTAAAAGTGCCAAGATAACAAAAGAATCTTACCATAGCAAATATTTCCGTGTTTTCAAGGGAGTGACCCTATAAGAGACTTAAAATCGATCGAATAGACTTGTTTGTATTCAGACATGGAGATGGGATAGGCTTCACTAGGTTTAAAATATAAACACACGGACCTTACATCTCTATCAGGAATTAAGGGTCGTTGAATATATATATATATATATATATATATATATATATATATATATATATATATATATATATATATATATATATATATATATATATATATATCACCTACGCTTGCGGAAATCAAGCCTGTTTTCTTCGCTCTCTGATTCACCTTCAACATAGCCTCGGTCGAAAGTCCAGTAACTCTTTGGTTGCTTACATACAAGTGCTTTTCGTGTTTCCCTCTTCGGTATGCTCTTTTCCTTTTTTTTCTTTCCTTTTTCCCTTCTGTTATTTTTTTTCTCTCTCTCTTTTCCCCAATAACTTCCTTAGTTATTGACTCACTGGAGCTTGACATATTGTCTTAATGAGTAGAAATGTCGTAATCTCCAGCAGACAACTGATGATAGGAAATATCCTCCGTTTGTGCTTTCCTCTTATTTATAAATACACTTTATCCAGCAACCATACAGCCCCCTGTTTCTTCAAAAAATTTATATATATATATATATATATATATATATATTATAGATATTATAGAAGTTAGAGCTTCGTAGGTGGGGTGATATTTTTGTGGTTTTTCGTGTATTAAAAAGATATTGTAACAGGGAAACTTATGTAGTGATAGGTGGGGATAAGCTTGATGTGCAAGGTTGCGGTTTGTGGCTGTTTAGGTGATTCGGTTGGATGGAAGTTACCTCAGCTTCATATACCACTGTGGGTGCATTCCACTGCTGATCCAGAGGGCATGGTTCTGGCTTTCAGCAAGAACCTACCAGTGTGGGAGCGCTCTTAGGTTTGTTGGTGATTGGGGCTTTCATGTATTAGGGGCAGGAGTAGCCGATTTTTTACTGAATGCCGCTCAACAATTGGTGTATACTTATGGTCTATGGGGGAGTGCTTGTTAATAAGGGCTAAGCTCCAGCGAAACGCACGCATCCGACAGATGTAAATGTTGTGAATTACACCAAATTTTGTATATATATATATATATATATATATATATATATATATATATATATATATATATATATATATATATATATATATATATATATATATATATATGGTTATACTTGGGAAGGGTAATATTGTTGTAATAATATTGACAGAATTAATAACATAACACACTCACTGTTTGGTTGGTTTTCGCTTCTGTATCTTTTATATCAGTTAATTTATTCGGTCCTCAATGTTTACCATTGACTGACTAACGGTCAAAAATACAGATATAATATAGACCCAAACACATATATTTAGTCTAACAAAGTTCTTTCGTTGCACATTTGCAACATCGTCAGTGGTGCTATTATGTTTCCTCCTGTTGTATTGTATGTCTACGCCATCTTTATTTAATCTGTTTATTTATTTATTTATTTGTTTTTGACTTCTTCTCTGCGCATGCGTTTGCGTGTGTGTATAGTGTTTGATGCGTTTGGGTGACTGTGTTTTGGTTATTATATTCTATCTTAGTTTACTAGTGTGTGTTTATATGTGTTTGTTGTTATTGTGCTGGTGTATATATTTATTTATTTATTTATATTTCTCTTAGGTCAGTATTGTTTGTTTGGGTGTTGTTGTTATTCCATTCATTTTTTCTGTTTAGCTTTGGCCTTCTAAGTTCTATTTCACTGGCCTCTCTGATTTGCCTATCTGCTGGGTCATTTTTATGTTTAGATATTATTTTAATTTCTATGTTGTCTATGTTACCGTCATGTTGTTGTCTGGCTTGTTCGTATAGTACTGAACCGTTTTTTCTTCCTTTTAGTTCCCCACAGTGTTGGTCTATCCTTTCACCTATGCTACGAGCTGTCTCGCCTATGTATGTTGTTATCATGTTTCTGCAAGTACTCTCTGTACATCTTATGCTATAGGCTACGTTTCTAGTTTTACAGTTTATCCGGGGGTTTACTTTACATTTCCTATTAGTACAGTGGGTTTTCTTAAAAGGGTCTGTTTTGCTGATCAGGGATTTTATGGTGGTTCCTGGCTTTTCTACCACCTTAATCTTTAGGTGGGTCTTTCTCAGGGCCTTTCTATACTGGTTAGCTAATTTCCCTCCAGGGGTAGCGTCCATGAACATGACACTCTGGTATATCTGGTTGTCGTACCATGAGGTGGCTTTCCCTATCTTATGTTTAGTCCTATCTAAGCTATTCCATGATTTGCTCCTGTATAATGGGCAAATTCCTTTCATGTCCAGTTCTATGAGGGTCTTATACTTCTCCGTCGCTCCTTCGTATACTCTGATTCTGTCTCTTTGGTCGTAGCCAGAGAACTGCATGCGGTTGATGAAGTGTTGGATGTGTCTTTCCATTTCTTTTGGGTCGCACATGCGGGACACGTTCTTCATCACTCTTACCAAGTCTGCGATCAGAATATTAAACTTAGCACTACTGGACATTGCTGAGTTTTTGAGTATCAGATATTTGGAGGCCATGGGTTTAGCGTAGTGTGAGTGGAGAATTTGGGCTCTCTCGTCTATAGTGTTAATCCAGAGTTCCGTGTCTAATACAGGTAGTCTATTGTTAGGGTGTGTGGAAGGGTAGTCGATAGTTACAGTTATACTCTGGTGTATGGAATTAGCTATCTGCTGGATGCTTTCCATTGTGCTACATTCTAAATTAGTACTCTCTTGAGGGGATGTCCTTATTACTATATTAATGTCGTCTACATAACGAGAGTACATGATGAGGTCTATGAAGCTCTCATCAAGGAGATCTTTGAGTCTCCTTTCCCACGATACCATAAAAAGGTTGGCAACGTCACCAGCTATGCTGACGCCAATAGCTGCTCCCTCATTTTGGGTGTAGATCTTCTCGTTGAATTTGAATATGTGGCCCTTTAGGGTAGTTTTAATACTAGCCCCTATTGTATGTGCGACCATTTTTCTTACCTGATCATTGTTTTGTATGGCTTTGGTCCACCCGATCCACCCTCCCATGGGAGTCTCTTTTGCCATTGAGGTTATGGTGGGGGTCTACCTCTTATGGGTGTACTGGCTAAGGTCATGGCTGTCTAGCTAGTCAGTGTCATAAGTAAGTCTAAGTAGGAGGCAAAGTTCGTCTGTCTCGACGTCGCAGAACTCCACCTCACTCTCACTGATCATCTCCACACATTTTTCCACAGCAAAATCAATGTTAATGGATGGGTATAGTGATATCATGTCCATACTGCCTATTATGCAGTTGGATAGATTTTTGTTTTTGTTGCACTCACTGATTCTGCTGAGGAGGTCCTATGTACAGTCACATACATCTGGGGAAATCTTGATTATGGGGCGTATAACCATTGAGAGGAAGTAGGAGATCCTGTAGTTGCTAGCGATATTGGCTCCGCATACAGGTCTTGTTGGTGGTCTCGTCGTCGGGTCGTCGACTGTCTTGTGGTCTTTGCGGAGCCGATACAAGAGTGGTTTGTCATTGATAGACGCCTGAAAGTTGTTGGCAGTGCGTCTGCTTGGCTTTAGGATGTCGGTCCACATCATCATGTGAGCGTTGAGGATCTTCTCTCTCCGCCTCATGTATTTGCTGTGTAATTTCGCTCGTGTTGGTGATGTGGGTTGCATAGTCTCGATGTAGTTCGGCATGCTGTCTATTGATATCCTACCAGACTTATCCGTGGGTAGACATACTACCTCACCATCCCTTGTGCGCTGCTTGAGGCTAACTAAGCCTTCTAAAGGTTTTATCCCAAGTTGTTGGACCTCTGGTTGTTGGCTCCTTCGTATACTCTGACTCTGTCTCTTTGGTTGTAGCCAGAGAACTGCATGCGGTTGATGAAGTGTTGGATGTGTCTTTCCATTTCTGTTGGGTCGCACATGCTGGACACATTTTTCATCACTCGTACCAAGTATAAGACCCTCATAGAACTGGACATGAAAGGAATTTGCCCACTATACAGGAGCAAATCATGGAATAGCTTAGATAGGGCTAGACATAAGATAGGGAAGGCCACATCATGGTACGACAACCAGAGATATCAGAGTGTCATGTTTGTGGACGCCACCCCTTAGCTAACCAGTGTAGAAAGGCCCTGAGAAAGACCCACTTAAAAATAAAGGTGGTAGAAAAGCCAGGAACCACCATAAAATCCCTGATCAGCAAAACCTACCCTTTTAAGAAAACCCACTGTACCAATAGGAAATGTATCATATGTAAGGTGAACCCCCGGATAAACTGTAAAACTAGAAACGTAGTCTATAGCATAAGATGTACAGAGGGTACTTGCAGAAACATGACAACAACATACATAGGTGAGACAGCTCGTAGCATAGGTGAAAGGATAGACCAACACTGGGAGGAACTAAAAGGACGAAAAAACGGGTCAGTACTATACGAACATGCTAGACAACAACATGACGGTAACATAGACAACATAGAAATTAGAATAATATCTAAACATAGGAATGACCCAGCAGATAGGCAAATCAGAGAGGCCAGTGAAATAGAAATTTGAAGACCAAAGCTAAACAGAAAGAATGAGTGGAACAACAACAACACCCAAACAAACAACACTGACCTAAGAGAAGTATAAATAAGTAAATAAATAAAATAAAATAAAATAAAATAAATAAATACATACACAAGCACAATAACAACAAGCACATAAACACACACTAGTCACCCACCAGACACAACACTATACACACTAGTCACACAGCACACATAACACTATACACACACGCAAACGCATGCACATGAAGACAAAATAAAATAAACAAACAAGCAAATAAATAAATACATACATAGACAGACTGAATAAAAAATGGCGTAGACATACAACACAACAGGAGGAAAAAATATAACACCACTGACGATGTTGCAGATGTGCAACGAAAGATTTATCTAAATTATGTAAACTATATATATGTGTTTGTGTCTATATTGTATCTGTACTATTTTTGACCGTCGGTCAGTCAATGGCAACATTGAGGACCGAGTAAGTTAGATCGCAGATATAAAAGACAGCGAGAAGCGAAAACCAACCAAACAGTGAGTGTGTTCTGTTATTAATTCTGGCAATATTACGCAAATATGACCCTCCCCAAGTATAACAATATATATATATATATATATATATATATATATATATATATATATATATATATATTGTGTGTGTGTGAGAGTGCGTGTATATATATATATACACACAAACGTATATGCACACATATATATGTGTTATATGTGTAAATTATTGTGCCAACGTGTGCATATCTCTGTTTACCTGGGCAGTCGTATGTAAGTGCACATTACCAAAGAATGTCACTCATTCATTTTCTTTCACACATCTACACATATATACAAAACTATATGTATTATGAAAACCTTCAATGGCCACAAGTATAAAACAAAACAATGTAATACAATATGTATGTATCTATCTATACACATTCTTTAATTTCTCATTCTATTTTCGGAAGAAGGACTAGCGCCTAGAACGTTAAGATTCTCTTCCTACTATATGAAGCGTAAACGTAAAACTGATATATTTCTTCCTTGTACTGTGTCGTTTGCTTTGTTATTTCTGTTTACCTTTTTCATATATATATATATATAATACATATATATATATTTGCATTTATATATATATATATATATATATATATACGATATTAACAAATGGAAACTATATTTATAAAACCATATTTTTTTCATTATACATATTTCAAGGACACCAAGTTAAATTATGGTGTGCTTTCATCAGATAAAATATAATATAGAGCAGTTTTATAAATAAATATTGACATACCCTTAAAGAATGCAACCATTACTGTTGGAAGCTCACGAATAGTCCTATCCGGGAGCTTCCAACAGTAATGGTTGCATTCTTTAAGGTTATGTCAATATTTATTTATAAAACTGCTCTATATTATATTTTATCTGATGAAAGCACACCATAATTTAACTTGGTGTCCTTGAAATATGTATAATGAAAAAAAATATGGTTTTATAAATATAGTTTCCATTTGTTAATATCGTATATATATATATATATATATATATATATATATATATATTATGAAGAGAGAAGAAACATTTAGATATAATTAGTAATAAAATGTATCATACCTAAACTGCTCCTAAATTCCTCGACTACGTAGTTTCGTGGCATAAACAAAAACAATATATCATAAAGATATAGAGTCCTTGCGAGGTCTGCCTCGATATAAATACCCCCTCCGCCTCCGTGGTATTTTCTTCGGGGTTATAAGAGGCTTAGCTCTGTTTCTCGACCGTTATATCGCGTGACTATCTCCCCCTCCGCCTTTTGGGATTCTTTCTCACGTCGTGTAGACGCGTTCTTGAGACTAGTAAAATGAGGTATCCTCTTGATAAGTCGGCAGACCTCGCAAGGACTCTATATCTTTATGATATATTGTTTTTGTTTATGCCACGAAACTACGTAGTCGAGGAATTTAGGAGCAGTTTAGGTATGATACATTTTATTACTAATTATATCTAAATGTTTCTTCTCTCTTCATAATGTATTTTTAACTCTGATACTGGTTCAGTCTAGTTCAACTGAATTGGTCTGTCCCAGTCATTCATTGAGCAACATCGGTGAAGTTGGCACCCTTAACTCACAGTTGGGTGCGGATGCATTCATGTATATATGTGTGTGTCCGCATGTATCTGTGTGTTTCGAAATATATTGTTATATATATATATATATATATATATATATATATATATATATATATATATATATATATATATCGTAATCTACCTGGTTGTGGTGGGGCTGATGTCCTTGTAGGGATGGTTGCAGCAGCGCGATTCGGCAGTGTGACCGATAGTTTTTGTGGTAGGTGATCACCACCTATGGTATCCTCGAAGAGAAAATCCGTCTGGGTTATAGAGTCATTTACATATATGTGTTTATGCACACACACACACACACACACACACATACATACACACACGCACACACATGTATATATATATATATATATATATATATATATATATATATATATATATATATATATATATATCACCTTGACCACCTTGACCGACCAGTCTGTCGGGCGTCCATTCGGCGCCGCTGGTCACAGCACGCCGTCCATTCCTCTCTGGATCGTGCTTTCCTCATCCATGTAGTACCAATTCTTAAAACCGTAACTCCACCCTCGTGGAGGATTTCCGAGTGGTCGTTTCCGCTATCGCGGGTACCACTCGGCAACTGCGCGGGTCCACCGATTATCGGTGAATCGGGCGACGTGTCCAGCCCATCTGAACTTGCTGCGCATATATTCCGTGATGGCGTCCCTCACGTCGGACTTCTGTCTGATGACATCGCTCCTGATGTGCTCTCTCAACGAGATTCCTAGCATTGATCTCTCCATGGCTCTTTGAGCCGTTACCAACCTCTGCTCTTCTCTCTTCGTTGTAGCCCAAGTTTCACTGCCATATAACATTGCAGGTAAAACTGTGCTATTGAAGATGTTGGCGCGGGTGGTCTTGTCCAACCTACGCTTGAGCACATCCCTTATGCCGTTGAACACCTTCCATCCGGCCCGTACTCTCCGCGAGATCTCCCTCTCAATGTCTCAGCGCATGTTCACTTCTTGTCCCAGGTAGAAGTATTCCTCCACCTCCTCTATTTTATCACCGCCAACCACCATTCGGCCTGTTAGTACGTTGTCGGACCGCATGAACTTCGTTTTTATGCGGTTCGTCTTGAGGCCTACTGCAGAGCTTTTGATGTCGAGCTCCGTCAGCGTGGTCTGAAGCTGATCCGTGGTTTCAGCAATAAGTACGATGTCATCAGCGAAACGGAGGTGGGTAAGTATCTCGCCGTTGATGTTGACACCGCCTTGCCAGTCAACGCCTCTGATGATCTGCTCGAGACACGCGGTGAAAAGTTTTGGAGAGATAGTATCTCCTGGCTTGACTCCCTTCTCGACCGGCACTCGTACGGGTGATGACAGCAGAGCTATGTCGGTGGTGCATCCGGAACTCGCCTCCATGAGCAGTTGAACGTATTGCGCCTCGACTTCTTGCACCTGCAGCGAGTTCAGCACTGAGTTGATTTCGACGCTGTCGAAGGCCTTCTCGTAGTCTACGAACGCGACGCAAAGAGGCATCTTGTACTCTTTTGCTCACTCAAGCAGTTGTGTCAGAGTAAATATGTGGTCCATCGTGCTGTAGTTTTTCCGGAAGCCGGCTTGCTCTCTCGGTTGCTGTTCGTTCGGATGACGTGATAACCTGTTCAGGATTATCTTGAACAGCTTGTACACGTGAGACAGCAGGCATATGGGTCGGTAGTTCTTCAGATCTTCTCTATCGCTCTTCTTGTATAGCAGGATGGTATTCGACTCTTTCTACTGCAAGGGTATTCTTCCCTCGCCCAGATAGTGTGTGAATCGTTCGGCGAGGATTTTCCGGAGCTGCTCTCCGCCTGACTTCAACACCTCCGATGTTATCCCGTCTTTCCCTGGCGTCTTTCCGCTTTTCATCAAGCCGACGGCTTTTTCGACCTCACCGACAAGGATGGGTGGCACATTTTCTTCCTGTTGGAGTGACGGCAAAGGCTGCACATTCCCGGTAGACTTGAAGAGCTTGGTATAGAAGTCTTCGCAAACCTTTTCCACCTCACTCTTGTCGCTGACCGGTACTCCAGCTGTGTTTTTCAGGGTCGTCACCTCCGATCTGTACATTGTCATGTCCCTCTCGCATTTCTTGAGGCTCTTCTTTTCCTTTGCGGCCTTCGGGAGCTTTTCCATCCGGTATGCCTCGAAGCCTCTCTTCGGTTGTTGACGTATCACTCTGCTCAGAAGGGAATATTCGAGGTGATCTTCAGGTGTCCTCTTCATATTCTTCCTCTTCTCAAGCAACTTCATAGTTTCCTCCGAGACTCTTTCCTTCCGCTCCCTCGGGCACACACCCTTAGCCTTCCTCAAGCACTCCTTCAGTTTCCCTATCAGTAAGTCGTAGTCAGCGTCTATGCCGTCTCCTTGACGCCAATTTTCCTGCATAATGGCTTCCTGCAGCTGCGCCTCGTTGAAGACCCGAACGCGTTCTCCCTTCGACGCCAAATACAGCGCCTTCTTCTCCGTCGTCTGGTCGATGATGATCCTCGCCCTCACCAGACGATGATCACTGCCAGTGTTGAATGGCGTTATGACGGAGACGTCCTGCAGTATACGTTGTTTGTCGACCAAGATGTAGTCAATCTCGTTTCGGTGCTCAGAATTTGGCGATACCCAGGTCTATCTCTTCTCCTTCTTCTTCCTCAATAGGCTGTTTCCGATGTAGAGACGTCTCGCCTCCGCCATGGTGACCAGACGCTCTCCTCTCTCATTTCGCTCTCCTAGGCCGAATCTTCCGACATACTCTTCCCCTTGCCGTCCCTGTCCGACCTTTGCGTTGAAGTCTCCCATCCCGATGGTGTAAGTGGACTTCACAGCTAGCACTTTGTCTAGCTGGCGATAGAATTCTTCCACCTCATCGTCGTCGCTGGCACTTGTGGGAGCGTAGGTCAGGACGACCTTGAGATTGCAAAATCCTATTTCATATATATATATATAAATGTAATCTGAGTTTTTCGAATATTAATAATTGTTTCTACTTTTGGCACAAGGCCAGCAATTACGCAGTGCATTATTGGTACTTTATTTTATCGACCCCGTAAGGACGAAAGGCAAAGTTAACTTTGGCGGGATTTGAACTCAGAATGGAAAGGGCCGTAACTCTTTGCGTTAAAGCATGGTGTCCGACTCTCCACCGATACTGCCAATCCTCCGCCATTTTCGAATATTAATAATAATATTCGATTCGTTTGCAATTATGCAAACAAGCCTCATTTTTAAAGCCATGTCAGTAGAATGAGACCCTCATTCTTGCTTTTGTGTTGGCATGTAAACAGAACTGCGGCCACTAATGTTTCTTGGTATTACCCTTCATCAGTACAGTTCACTGTTCACCTGCCAACGAATGGAATATTATAATTAATATTCGAAAAACTCAGATTACATTTATTGTATTCAGCCATCTAGAGCGAATATCTTTTTTTAATTATATACATATACAATATAAACATATACTCTCTCTCTCTCTCTCTCTCTCTCTATCTCTCTCTATCTCTCTCTCTCTCTCTCTCTCTCTCTCTCTCTCTCTCTATATATATATATATATATATATATATATATATATATATATATATATATATATACTTACATCCATACACACATACACACCCACACAAAGATATATATATACATGTGTGTGTCTGTGCATTATATATAGAATCTACGTGGAAAGAAAATGTATAGCATACACTAACAATGAGAAGTACTTAAAAGACAAGATGTTTGCTAAAAATAAGTCTTATAGAAAAGAAACAATTAGCATAACAATAAACTATGCATTAGGTTTCTTTGTTTGCAGGTGCATGGTGTAGAGCCTTTTACATCATGTATGAGACTAGTCCAGGAGATGGTTTTCATCTTTGACATATTCTCACTTATCATCATTCACTGCCTTCTAGCGTTTTTCATATATCGTTCTGCCTATACCGCAGTGAATTAACCTAAAACAAATGCCTGATACTGTGGTCTTTCCTGTAGTATACAACATGATTTGTCTTGCTCTGGCTTGTTTATACATACAGATGTACTTATATACATATACATACATACGTACATATACAAACATACGTACTAATGCACACGCGCGCACACACATATATATGACAAAGTCACCCGAATAACCATGTAACAAAAATATATATTATGCAATAAACAATTATGGTGAATTATCCCGCCGAGGTTAACTTTGCCTTTCATCCTTACGGGGTCGATAAAATAAAGCACCAGTAAGTAGCCCAATTGAGTAGCCCCATTGAGTAGCCCAATTTGCATATCCAGTGGGTTAATGTATATATATATATACATACTACTGTACGTCTGTATACATATAGGTATGTACGTGTACATACTTATATTTAAGTAACAGCCGTACTAAGAGTGGGAAATGAAATTTCGTTTCATTTTTTCCTTTTATCGTTTTCGGTGCACCCGGCCGATTAATCCACTCGATATGCAAATTGGGCTACTCAACCGTTAATATGCATAAGATAAGTATATACGTTCAACAATCTGGCAGGAAGGTATACGTTGATGATGATAGCTAATAAGCTTGAAACTAGTACAGCGTTCCTTTGTCAGTGTTGAACAAACGAGCAACGATGGTTGCTAGACACTGCGGCTTAATACGGGATGTTTGTTTACAAACACACCGAGCATTATAATAAATGTTCGGTGAATCCATACGTACATATATATATGTGTGCATGTATGTGTATATATATACCTACTACTGTACGTCTGTATACATATATGTATGTACTTGTACATACTTATATTTAAGTAACAGCCGTACTAAGAGTGGGAAATGAAATTTCGTTTCATTTTTTTTTCCGTTTATAGTTTTCGGTGCACCCGGCCTATTAACCCACTCGATATGCAAATTGGGCTACTCAACCGTTAATATGCATAAGGTAAGTATATATGTTCAACAATCTGGCAGGAAGGTATACGTTGCTGACGATAGCTAATAAGCTTGAAACTAGTACAGAGTTCCTTTGTCAGTGTTGAACAAACGAGCAACGATGGTTGCTAGACACTGCGGCTTAATACGGGATATTTGTTTACAAACACACCGAGCATTATAATAAATGTTCGGTGAATCCATACGTACATATATATATGTGTGCATGTATGTATGTATATATACATACTACTGTACGTCTGTATACATATATGTATGTACGTGTACATACTTATATTTAAGTAACAGCCGTACTAAGAGTGGGAAATGAAATTTCCTTTTCTTTTTTCCGTTTGTCGTTTTCGGTGCACCCGGCCGATTAACCCACTCGATATGCAAATTGGGCTACTGAACCGTTAATATGCATAAGGTAAGTATATACGTTCAACAAACTGGCATGAAGGTATACGCTGCTGACGATAGCTAATAAGCTTGAAACTAGTATGCGTTCCTTTGTCAGTGTTGAACAAACGAGCAACGATGGTTGCTAGACACTGCGGCTTAATACGGGATGTTTGTTTACAAACAAACCGAGCATTATAATAAATGTTCGGTGAATCCATACGTACATATATATATGTGTGCATGTATGTATATATATATACATACTACTGTACGTCTGTATACATATATGTATGTACGTGTACATACTAATATTTAAGTAACAGCCGTACTAAGAGTGGGAAATGAAATTTCGTTTCATTTTTTCCGTTTATATATATATATATATATATTCATATATTCGCCCAACTTATACTGACAGAATAACGATGTTACTTGTGTTTCTTTCTATCTTCGGTTAGCTTTCCCCTGGGTTGTTTACTTGTCTCACTCGCTTTACGCGTTTCAATTGTCCTAATAACTTATTTTAGTTATTATCGCACCAACGTGAGGTATATGATTTTTAATGCGATGAAATACCAATGATCGTTGGTAAATCACTGATGAGGGACTCATTTTATAACATATAATCCGTGTGCAACCATGCAGTATTCTTCTCCCCATATTTTTCACATATATTTACCTAAACTGCGATTCTGTGTTTCTCTCTTTCTCTCTTACTGCTCCCTCGTTCTCTCTGTTTCTCTTACTTTCTTTCGTCCCCTCTGTCATGTCAGTTAACACTTTCTCTCTACTGACCTCTTCCTCGCACTTCCACTCACTCACTCTCTGTTTCTCCCCTTCTCACTTCCCCCCGTTCGCTACGAAAACGATTTTCCTTCTTTCTTACATCGGATTCACTAGCGGAAGGTCTATTTCTTACTCGCTCATATATTCACCCAGCTTATACTGACAGAATAACCATGTTGCTTGTGTTTCTTTCTATCTTCGGTTAGCTTCCCCCTGTGTTGTTTACTTGTCTCACTCGCTTTACGCGTTTCAATTGTCCTAATAACTTATTTTAGTTATTATCGCACCAACGTGAGGTATATGATTTTTAATGCGATGAAATACCAATGATCGTTGGTAAATCACTGATGAGGGACTCATTTTATAACATGTAATCCTTGTGCAACCATGCAGTATTCTTCTCCCCATATTTTTCACATATATTTACCTAAACTGCGATTCTGTGTTTCTCTCTTTCTCTCTTACTGCTATATATATATATATATTTATTAAAATAACAGATTAAAGTTTAAGCAAAGAATCGCTGCTTTCACCCTTAACGGGATCTTCTGAAACTAACAAAGTCAAACTGTAAACGAAGAAGTGGATATTTCAAAAAACGTTGCAACCGGAGGAAGACAGGAAGGCGATACTTTGGTTCGTGGAAACGTTCCCTGGCAAAGAACGGGAAAAAACGAATATAATACGTCATTAATAGGAGCGGTGAAAAACAATTACACGCAAAGACAGAACCACGTTTATGGTATAAAAGAAGTCGTAGACTAATGTTCTCTTAGGTGGTTCATAGAGACGTTCTCTGGCAATGAACGAAAAAAAACGAACATAATACGTCATATGTGGAGCGTGGAGAACAATTGCACGCAAAGACAAAACCACTTAAATGGTATAGCTGAAGTCGTAGACAACATTCTAACTAGGAAACCGAATGATTCTCCGCTTCAAAGTAAAGAATAAAGTAAATAAAATACAATACAGAGGTAATTGAAATTAAATAAATACATACACGCAACCAAATACACAAGCATACGCGAAAACACTCGCCATAGGTATACAAAACCACGCACATATATATATATATAGTTGATTTTTAATTTTTAAAATTTTCTTATTTTATGTCTTTCATATAATTGTTCTACATCCCCCTGCATAGAACCACAAAGGTACTAAGACATAACATATATATTTGCTAGCATAGGTGAACATCTGTACACATATGTTGGTAAATGTACTAATTCTCTATATTTATCTCCAAATTATTTGTTGAGCAAAACTTGCCGAAATTTACTGCTGATTCATGGTAGTAGTAGGCTCTTGTCATAATACCACCCCGCTCCTAACTGATTAACCTCAGTGTCACGTGATTGATTCTTTAGAATCTGCCACTGACCAGAGACAGTGAAGTTTTTTTCAGTGCTCCGGAATTTAGTCCTCGCTAGCTATATTCCATCCACTGAATTATTATTATTATTTTTATATGGGTTCCTAGTGTCCGCGCATCGCCTGGGAACTTAGCTGAGAATAGACTCCCTGATGACGTATGGAATTCTCTATAGTTATATTATGTAACTATATTTATCCCCATACAGAAACTAATTAGTTGGAGTGAACATTTTAGTAAGTAAGTTGATTTTTAATTTTTAAAATTTTCTTATTTTACGTCTTTCATATATATATATATATATATATATATATATATATATATATATATATATATATATATATATATATATATATATATATATATATATATATAATATAGAAATGGCTTCTACACGACCAGAATTGTTTCATTCTGGAGAAATCATCAGGAACCCCAGGGGCTTCCTGAATATTTATACTCTGCAATGTATTTAGTACCCTACTTACTGTGGCTACGCCCGATTGAACTCGGGATATATATATATATATATATATTTATCTATGTTGAAAAATAAATCTTATTCGTTCATTCCATGATTCTCCATATATTTCATCATGTTTTTCGCTGTGACCATTCTTCTCTCCCCTTCTACCTACTTATTTCGCCATTTTCTACTTTCACCCCTCTTTCTTCCCCTCCCTTTCTCCCTATCTACTTTTACCCCACTTTCTACCTCTCCCTTTCTCCCTCTCACTTTCACCCCCTCGTCTGACCGTTTAGCAGTTCTCTTCTCACTTACAACTGCTGCGATCGGACGTGTGTCTTTTCTCTCGATTACTCGGTCTCGAACTTAAGTTCTCTTATCGAGTGGTCTTGGATTTCCTACCTATAGTTGCTCGCACATTGCTTGGTTTGTGTTTTTTTCGCTGTTTTGTTACTGTTTCTCTTTTCTTCCTCTTTGCTTTCCTTCCCTCCTTCCTTCGTTTTCCCAATAACCTATCGAGTTATTGACGCCCTGAGGTGAAGTGGTATCTTGTATTTAAAGCGTAGAAATATCCTAGACCCCCAGTAGACAACTGATGAGGACCCCCCCCTGTTTACTATCTTCGTATTCCCACTGCATTTTAAGTTATATATATATACATATATATTTTCAATCACACTTTATTATTTGTTTGACTCGAATAGCTTGGTCGTTTCTATGGCTTTGCGGATAATGGTGTAATCATCATCTCAGTGTGTTTGGCCTTTTAACGTACGTTGTTGCTCTAGTTCACTAGTTTCTATGGAGCGCTTGCCACACATCTCGGAAGTTGTTTTTCCCTAATTTCTAATAGCCGAAATGCGATTCTCGCTAATTTATATATATATATATATATATATGTATATATATATATATATATATATATATATATATATATATATATATATATATATATATATATATATATATATATATATATATAAAATATATAAAAAATATATATATAAAATAAACATATATATATATATATATAACTTAAAATGCAGTGGGAATAAGAAGATAGTAAGAACAGGGGGGGGGGGGGTTCCTCACCAGGGCGTCAATAACTGGATGAGTTATTGGGAAAACAAAGGAAGGAGGGAAGGAAAGCACAGGGGAAGAAAAGAGAAACAGTAACAAAACAGCGAAAAACCCCCCACAAACCGAGCAATGTGCGAGCAACTATAGGTAGGAAATCCAAGACCACTCGATAATAGAACTTAAGTTCGAGACCGAGTAATGGGGAGGAAAGACACACGTCCGATCGCAGCAGTTGTAAGTGAGAAGGGAACTGCTAAACGGTCAGACGAGGGGGTGAAAGTGATAGGGAGAAAGGGGGAGGAAGAAAGTGGGGTAAGAGTAGAAAGTAGCGAAATAGGTAGAAGGGGAGAGTAGAATGGTCACAGCGAAGAACATGATAACATATATGGAGAATCATGGAATGAACGAATAAGATTTATTTTTCAACATAGATATATATATATATATATATCCCGAGTTCAATCGGGCGTAACCACAGTAAGTAGGGTACTAAATACATAGCAGAGTATAAATATTCAGGAAGCCCCTGGGGTTCCTGATGATTTCTCCAGAATGAAACAATTCTAGTCGTGTAGAAGCCATCTCTATATTATATATATATATATAACAAATAATGATAATTTAGACGAGATTAATTCACCATAATTGTTTATTTCATAATATATATTTTTGTTACATGGTTATTCAGGTGACTTTGTCATATATATGTGTGTGCGCGCGTGTGCATTAGTACGTATATTTGTATATGTACGTATGTATGTATATGTATATAAGTACATCTGTATGTATAAACAAGCCAGAGCAAGACAAATCATGTTGTATACTACAGGAAAGACCACAGTATCAGGCATTTGTTTTAGGTTAATTCACTGCGGTATAGGCAGAACGATATATGAAAAACGCTAGAAGGCAGTGAATGATGATAAGTGAGAATATGTCAAAGATGAAAACCATCTCCTAGACTAGTCTCATACATGATGTAAAAGGCTCTACACCATGCACCTGCAAACAAAGAAACCTAATGCATAGTTTATTGTTATGCTAATTGTTTCTTTTCTATAAGACTTATTTTTAGCAAACATCTTGTCTTGTAAGTACTTCTCATTGTTAGTGTATGCTATACATTTTCTTTCCACGTAGATTCTATATATAATGCACAGACACACACACATGTATATATATCTTTGTGTGGGTGTGTATGGATGTAAATATTCTAATATATATATATATGTATATATATATATATATATATATATATATCAAAGGTTTATTTTTAACATTGTCCCAGGAAAGAAACAATGGAGCTATTAATAAGATGAGTTGAAATTAATTCATGCAAGATTTCACAGCCCTACCATCAAACCTTCATATTCACAGCCTATGAATTTTCAGCCGACCCCCGTGTATACACACACACACACACATATATATATATGTATGTATATATATATATATCACCGACCAGTCTGTCGGGCGCCAATCGGCGCCGCTGGTCACAGCACGTCGTGCTGTTTTAGCCATAAGATAACGCCATCCGACTGGTTGGGCGGGCAGGCCGGTACTCATTTCTACAGCTGAGTAAACACTGGAGCAACGTGAAATAAAGTGTCTTGCTCAAGGAAACAACACATCACCCGGTCCGAGAATTGAACTCACAACCTTTCGATTGCAATGCTCTAACCACTAAGCCATGCGCCTATATATATATATATATATATATATATATATATATATATATATATATATATATATATATATATATATATATATATGTATGTGTATATATATATATATATATATATATATATATATATATATATACATACATATATATATATATATATATATATATATATATATATATATATATATATATATATATATATATATATATATATATATATACATATATATATATATATATATATATATATATATATACATATATATATACATATATATATATATATATATATATATATATATATATATATATATATATATATATATATATATATATATATAAAAACTTAAAACCACAACTGAATACTAACCCATACAATTACTAATACTCTTTTATTCCTAATTAAACCATTTTTCAACTGTGAACAATTTGTCAGCATTTTCTATTCCGTTTACCAATATATATATATATATATATATATATATATATAGTTTTGCGAGGTTTTTTATATGAAATCGTGTGTCGAAACAAATATTGTTATACTTGGGAAGGGTCATATTTGTGTAATATTGCCAGAATTAATAACAGAACACACTCACTGTTTGGTTGGTTTTCGCTTCTCGCTTCTGTGTCTCACGAAAAAACGGGTCAGTACTATACGAACATGCTAGACAACAACATGACGGTAACAGACAACATAGAAATTAGAATAATATCTAAACATAGAAATGACCCAGCAGATAGGCAAATCAGAGAGGCCAGTGAAATAGAAATTAGAAGGCCAAGACTAAACAGAAAGAATCAATGGAATAACAACAACACCCAAACAAACAACACTGACCTAAGAGAAGTATAAATAAGTAAATAAAATAAAATAAATAAATAAATAAATACATACACAAACGCAATAACAACAAGCACATAAACACACACTAGTCACCCATCACACAGCAAACAAAACACTACACACACGCAAACGCATGCGCAAAGAAGACAACATAAAATAAACAAACAAGCAAATAAATAAATAAATATATAAACAGACTGAATAAAAATGGCGTAGACATATAATACAACAGGAGGAAACGATAACACCACTGACGATGTTGCAGATGTGCAACGAAAGATTTATGATAAACTATATATATGTGTTTGTGTCTATATTGTATCTGTATTATTTTTTACCGTCGGTCAGTCAATGGCAACATTGACGACCGAGTAAGTTAGATTACCGATATAAAAGACACAGAAGCGAGAAGCGAAAACCAACCAAACAGTGAGTGTGTTCTGTTATTAATTCTGGCAATATTACACAAATATGACCCTTCCCAAGTATAACAATATATATATATATATATAAAGAAAAAGAGATGAAATCGAAAGTGCAACTGGAGTCTTATTTTTTAAAACAATATATATATTTATTTGGTTCCTTTACCGGTTTCGCAGTTCTTCTGCTTTTCAAAAGTAGAGTTGAGATGGAGGGTCTATGGTTTTTCTCACATCTCCAGTTGCATTTTCGATTTCATCTCTTTTTCTTTATACTTTCACTCGTGTAGGACACCTCGGTTACTTTTCAATTTGTAAAAAAAACCCCACTTTCTAATATATATATATATATATATATATATATATATATATATATATATACGAAGGCAATCCCAAAAGTAATGTCTCCTTCCGATATTGCAACTTCCGATATTGAACCTTTCCGTTAAAATCCTGTGGATGGTGCTTCGGGAAACCTCAGGAACCAAAATGCAGAGAGCATCCAGAGTGATCCGCCAATCTTTACGCATGTTTTCCTCGGAAGGAGACCTTACTTTTGGGATTGCTCTCGTATATAATAACTGCGCGAAATTCGCACTTGGCGGTAGCGTTCAACGGGAGCTCCATTCTCAATGTCTGCCAATCCAAGATTGAGCATCCCAGCGAAGCGCGCGCATGCTTGTTTGGGAGTGAAGGAAGCACTAATCACAACAGTGTTGCCAACAGCCGTACGAACAGTTTCTCTGCGTCCCCATCGCTTTGGAGACCTTACTTTTGGGATTACCCTCGTATATATATATATATATATATATATATATATATATATATATATATATATATATATATATATATATATATATATATATATGTGTGTGTGTGTGTGTATAAATTACTATCTCTGGTCTAAATGACTGTTAGCTTGGGCATCAACATTTTTCTCGCCAGTGAAAATTTTCCCACAATATTTTCGGAAAACGGGAAGTGGACTTCAATTTAATGAAGACAAGATGGTGAAGTAACATGCGTGTACAACGTAAAGTATGAAGAATCCCATTCGTAACTTCAGATCTGGATTAATCATTCAGCAAAATATGTTCATTCAAGGGAAGAACGACACCATTTTATTCAAATTCAATGTATTTCTCATTCCTACCAAAAGTTTTTGTAGACGTTACATATGGGAGCTAACGTTGTGGGTCCAATTTCTGGACTGGGTTGTGTGTTGTGTTTTTGAGTAAAACAATTTAACCTTGCGATGGTCTGGCGTCCTGTCCCCGGATGAGTATTTTACTCTCAGTTGCCATGGATACTGGGATAAGCACCGGCCTGATGAGCCTCCAGGTTCGAGACAGACTTTAGACTTAGACTTATATGGGAGCACCATAAGTGCTTCAGGCCACAAAAAGACTTAATCCGGCTCTGTGTAGCTTTCATTCTTTCTTCCATTTTCTATCTCCAATTTTCTTATATTTCCCATTTTTTATATCTCCCATTTTTTATATCTCCCATTTTCTTTCTCTCACTCTTTCTCAGGTTTTATTCGTTCTTTTCTTTTTATTCTTTTCTGTATTCCCCATTCTCTGTCTTTCTTTGTCATTGTTTGCATTTTTTAAAATTCTCTCCTTTCCTCACCCCTTCCCATTTGCTATATTCATTTATTCACTTTTTTGGGGGCTGTAGCTATTTTGTTTGATCACAACTATAACATGATATTTTACTATTTAAAATCAGAGCTGATGTGTTTAATATCAAACTACAATATAAAGCCACCTCACATTATCTTTACAAACAATAAGTGTCAACAATACGATCAATTGCTGTCATATATATTTCAGTTGTTTCATTGTTTAATTAAAACATATATTTCTTTTCCGTGCGAGCTGACAGATGTGATTATACGGAACTTCTATAAACATCACCTCCAACAGTCAGTCAGATACCACGACCACCATTGCCATGAACAGCAGCAGCTTGATGAGGAAACCTCGTTATGATTGTTAGACTTACTAGATATAACAGCCAAATCCTCAAATAACGCTTTTTACTAAAAAAAAAAAACAGGGAAAATACATTGGACAATGTAGTAATTAATATAGATACTCTCTCTCTCTCTCTCTCTCTCTCTCTCTCTCTCTCTCTCTCTCTCTATATATATATATATATATATATATATATATATATATATATATATATAAGTTATTCCGGATTGAATCGGAGGTAACCACAGTAAGGTACTCAATACATAGCAGAGTATAACAGTTTTAATATAGATGAGATTCTACAGGACTAGAACTGTTTCATTTTTGAGAAACCATCACGAGATTCCTTATGATTTCTCAAGAATGAAACAGTTCTAGTCCTGTAGAATCTCATCTATATTAAAACTATATATATATAAAGAAAATGACAAGGTGATGATTACTATACCATTTTTAGAATATGGGCTTGAATGATCAGCACTGACTTGGGGCTAAATAACATCCACACAATACTAAAATTAGTATCATACTCCTCATCACCATATCATCATCACCATCACCATCATCATCACCATCATAATCATCATCATCATTATTATCACCGAAACTACTTATACCGCCATTGCTACTAGGAACAACAACAACAACAATCATTATTACCAACTCCGCTGCCGCCGCCACCACCATTGCTACCACTCACTCCCCCATTATACACAATCACATTAACGCGCTGTCTGGCTCATGCTAAGTGGCTATTTATCACTGAAGTGTGAAAGTGGTGGCGGTGGAAGAGTTAAGGGCATTGTTAAGAGAAGGAGTTGGAGACAGAAGGGGGAAACTGCCGAGTGTTGGATTAGAAGGGGTTGAGGGGGACAATGATGTCCACCTACGTCCACTTACGTCGTCCACCGACGACAACATTATCAACACCACCACCTTCATCGTCACTACACCACCACTAACACCAACAAGATCAACACAACCACGGCTGACACCAGTAGTATCACCACAACCACAACTGCCATCAACACCACTACCAACATCACCTTCATTACAATCTACAACACGCTACACTATAGACACTCCATACTAAGCACACCCACGTGAAAGACACATACAATCGTATATACAGACACACACGCGGCTGCATATATACAGGCACACACACAAACAAAGACGTAACATAACACAACACACAATAGCATTTTCATCCATACTTAGTACCCCTCAATAAAACAATGTTTTGTACCACACCACAATGACACATACACAACATAGCACCATGGTGACATACACACACGCACGCACGCTCACACACACCTACACATATACATGCGCGCTTGCGGGAGAAATGTTGCCTACATATTACTTACTGCAGTAAATTGTTCTTAATATGAGAAACAGTTTTTTGTTTTGTTTTTGCATTCTTTCGTTACAAAGCCGGATAGTAGGCTTTGTAGTATGTCTTCCGGTTCTCTACGGCGTGAGTTCAAATCCCACTGAGGTCAACTGTTCTTTTCATCTTTTCGAAGTTGATAAAGAAACTCACAGTGAAGTATTGGGGTTAATTCTTTACTCACGCTTCCTCTTTCCCTGGAAAAATCAGCTATGTTTCTGGGACTTCATCAGGTCTGCTCTTTTCCCATCTTTATCACTGAAGGTCGGAGACCACGGACAATTGTGCCAATGCTCTCTACTGACTCCACGATGTCACCATGACGGTGCACCCCGTTAGCGTTTTCTTTGTCAAAACTTTGATGTCGTTAGTCCAGTGTCGCATTGTCTACCTCTCTGTCTCTTGCCATTGCTGCATCACTCGAGGATGTAGGGACAGAGTTTCTGGGCTTTGATGAGATGACCAAATTATTACAGTTTTTGCTTCTTTGTGGTCGCAACCAACTACCTTGTTGTTCCCACCCCTCTTCAGGACCAACTCGATTGCTTTGTGGTCCGTCCAACTGATACGCAATGCTCACCACGTAACATGTATCAAATGGCATCAGTTTGTTAATACCCACCCTATTGGTAACGCGTTTAAATGACAATGGCACCCTTACAATTCCATCAGTAGTTAAGGGTCAATGGCATGGATGGGTTTGAGGTATGTTTTTGTATCTTTTGGTTGTTTCAATTTTGCAACTGTGGTGCACCAATTAGACCGTTGTTACATAATGTTGAATCTGTATTGGCAGTGAGGGTGGTGATCGTGGTAGTGGTGGTAATAGTGGTGATGGTGAGATGGTGGTGTTGGTGATGGAGGTGGTGTTGATGGTGGTGGTGGTGCTGGTGGGGGTGGTGGTGAAATGGTGACGGTGGTGTTGGTGATGGAGGTGGTGATCGTGGTAGTGGTGGTGGTAATAGTGGTGATGGTGAGATGGTGGTATTGGTGATGGAGGTGGTGTTGATGGTAGTGGTGGTGCTGGTGGGACTGATGGTGGTGGTGATTGTGTTGATGGTGACACTGGTGGTTGTGTTGACGGTGGTGATGGTGGTGGGGCTGAAATGGTGAGAGTGGCGGTGGTGGTAATGGTGAAATGGTGATAGCGGCAATGGTGGTGGAGAAATGGTGATACTGGTGGTGGTGGTGATGGTGAAATGGTGACAGTGGCGGTGGTGATGGTTTTATTGGTTGTTTGTGCTGATAGCAATGGTTGTGGTGATGCTAGTGGCGGTGGTGGTGAGGGTTACGATTGAGATAGTGGTGGTGTTGGTGGTAAGGATGGGATGTTCATGGTGTTATCGATCGTGGCGGTGATGGAGGGGATGACTGTGATGGCGGGGTAGTGAACTTTATGGTAGCCATAATGGAGAATATAATGGTGGTGGTAAGCAGTGGTTTTTCAGATGGTGCTAATAGTAGTAGTAGTAGTAGTAGTAGTAGTAGTAGTAGTAGTAGTAGTAGTAGTAGTAGTAGTAGTAGTAGTAGTAGTATAGTAGTAGTAGTAGTAGTAGTATAGTAGTAGTAGTAGTAGTAGTAGTAGTAGTAGTAGTAGTATAGTAGTAGTAGTAGTAGTAGTAGTAGTAGTAGTAGTAGTAGTAGTAGTAATATTGATGCTGGTGGGATGATGGTTAGTTATAATGTGTTCGATATTTATGTGTACATGTGTGAATTAGTAATTCTGCGAGTATTTGTGTGTATATGTATATACATCTCTCTTTCTCTATCTATCTATCTATCTATCTATCTATCTATCTATCTATTAATCTAGCTGTCGTCTGTTCTACAGTGTGGATGTCATTCACTTCGCACAGAAGTTTTGTTCAAATTTATTGAGGAAATTTTGTGAGTTCAAACTTAATTTTGATACAATTGTGTAGCTTGACCCTCCGTCTGAACTGTCAGGCGGTGGGTCAGCTCATCTTTACCCCTCCTAGAGGTGAAAAACCTGTTTTAAAAAATTTTGTGTAAAAAATTTCAATCGTCTAACAGAAATGTTAAACGCAGCGAACGAAAATAGTGGTGGGGGGACAGCGGTAAGAGTTGTAAGCTCGCACGCTTTAGTCCTCCCTTCCTTCCCAACTAACGTCATAGAGAAGGAAGGAAAAATGAAAATAAAAACGGACGAATCTGCGGAGAAAAAATTAAATGACGAAAACAACGAAGAAAAAAAATTTGAAAAATTGCATGACAATACTAATAACACAAACAAAGACACAACAAACAAAAAAATAACAGTTGAAAATAACATAATATCAGAAAACAAAGCAGACGACAAGATTTCATTTGCACAGAAAACAAAGAAATCTTTGACTTATATAGCGGAAAACATTTCAGATGTGGTACGAAGGATCACGGACGCAAAACAATACATAAGTGAAGGTGAGAATGGTATTTTATTGGTAAAAATGCCTCAAGAATTCACGAAAGACATTGAAAGCCGAACGGTCAAGTTTCGGACCATCAACAACAGTACAAAAAAACCTGAACAGCCTTCTCAAGCAGATATCAAAACAGTACTCGCAGAAGTACTGAATGAAACAACTTTCATAAGAAAAGACAGACTGTATGGAAGCCTAGCAATTATCATGAAGAACGAATCGGCGGCAAAAAAATGTGCTTTGTCACCGATTCGTTCGAAAAATTTCACCTTTTATCCATCTTATATGGGGAAAAAAACTCAACGCATATGGCTGGATGCAATGATGCCAGATGTGGACTACTGCTGGCTCATAGCTGGCTTCATCGATCCAGTGAATGACAACGTGATTTCCATTGGGAAAACCACAGGCAATGCGTTCAGTGGAACAGGTATAGAGCTGGTAGTACAAATGAAGCCTGAACGCATCGCCCAAATACCCGACAGAATCCTATTAGAGGACCACGGGTATATAAACATTAGCGTGGAGGGGAGAAGGCCGTCCTGCCATATCTGTGCAGGCAGAGGGCACCTGAAGGCCGCTTGTCCCCAACTCAACAAAAAGAAAACCCTGCTACCAACACCAGCTCCACCACCACCACCACAACAGATAAACAAACAACAAAACTCAGTCCCACCCAACCCGTCCCTCAGTAACACCACAACACCACCACAACACAAACAGTCACAACACATTACCCCAAAACAAAATACAGGCCCACCCAACCTCTCACTCAATAAAACAACACAACCACCGCAGACACAACACACAACACAGTCTAACATAGTGACATCCATCTCCCCCACAAAGAAAACCAACACGGAAACATTACCAGCAAACATACCTCTTCCCTCCAACACTGAAGATAACCCAACGAATTCGGAGGAAGAAACGGAGTCCTTCAGACAGATTAAAAGAAAAAAAAGAAAACATGTGCAAAACACACAAGGACAAACAACCCCCACCCAAATCGCAACACAATCTAACAAAACAGAAAACACCCCTCCAGCAACAAACAAAACCAAACCTGCCCCTCCCCTCTTCGAAACACTCACACCATCGGAAAAAAAGACATTACACTATACTTACATCAACAGAAACAATAATAAATTAAATGAACTCATATACAATAATCCTTCGGTACAAACCGAAGGTGTAAACTTTGTTTCATCAGAAAACCACCCACATTTAAAACTAATAAAAATCCCAATGAACCTCTACCAAAAACTAAAAAAGGATTTTAAGGAGGACGTAGGACCACCCTCTGTCAAACCCATAAACCGCGTCCTACTAAAAAGCTTTCCCCCTCCCCTTCCCCTCCCCAACACAACTCCAAACACCCCAACCCCACCACACACCGACGACCCCACACCACCACAAGACACCCCTTCACCCAACACCCCCGACCCCATGGAAGTCGTGCAACCCGAACCCCGGGAAGCGGAAAGGTAGGTCTCTACACTCTCCTTTGGCTCTGCCGCCCACATGGATGTGTTAAGAGTAGGATGTTTGAATGCACGTGGCCTGGGCTCAACTTGGAAGCAAGCAAAGCTTCTAAATGACCTCAGGTCATGTAGTATAAATGTAATGGTTATCTGTGAGACTCGAATCAGCGTCATGCGGCAGCTGGCCCCCACCTTCGATGACTTTGAGGTGCATGCATCTCTCTGTCAACCTGGAGGTGGGGGTGGGGTTGTCGTGCTGCTGCAAAAACACCTGGGTCTTGCCGTACAGGTTGTGCACTCGGACCCGGAGGGTCGTTTGTTGGTGCTAGACGTTGGCAGTAGTGAAAGTGCGGCCTTGAGACTGGTCGCCGTCTACTCCCCTTTCGGAGCTGAACGGCCCGACTTCTTCCAGCGTTTGGAGACTTTTCTGGGAACGTCGCGTTCCCTGCTTCTAGCGGGGGATTGGAATGACATCCTAGATGCACGTTGGGACTATGCAGGAGCATGTCCTAATAGAGGGGGGTGTAACAGCCTCAAGGGGTTACTCGACCGTTTTAACTTGGTCGATAGATATCGACTAGATTTTCCAACTGTGCCTACCTGGACTTGGAGAAACCACAGTGGTCAATCTAGATCGTACTTAGATAGATTCTTAGTTAGAAGTAAGGATAGGGACATATTAAGCTGTCCAGAAATGCGCACGGTTGGCTACACGGATCACAAATTAGTGACCTGCGTGGTCAATCTCGAGAAAACACATAGACAGGGTCCCGGTTACTGGAAACTTAATTTGTCTTTACCGGCAAAAGAGACTTACAGAAACCGGATTAGCAGATTAGTTAAGGAGAGGTTGACGGGTGCAATCGTCAACAACCGATGGTGGGCATCTCTCAAAAGAGAGATTAGAACAGAATCAATAAGTTATAGCAAGATGTTAGCTGCCAATAGGAATAGAAACGAGAAAGAATTAACAGGTAAATTAGAAGAGGCAATCAAGAGCGAAGATGTGGCCAGAGTGCTGGCATCGAGGACGGCCTTGAACCAGTTTTTCGATGCAAAGCATGAAGGCTGCGTCATTCGAAGTAAAATACGTGCTCTAGGTAATGAGGGGGCCAAAGCCGTTGGATGGGCCCGCGTGACAGAAGCTAAAAGTGGAAATCGATCCACCATCCGGTCGTTGCAAGACGAAGATGGACGAGTGATCCGGGAGCCTAAGCAGATGTGCGAGGCCTTTCAAAAGCACTTTGCCCGATTGTTCGGGGGAGGCGAGGGTCCGGGCCGGGGCGTGGATTTCGGTCCATACCTCGACGGCCTGCCGCGTCTCTCGAACAAAGAGGCGGAGTCCTGCGAGGGACCAATCTCGGCTGATGAGATCGGAGATGCGCTGAGCCAATGCAGCAGACGCAAATCTCCAGGTCTCGATGGTATACCTTACGAACTTTATTTAGCAATGCCGGTCTTCTTCTCCGAACTCCTCGAAGCGGTCTACTGCAATTGGCAGCAGAACGGGAGAATTCCTTGTTCTGTAGCCAAGGGCGTAGTCACGCTGGTAAGGAAGGACGAGAACAAGGGGGATAGTATAAATAATTTTCGGCCCATAACCCTGCTAAACACAGAGTTAAAGATTTTGGCCAAGGTGTTAGCAAAGAGGTTGGCGCTTGTCGTGGGTGGCCTGGTGGGAGATGCGCAGACATGTGCTATCCCATCCAGGTCCATTCACGATAACCTCCACCTCATGCGATACATCATAGAGAGGGTTGGCAACAAACCCGCTTCGGTGGGGCCCTGATCAACTTGGATCAGTCTAAGGCCTTCGATAGGGTCGACCATGGTTACCTGGATGCGGTGCTAGCGGCGGCTGGGTTCGGTCCTGTTTTCAGAGGCTGGATCACTGCCCTACATAGCAACCACATCTGTTCTAGGATCAAGGTGAACGGCTACCTTTCGAAGCCGTTCGAAATCACACGATCCATTCGACAGGGGTGCCCTCTCTCCTCCCTTCTGTACGTATTGACTCTCGAGCCTTTACTGAGGAAGTTGGAGTTGTTGCAGGGTATCCCCCTGGAACCAGGATTGAGCAAAGCGGTGTCGGCCTACGCCGATGACGTAACAGTAATGGTATCAACCGACTCGGAGATCGAGGCGATCGGTACCTTACTGGAGGAGTACGAAAGGTTGTCAGGAGCGAAACTGAACCGGGAAAAATCCATCGGGCTGCAACTCGGAACGTGGAGAGGCAGACCGATGCCTCCCGATGGTGTCGTCGGACACTGGACGGAGGGCCCGGTAAAGTTGCTTGGGGTCTGGTTTGGACCGGACCTCCAGGTGGAAAAGAACTGGAACGAGGTTACGAACAAGGTGTTTGCACTAACCCAGAAATGGGCCAAGTGTAAGCTGTCCCTAAAAGGCCGGGCGGAGGTGGCGAACATTTACATAGCGTCCGTCACTTACTACCGCCTGACTGTCGTGCCTTGCCCTAAGGAAACACTCACCACCATGGAACGCATGCTCTTCCAATTTCTTTGGAAGAAGCGTCCTCCTATGGTGAGAAGATCCATCTGCTGCCAACAACCTTCGAAAGGAGGGCTGGGGATGCCGTGGTTGATGATGCGTAGGCACGCATTAAGGCTACGGCACCTACAGGTATTCCTCACTGGTCAACCGGTGTGGGCTCCGTTCGTGAAACGAGCCTTTCCGAGACTCGTCTCACTCACCGAGCTACAGTCCTGGGTCAAGCAAAGATCCGGAAAACTGGGAGACTGGCACACTGAGTGTGCTCAGGCGCTCAGGGCTCTCTGGCAAGCGGGCCGGGCCATCGGTGGAGAATCCACCTCATCATTCTATAGAGGGCTGGTGGCTAGCAGGGGCGATGACACCCTTGGAGAGTCGCTGGACATGGAAGAAGACGAACTGGCCAGCCTGTTCGGTAGGACTTTCGGCCCAGGACCAATGGACAACTTCCAGAAGTCACTGGCCTGGCAGTGCTACCGAGGGGCTCTACCCGTTCGAGAGAGGCTCTACAGACACGGGCGCCCGGGCAGGGATCCCTCAAAAAAGATTTGCCCTAGATGCGTGCGTCACGAAGAAACCGTGGCGCACGCATTGGTGCAATGTCCGGGCGTGGCTGATCTGTGGGGCTACGCCGAACAACTGCTGTCGCGGGTGGCGCCGATTAAATTGACAGCCGAGTCCGTGATGACAATCAAACCGCCTCCCCTCTTCACAAAGGAAGCAAAGGCGGTTTTTCTGTGCGTAATAGCCATGTTGAAAGAGGTTGTTTGGTGGACACGATTGAAAGGTCTGAGGTCAGGCAACTTCCTCTCTGGCCATAGTCTGGTCTACTTCTTCCGATATCACTTCGGAAGAAGGATAAGAATGGAGAGAGAGGTGCTTGGCCACAGGCAGTTTTATGAAAGGTGGGTGATAGTGGCGAGAATGGCTCGTGTAAATGGGCCTTCTCTGTATACCATCCTGTAGGTAAAGAAGTAAAGGAGAGGGGAGCACCTTCTCCATGTGCTCCCCGGGCAAAGGATTGCACACTTTTTCGGGGGTGTGTGCAACCCCCATCACGTCCCCTCCCTTTTGAGGTTATTTTCGATTATTTTCATGTTACACCCTTTTTACTCGATTATATGTAAACTCCCCCTTTGTATTTGTCCCTTCTTTTTATGCCTTTATGGTAAATAAAGAAATCTATCTATCTATCTATCTATCTATCTATCTATCTATTAATCTAGCTGTCGTCTGTTCTACAGTGTGGATGTCATTCACTTCGCACAGAAGTTTTGTTCAAATTTATTGAGGAAATTTTGTGAGTTCAAACTTAATTTTGATACAATTGTGTAGCTTGACCCTCCGTCTGAACTGTCAGGCGGTGGGTCAGCTCATCTTTACCCCTCCTAGAGGTGAAAAACCTGTTTTAAAAAAAATTTTGTGTAAAAAATTTCAATCGTCTAACAGAAATGTTAAACGCAGCGAACGAAAATAGTGGTGGGGGGACAGCGGTAAGAGTTGTAAGCTCGCACGCTTTAGTCCTCCCTTCCTTCCCAACTAACGTCATAGAGAAGGAAGGAAAAATGAAAATAAAAACGGACGAATCTGCGGAGAAAAAATTAAATGACGAAAACAACGAAAAAAAAAAATTTGAAAAATTGCATGACAATACTAATAACACAAACAAAGACACAACAAACAAAAAAATAACAGTTGAAAATAACATAATATCAGAAAACAAAGCAGACGACAAGATTTCATTTGCACAGAAAACAAAGAAATCTTTGACTTATATAGCGGAAAACATTTCAGATGTGGTACGAAGGATCACGGACGCAAAACAATACATAAGTGAAGGTGAGAATGGTATTTTATTGGTAAAAATGCCTCAAGAATTCACGAAAGACATTGAAAGCCGAACGGTCAAGTTTCGGACCATCAACAACAGTACAAAAAAACCTGAACAGCCTTCTCAAGCAGATATCAAAACAGTACTCGCAGAAGTACTGAATGAAACAACTTTCATAAGAAAAGACAGACTGTATGGAAGCCTAGCAATTACCATGAAGAACGAATCGGCGGCAAAAAAATGTGCTTTGTCACCGATTCGTTCGAAAAATTTCACCTTTTATCCATCTTATATGGGAAAAAAAACTCAACGCATATGGCTGGATGCAATGATGCCAGATGTGGACTACTGCTGGCTCATAGCTGGCTTCATCGATCCAGTGAATGACAAAGTGATTTCCATTGGGAAAACCACAGGCAATGCATTCAGTGGAACAGGTATAGAGCTGGTAGTACAAATGAAGCCTGAACGCATCGCCCAAATACCCGACAGAATCCTATTAGAGGACCACGGGTATATAAACATTAGCGTGGAGGGGAGAAGGCCGTCCTGCCATATCTGTGCAGGCAGAGGGCACCTGAAGGCCGCTTGTCCCCAACTCAACAAAAAGAAAACCCTGCTACCAACACCAGCTCCACCACCACCACCACAACAGATAAACAAACAACAAAACTCAGTCCCACCCAACCCGTCCCTCAGTAACACCACAACACCACCACAACACAAACAGTCACAACACATTACCCCAAAACAAAATACAGGCCCACCCAACCTCTCACTCAATAAAACAACACAACCACCGCAGACACAACACACAACACAGTGACATCCATCTCCCCCACAAAGAAAACCAACACGGAAACATTACCAGCAAACATACCTCTTCCCTCCAACACTGAAGATAACCCAACGAATTCGGAGGAAGAAACGGAGTCCTTCAGACAGATTAAAAGAAAAAAAAGAAAACATGTGCAAAACACACAAGGACAAACAACCCCCACCCAAATCGCAACACAATCTAACAAAACAGAAAACACCCCTCCAGCAACAAACAAAACCAAACCTGCCCCTCCCCTCTTCGAAACACTCACACCATCGGAAAAAAAGACATTACACTATACTTACATCAACAGAAACAATAATAAATTAAATGAACTCATATACAATAATCCTTCGGTACAAACCGAAGGTGTAAACTTTGTTTCATCAGAAAACCACCCACATTTAAAACTAATAAAAATCCCAATGAACCTCTACCAAAAACTAAAAAAGGATTTTAAGGAGGACGTAGGACCACCCTCTGTCAAACCCATAAACCGCGTCCTACTAAAAAGCTTTCCCCCTCCCCTTCCCCTCCCCAACACAACTCCAAACACCCCAACCCCACCACACACCGACGACCCCACACCACCACAAGACACCCCTTCACCCAACACCCCCGACCCCATGGAAGTCGTGCAACCCGAACCCCGGGAAGCGGAAAGGTAGGTCTCTACACTCTCCTTTGGCTCTGCCGCCCACATGGATGTGTTAAGAGTAGGATGTTTGAATGCACGTGGCCTGGGCTCAACTTGGAAGCAAGCAAAGCTTCTAAATGACCTCAGGTCATGTAGTATAAATGTAATGGTTATCTGTGAGACTCGAATCAGCGTCATGCGGCAGCTGGCCCCCACCTTCGATGACTTTGAGGTGCATGCATCTCTCTGTCAACCTGGAGGTGGGGGTGGGGTTGTCGTGCTGCTGCAAAAACACCTGGGTCTTGCCGTACAGGTTGTGCACTCGGACCCGGAGGGTCGTTTGTTGGTGCTAGACGTTGGCAGTAGTGAAAGTGCGGCCTTGAGACTGGTCGCCGTCTACTCCCCTTTCGGAGCTGAACGGCCCGACTTCTTCCAGCGTTTGGAGACTTTTCTGGGAACGTCGCGTTCCCTGCTTCTAGCGGGGGATTGGAATGACATCCTAGATGCACGTTGGGACTATGCAGGAGCATGTCCTAATAGAGGGGGGTGTAACAGCCTCAAGGGGTTACTCGACCGTTTTAACTTGGTCGATAGATATCGACTAGATTTTCCAACTGTGCCTACCTGGACTTGGAGAAACCACAGTGGTCAATCTAGATCGTACTTAGATAGATTCTTAGTTAGAAGTAAGGATAGGGACATATTAAGCTGTCCAGAAATGCGCACGGTTGGCTACACGGATCACAAATTAGTGACCTGCGTGGTCAATCTCGAGAAAACACATAGACAGGGTCCCGGTTACTGGAAACTTAATTTGTCTTTACCGGCAAAAGAGACTTACAGAAACCGGATTAGCAGATTAGTTAAGGAGAGGTTGACGGGTGCAATCGTCAACAACCGATGGTGGGCATCTCTCAAAAGAGAGATTAGAACAGAATCAATAAGTTATAGCAAGATGTTAGCTGCCAATAGGAATAGAAACGAGAAAGAATTAACAGGTAAATTAGAAGAGGCAATCAAGAGCGAAGATGTGGCCAGAGTGCTGGCATCGAGGACGGCCTTGAACCAGTTTTTCGATGCAAAGCATGAAGGCTGCGTCATTCGAAGTAAAATACGTGCTCTAGGTAATGAGGGGGCCAAAGCCGTTGGATGGGCCCGCGTGACAGAAGCTAAAAGTGGAAATCGATCCACCATCCGGTCGTTGCAAGACGAAGATGGACGAGTGATCCGGGAGCCTAAGCAGATGTGCGAGGCCTTTCAAAAGCACTTTGCCCGATTGTTCGGGGGAGGCGAGGGTCCGGGCCGGGGCGTGGATTTCGGTCCATACCTCGACGGCCTGCCGCGTCTCTCGAACAAAGAGGCGGAGTCCTGCGAGGGACCAATCTCGGCTGATGAGATCGGAGATGCGCTGAGCCAATGCAGCAGACGCAAATCTCCAGGTCTCGATGGTATACCTTACGAACTTTATTTAGCAATGCCGGTCTTCTTCTCCGAACTCCTCGAAGCGGTCTACTGCAATTGGCAGCAGAACGGGAGAATTCCTTGTTCTGTAGCCAAGGGCGTAGTCACGCTGGTAAGGAAGGACGAGAACAAGGGGGATAGTATAAATAATTTTCGGCCCATAACCCTGCTAAACACAGAGTTAAAGATTTTGGCCAAGGTGTTAGCAAAGAGGTTGGCGCTTGTCGTGGGTGGCCTGGTGGGAGATGCGCAGACATGTGCTATCCCATCCAGGTCCATTCACGATAACCTCCACCTCATGCGATACATCATAGAGAGGGTTGGCAACAAACCCGCTTCGGTGGGGCCCTGATCAACTTGGATCAGTCTAAGGCCTTCGATAGGGTCGACCATGGTTACCTGGATGCGGTGCTAGCGGCGGCTGGGTTCGGTCCTGTTTTCAGAGGCTGGATCACTGCCCTACATAGCAACCACATCTGTTCTAGGATCAAGGTGAACGGCTACCTTTCGAAGCCGTTCGAAATCACACGATCCATTCGACAGGGGTGCCCTCTCTCCTCCCTTCTGTACGTATTGACTCTCGAGCCTTTACTGAGGAAGTTGGAGTTGTTGCAGGGTATCCCCCTGGAACCAGGATTGAGCAAAGCGGTGTCGGCCTACGCCGATGACGTAACAGTAATGGTATCAACCGACTCGGAGATCGAGGCGATCGGTACCTTACTGGAGGAGTACGAAAGGTTGTCAGGAGCGAAACTGAACCGGGAAAAATCCATCGGGCTGCAACTCGGAACGTGGAGAGGCAGACCGATGCCTCCCGATGGTGTCGTCGGACACTGGACGGAGGGCCCGGTAAAGTTGCTTGGGGTCTGGTTTGGACCGGACCTCCAGGTGGAAAAGAACTGGAACGAGGTTACGAACAAGGTGTTTGCACTAACCCAGAAATGGGCCAAGTGTAAGCTGTCCCTAAAAGGCCGGGCGGAGGTGGCGAACATTTACATAGCGTCCGTCACTTACTACCGCCTGACTGTCGTGCCTTGCCCTAAGGAAACACTCACCACCATGGAACGCATGCTCTTCCAATTTCTTTGGAAGAAGCGTCCTCCTATGGTGAGAAGATCCATCTGCTGCCAACAACCTTCGAAAGGAGGGCTGGGGATGCCGTGGTTGATGATGCGTAGGCACGCATTAAGGCTACGGCACCTACAGGTATTCCTCACTGGTCAACCGGTGTGGGCTCCGTTCGTGAAACGAGCCTTTCCGAGACTCGTCTCACTCACCGAGCTACAGTCCTGGGTCAAGCAAAGATCCGGAAAACTGGGAGACTGGCACACTGAGTGTGCTCAGGCGCTCAGGGCTCTCTGGCAAGCGGGCCGGGCCATCGGTGGAGAATCCACCTCATCATTCTATAGAGGGCTGGTGGCTAGCAGGGGCGATGACACCCTTGGAGAGTCGCTGGACATGGAAGAAGACGAACTGGCCAGCCTGTTCGGTAGGACTTTCGGCCCAGGACCAATGGACAACTTCCAGAAGTCACTGGCCTGGCAGTGCTACCGAGGGGCTCTACCCGTTCGAGAGAGGCTCTACAGACACGGGCGCCCGGGCAGGGATCCCTCAAAAAAGATTTGCCCTAGATGCGTGCGTCACGAAGAAACCGTGGCGCACGCATTGGTGCAATGTCCGGGCGTGGCTGATCTGTGGGGCTACGCCGAACAACTGCTGTCGCGGGTGGCGCCGATTAAATTGACAGCCGAGTCCGTGATGACAATCAAACCGCCTCCCCTCTTCACAAAGGAAGCAAAGGCGGTTTTTCTGTGCGTAATAGCCATGTTGAAAGAGGTTGTTTGGTGGACACGATTGAAAGGTCTGAGGTCAGGCAACTTCCTCTCTGGCCATAGTCTGGTCTACTTCTTCCGATATCACTTCGGAAGAAGGATAAGAATGGAGAGAGAGGTGCTTGGCCACAGGCAGTTTTATGAAAGGTGGGTGATAGTGGCGAGAATGGCTCGTGTAAATGGGCCTTCTCTGTATACCATCCTGTAGGTAAAGAAGTAAAGGAGAGGGGAGCACCTTCTCCATGTGCTCCCCGGGCAAAGGATTGCACACTTTTTCGGGGGTGTGTGCAACCCCCATCACGTCCCCTCCCTTTTGAGGTTATTTTCGATTATTTTCATGTTACACCCTTTTTACTCGATTATATGTAAACTCCCCCTTTGTATTTGTCCCTTCTTTTTATGCCTTTATGGTAAATAAAGAAATCTATCTATCTATCTATCTATCTATCTATCTATAAATCTAGCTGTCGTCTGTTCTACAGTGTGGATGTCATTCACTTCGCACAGAAGTTTTGTTCAAATTTATTGAGGAAATTTTGTGAGTTCAAACTTAATTTTGATACAATTGTGTAGCTTGACCCTCCGTCTGAACTGTCAGGCGGTGGGTCAGCTCATCTTTACCCCTCCTAGAGGTGAAAAACCTGTTTTAAAAAAAATTTTGTGTAAAAAATTTCAATCGTCTAACAGAAATGTTAAACGCAGCGAACGAAAATAGTGGTGGGGGGACAGCGGTAAGAGTTGTAAGCTCGCACGCTTTAGTCCTCCCTTCCTTCCCAACTAACGTCATAGAGAAGGAAGGAAAAATGAAAATAAAAACGGACGAATCTGCGGAGAAAAAATTAAATGACGAAAACAACGAAAAAAAAAAATTTGAAAAATTGCATGACAATACTAATAACACAAACAAAGACACAACAAACAAAAAAATAACAGTTGAAAATAACATAATATCAGAAAACAAAGCAGACGACAAGATTTCATTTGCACAGAAAACAAAGAAATCTTTGACTTATATAGCGGAAAACATTTCAGATGTGGTACGAAGGATCACGGACGCAAAACAATACATAAGTGAAGGTGAGAATGGTATTTTATTGGTAAAAATGCCTCAAGAATTCACGAAAGACATTGAAAGCCGAACGGTCAAGTTTCGGACCATCAACAACAGTACAAAAAAACCTGAACAGCCTTCTCAAGCAGATATCAAAACAGTACTCGCAGAAGTACTGAATGAAACAACTTTCATAAGAAAAGACAGACTGTATGGAAGCCTAGCAATTACCATGAAGAACGAATCGGCGGCAAAAAAATGTGCTTTGTCACCGATTCGTTCGAAAAATTTCACCTTTTATCCATCTTATATGGGAAAAAAAACTCAACGCATATGGCTGGATGCAATGATGCCAGATGTGGACTACTGCTGGCTCATAGCTGGCTTCATCGATCCAGTGAATGACAAAGTGATTTCCATTGGGAAAACCACAGGCAATGCGTTCAGTGGAACAGGTATAGAGCTGGTAGTACAAATGAAGCCTGAACGCATCGCCCAAATACCCGACAGAATCCTATTAGAGGACCACGGGTATATAAACATTAGCGTGGAGGGGAGAAGGCCGTCCTGCCATATCTGTGCAGGCAGAGGGCACCTGAAGGCCGCTTGTCCCCAACTCAACAAAAAGAAAACCCTGCTACCAACACCAGCTCCACCACCACCACCACAACAGATAAACAAACAACAAAACTCAGTCCCACCCAACCCGTCCCTCAGTAACACCACAACACCACCACAACACAAACAGTCACAACACATTACCCCAAAACAAAATACAGGCCCACCCAACCTCTCACTCAATAAAACAACACAACCACCGCAGACACAACACACAACACAGTGACATCCATCTCCCCCACAAAGAAAACCAACACGGAAACATTACCAGCAAACATACCTCTTCCCTCCAACACTGAAGATAACCCAACGAATTCGGAGGAAGAAACGGAGTCCTTCAGACAGATTAAAAGGAAAAAAAGAAAACATGTGCAAAACACACAAGGACAAACAACCCCCACCCAAATCGCAACACAATCTAACAAAACAGAAAACACCCCTCCAGCAACAAACAAAACCAAACCTGCCCCTCCCCTCTTCGAAACACTCACACCATCGGAAAAAAAGACATTACACTATACTTACATCAACAGAAACAATAATAAATTAAATGAACTCATATACAATAATCCTTCGGTACAAACCGAAGGTGTAAACTTTGTTTCATCAGAAAACCACCCACATTTAAAACTAATAAAAATCCCAATGAACCTCTACCAAAAACTAAAAAAGGATTTTAAGGAGGACGTAGGACCACCCTCTGTCAAACCCATAAACCGCGTCCTACTAAAAAGCTTTCCCCCTCCCCTTCCCCTCCCCAACACAACTCCAAACACCCCAACCCCACCACACACCGACGACCCCACACCACCACAAGACACCCCTTCACCCAACACCCCCGACCCCATGGAAGTCGTGCAACCCGAACCCCGGGAAGCGGAAAGGTAGGTCTCTACACTCTCCTTTGGCTCTGCCGCCCACATGGATGTGTTAAGAGTAGGATGTTTGAATGCACGTGGCCTGGGCTCAACTTGGAAGCAAGCAAAGCTTCTAAATGACCTCAGGTCATGTAGTATAAATGTAATGGTTATCTGTGAGACTCGAATCAGCGTCATGCGGCAGCTGGCCCCCACCTTCGATGACTTTGAGGTGCATGCATCTCTCTGTCAACCTGGAGGTGGGGGTGGGGTTGTCGTGCTGCTGCAAAAACACCTGGGTCTTGCCGTACAGGTTGTGCACTCGGACCCGGAGGGTCGTTTGTTGGTGCTAGACGTTGGCAGTAGTGAAAGTGCGGCCTTGAGACTGGTCGCCGTCTACTCCCCTTTCGGAGCTGAACGGCCCGACTTCTTCCAGCGTTTGGAGACTTTTCTGGGAACGTCGCGTTCCCTGCTTCTAGCGGGGGATTGGAATGACATCCTAGATGCACGTTGGGACTATGCAGGAGCATGTCCTAATAGAGGGGGGTGTAACAGCCTCAAGGGGTTACTCGACCGTTTTAACTTGGTCGATAGATATCGACTAGATTTTCCAACTGTGCCTACCTGGACTTGGAGAAACCACAGTGGTCAATCTAGATCGTACTTAGATAGATTCTTAGTTAGAAGTAAGGATAGGGACATATTAAGCTGTCCAGAAATGCGCACGGTTGGCTACACGGATCACAAATTAGTGACCTGCGTGGTCAATCTCGAGAAAACACATAGACAGGGTCCCGGTTACTGGAAACTTAATTTGTCTTTACCGGCAAAAGAGACTTACAGAAACCGGATTAGCAGATTAGTTAAGGAGAGGTTGACGGGTGCAATCGTCAACAACCGATGGTGGGCATCTCTCAAAAGAGAGATTAGAACAGAATCAATAAGTTATAGCAAGATGTTAGCTGCCAATAGGAATAGAAACGAGAAAGAATTAACAGGTAAATTAGAAGAGGCAATCAAGAGCGAAGATGTGGCCAGAGTGCTGGCATCGAGGACGGCCTTGAACCAGTTTTTCGATGCAAAGCATGAAGGCTGCGTCATTCGAAGTAAAATACGTGCTCTAGGTAATGAGGGGGCCAAAGCCGTTGGATGGGCCCGCGTGACAGAAGCTAAAAGTGGAAATCGATCCACCATCCGGTCGTTGCAAGACGAAGATGGACGAGTGATCCGGGAGCCTAAGCAGATGTGCGAGGCCTTTCAAAAGCACTTTGCCCGATTGTTCGGGGGAGGCGAGGGTCCGGGACGGGGCGTGGATTTCGGTCCATACCTCGACGGCCTGCCGCGTCTCTCGAACAAAGAGGCAGAGTCCTGCGAGGGACCAATCTCGGCTGATGAGATCGGAGATGCGCTGAGCCAATGCAGCAGACGCAAATCTCCAGGTCTCGATGGTATACCTTACGAACTTTATTTAGCAATGCCGGTCTTCTTCTCCGAACTCCTCGAAGCGGTCTACTGCAATTGGCAGCAGAACGGGAGAATTCCTTGTTCTGTAGCCAAGGGCGTAGTCACGCTGGTGAGGAAGGACGAGAAAAAGGGGGATAGTATAAATAATTTTCGGCCCATAACCCTGCTAAACACAGAGTTAAAGATTTTGGCCAAGGTGTTAGCAAAGAGGTTGGCGCTTGTCGTGGGTGGCCTGGTGGGAGATGCGCAGACATGTGCTATCCCATCCAGGTCCATTCACGATAACCTCCACCTCATGCGATACATCATAGAGAGGGTTGGCAACAAACCCGGCTTCGGTGGGGCCCTGATCAACTTGGATCAGTCTAAGGCCTTCGATAGGGTCGACCATGGTTACCTGGATGCGGTGCTAGCGGCGGCTGGGTTCGGTCCTGTTTTCAGAGGCTGGATCACTGCCCTACATAGCAACCACATCTGTTCTAGGATCAAGGTGAACGGCTACCTTTCGAAGCCGTTCGAAATCACACGATCCATTCGACAGGGGTGCCCTCTCTCCTCCCTTCTGTACGTATTGACTCTCGAGCCTTTACTGAGGAAGTTGGAGTTGTTGCAGGGTATCCCCCTGGAACCAGGATTGAGCAAAGCGGTGTCGGCCTACGCCGATGACGTAACAGTAATGGTATCAACCGACTCGGAGATCGAGGCGATCGGTACCTTACTGGAGGAGTACGAAAGGTTGTCAGGAGCGAAACTGAACCGGGAAAAATCCATCGGGCTGCAACTCGGAACGTGGAGAGGCAAACCGATGCCTCCTGACGGTGTCGTCGGACACTGGACGGAGGGCCCGGTAAAGTTGCTTGGGGTCTGGTTTGGACCGGACCTCCAGGTGGAAAAGAACTGGAACGAGGTTACGAACAAGGTGTTTGCACTAACCCAGAAATGGGCCAAGTGTAAGCTGTCCCTAAAAGGCCGGGCGGAGGTGGCGAACATTTACATAGCGTCCGTCACTTACTACCGCCTGACTGTCGTGCCTTGCCCTAAGGAAACACTCACCACCATGGAACGCATGCTCTTCCAATTTCTTTGGAAGAAGCGTCCTCCTATGGTGAGAAGATCCATCTGCTGCCAACAACCTTCGAAAGGAGGGCTGGGGATGCCGTGGTTGATGATGCGTAGGCACGCATTAAGGCTACGGCACCTACAGGTATTCCTCACTGGTCAACCGGTGTGGGCTCCGTTCGTGAAACGAGCCTTTCCGAGACTCGTCTCACTCACCGAGCTACAGTCCTGGGTCAAGCAAAGATCCGGAAAACTGGGAGACTGGCACACTGAGTGTGCTCAGGCGCTCAGGGCTCTCTGGCAAGCGGGCCAAACCATCGGTGGAGAATCCACCTCATCATTCTATAGAGGGCTGGTGGCTAGCAGGGGCGATGACACCCTTGGAGAGTCGCTGGACATGGAAGAAGACGAACTGGCCAGCCTGTTCGGTAGGACTTTCGGCCCAGGACCAATGGACAACTTCCAGAAGTCACTGGCCTGGCAGTGCTACCGAGGGGCTCTACCCGTTCGAGAGAGGCTCTACAGACACGGGCGCCCGGGCAGGGATCCCTCAAAAAAGATTTGCCCTAGATGCGTGCGTCACGAAGAAACCGTGGCGCACGCATTGGTGCAATGTCCTGGCGTGGCTGATCTGTGGGGCTACGCCGAACAACTGCTGTCGCGGGTGGCGCCGATTAAATTGACCGCCGAGTCCGTGATGACAATCAAACCGCCTCCCCTCTTCACAAAGGAAGCAAAGGCGGTTTTTCTGTGCGTAATAGCCATGTTGAAAGAGGTTGTTTGGTGGACACGATTGAAAGGTCTGAGGTCAGGCAACTTCCTCTCTGGCCATAGTCTGGTCTACTTCTTCCGATATCACTTCGGAAGAAGGATAAGAATGGAGAGAGAGGTGCTTGGCCACAGGCAGTTTTATGAAAGGTGGGTGATAGTGGCGAGAATGGCTCGTGTAAATGGGCCTTCTCTGTATACCATCCTGTAGGTAAAGAAGTAAAGGAGAGGGGAGCACCTTCTCCATGTGCTCCCCGGGCAAAGGATTGCACACTTTTTCGGGGGTGTGTGCAACCCCCATCACGTCCCCTCCCTTTTGAGGTTACTTTCGATTATTTTCATGTTACACCCTTTTTACTCGATTATATGTAAACTCCCCCTTTGTATTTGTCCCTTCTTTTTATGCCTTTATGGTAAATAAAGAAATCTATCTATCTATCTATCTATCTATCTATCTATCTATCTATCTATCTATCTATATTGATGATGCGTAGGCACGCATTAAGGCTACGGCACCTACAGGTATTCCTCACTGGTCAACCGGTGTGGGCTCCGTTCGTGAAACGAGCCTTTCCGAGACTCGTCTCGCTCACCGAGCTACAGTCCTGGGTCAAGCAAAGATCCGGAAAACTGGGAGACTGGCACACTGAGTGTGCTCAGGCGCTCAGGGCTCTCTGGCAAGCGGGCCAGGCCATCGGTGGAGAATCCACCTCATCATTCTATAGAGGGCTGGTGGCTAGCAGGGGCGATGACACCCTTGGAGAGTCGCTGGACATGGAAGAAGACGAACTGGCCAGCCTGTTCGGTAGGACTTTCGGCCCAGGACCAATGGACAACTTCCAGAAGTCACTGGCCTGGCAGTGCTACCGGGGGGCTCTACCCGTTCGAGAGAGGCTCTACAGACACGGGCGCCCGGGCAGGGATCCTCAAAAAAGATTTGCCCTAGATGCGTGCGTCACGAAGAAACCGTTGCGCACGCATTGGTGCAATGTCCGGGCGTGGCTGATCTGTGGGGCTACGCCGAACAACTGCTGTCGCGGGTGGCGCCGATTAAATTGACCGCCGAGTCCGTGATGACAATCAAACCGCCTCCCCTCTTCACAAAGGAAGCAAAGGCGGTTTTTCTGTGCGTAATAGCCATGTTGAAAGAGGTTGTTTGGTGGACACGATTGAAAGGTCTGAGGTCAGGCAACTTCCTCTCTGGCCATAGTCTGGTCTACTTCTTCCGATATCACTTCGGAAGAAGGATAAGAATGGAGAGAGAGGTGCTTGGCCACAGGCAGTTTTATGAAAGGTGGGTGATAGTGGCGAGAATGGCTCGTGTAAATGGGCCTTCTCTGTATACCATCCTGTAGGTAAAGAAGTAAAGGAGAGGGGAGCACCTTCTCCATGTGCTCCCCGGGCAAAGGATTGCACACTTTTTCGGGGGTGTGTGCAACCCCCATCACGTCCCCTCCCTTTTGAGGTTATTTTCGATTATTTTCATGTTACACCCTTTTTACTCGATTATATGTAAACTCCCCCTTTGTATTTGTACCTTCTTTTTATGCCTTTATGGTAAATAAAGAAATCTATCTATCTATCTATCTATCTATCTATCTATCTATCTATCTATCTAAGGCGTTCGATAGGATCGACCATCGATACTTGGAAGCGGTTCTCAAGGCGGCCGGTTTCGGACCCGTCTTCAGTGGCTGGATCGCCGCAATGCACACCAACATCTGCTCGATGGTCAAGGTGAACGGCTACCTATCGGAACCGTTCGCAATCACGCGTTCCATCCGACAGGGATGCCCTCTCTCCTCCATTCTGTACGTACTGACTCTAGAGCCACTACTGCGGAAGCTGAAGCTGATGCAGGGCATTCCGTTGGAACCGAGACTGCGGATAGCGTCATCGGCTTATGTCGACGACGTGACGGTAATGGTGTCGGAAGACTCCGAAATGGGCAACTTACTGCAGGAATATGAAAGGCTCACAGGAGTAAAACTGAACCCGGACAAGTCTGTCAGTTTGCAATTCGGAACGTTGAGAGGCAAACCGATGTCGTCCGACAGCGTCGTCGGACGCTGTCGGACGGACCGGTGTATGGAGTTAGCTATCTGCTGAATGCTTTCCATTGTGCTGCTAAACACAGAGTTACAGATTTTGGCCAAGGTGTTGGCAAAGAGGCTGGCGCTTGTCGTCGAGAACCTGGTGGGAGAAGCGCAGACATGCGCAATCCCGACCAGGTCCATACACGACAATCTCCGCCTCATGCGATACATCATAGAGAGGGTAGGGTGTAAACCCGGCTTCGGTGGGGCCCTGATCAACTTGGATCAGTCTAAGGCTTTCGATAGAGTTGACCATCGTTACCTGGATGCGGTGCTCGAGGCTGCAGGCTTCGGACCCGTGTTCAGGGGCAGGATTGCTGCAATGCACAACAGCAACATCTGCTCAAGGGTCAAGGTGAACGGCTACCTCTCGGAGCCGTTCCATATTACGCGATCCATTCGACAGGGATGCCCTCTTTCCTCTCTTCTGTACGTACTGACTCTCGAGCCACTACTGCGGAAGTTGGAGCTATTGCAGGGCATCCCTCTGGAACCGGGACTGCGGAAAGCGGCGTCGGCCTACGCCGACGACGTCACAGTAATGGTGTCGAGCGCCTCGCAAATCGAGGAAGTCGGCACCTTACTGAAGGAATACGAAAGTTTCACAGGAGCGAAGCTGAACCGGGACAAGTCCATCGGTTTGCAACTAGGATCGTGGAGAGGCAAACCGATGCCTTCCGAAGGCGTCGTCGGACGCTGGACGGAAGGACCGGTAAAGCTACTCGGGGTCTGGTTTGGTCCGAACCTCCAGGTGGAGAAGAACTGGAACGAAGTGACGGCCAAGGTGTTTGCACTCACCCAGAAGTGGGCCGAGGGCAAACTATCCTTGATAGGTCGAGCGGAGGTGGCGAACACTTTTATAGCGTCCGCCATCTACTATCGCTTGACCGTCGTGAATTGTCCAGCCAAAACGCTCGCCAAAATGGAACGTGCTCTTCCAATTCCTTTGGAAGAGGCGAGCTCCTTTGGTGAGAAGATCCATCTGCTGCCAACACCCTTCTAGCGGAGGGCTGGGGATGTCGTGGTTGACGATGCGCAAACACGCGCTCAGGCTGCGGCATCTCTACGTATTCCTCACCGCACAACCGGTGTGGGCCCCGTTCGTGAGGCGAGCCTTCCCACGACTCGTCTCGCTGACCGAGCTGCAGTCCTGGGTCAAGCAAAGACCGAGGAAAATGGGCGACTGGCACATCGAATGTGCTCAGGCGCTCCCAGCCCTCTGGCAGGCGGACTCGGCGATCAGTGGAGACTCCACTTCGTCATTCTATAGAGGATTGATCCGCAGCAAGTGCGACGACGCGCTCGGAGAAACTCTAGGCGTGGAGGAAGACGAACTGGCCAGTCTGTTCGGTAGGACCTTCCGCCCGGGACCGATGGACAACTTCCAAAAGTCCCTGGCCTGGCAGTGCTACCGAGGAGCTCTACCAGTTCGAGACAAGCTCTACAGACATGGGCGCCCGGGCAGGGACCCTGCAAAAAACATCTGTCCGAGGTGCGTGCGAGATGAAGAAACAGTCGCGCATGCACTAATACACTGCCCGGGCGTCACCGACCTGTGGGGCTATGTAGAACGACTATTGTCGAGGGTGGGACCAATCCGGTTGACCACCGAGTCCATTGTCATGATCAAACCGCCACCCTCCTTCAAAAACGAAGGAGAGGCGGTTTTCCTTTGTGTGATAGCTATGGCGAAAGAGGTTGTATGGTGGACGAGGTTAAAAGGGCTGAGGTCAGACACCTTTCTCTCCGGCCAACAACTGATTCTTTTTTTCAAATACCACTTTGGAAGAAGAATCAGGATGGAGAGAGAGGTGCTGTACCCCAGCAAGTTTTATGAAAGGTGGGTGAAAGTGGCGAGAATGGCCCGAATGAATGGGCCTTCTCTCTATATCAGCCTGTAGTGTGAGGAAAAAGAGGAAGGGAAGAAAGGGGTACAAACTGTTCGTACTCCTGGAGATGAGGGTTGCACATTTTTTGGGGGGGTATGTGCTACCCATATGAACTGCCCCCCCCCCCCCCCCCTTGGGGAAAATCGATTAACTTTTAATTTTCAATTGTGATAATATTTGACACGTTTTTATAGTATGTAAACTCCCCCCTTTGCAATTGTCCCCTTCTTTTGTGCCGCTGTGACTAATAAAGAAACATATCTATCTATCTATCTATCTATCTATCTATCTATCTATCTATCCAAGATGTGCGCAGGACATTGAAACAGTTCTGCACGCAATTGTACACTGCCCGGGCGTAAGCGACCTGTGGAACTATGCAGAACAACTGCTGTCGCGTATGGGACAAATACAGTTGACTGCCGAGTCCATAGTAAGGATCAAACCGCCAGACTCTTTCAAAAACGAAAGAGAGGCGGTTTTCCTCTGTACGGTGGCTATGGTGAAAGAAGTTATATGGTGGACGAGGTTGAGAGGACTGAGGACAGATGCCTTTCTCTCCGGACAACAATTGATTCCATTCTTTAAGTACTTTAGAAGGAGAATCAGGGTGGAGAGAGAGGCACTGCACCCCAGTAAATTTACTGAAAGGTGGGTGAATGAAGCGAAAATGGCCCGAGTGATTGGGCCTTCTCTGTTTATAAGCCTGTAGGTTGAGGAAGAGAGTAAAAGGAAGAAAGGAGCACTTGCACAACACGCTCCTTGAGTTGAGGGTTGTTCTATCGACGGGGTATTAAACAACCCATTTGTGGCGCCTCCCCCCTATTGGGGATTTCGATTGTTGAAATTGTTTGTTTTTATATTTTTTACACGACTGTATGTAAAATCCCCGGCATGTCTTTGTATTGTCCCCTTTCTTGTTGCGCCCTTGTGGCTAATAAAGAAATCTATCTATCTATCTATCATTGTATATTCCTCTCTCTCTCTCTCTCTCTCTCTCTCTCTCACAATATATATATATTTATATATATATATATGTATATACACACACACACATATATGCATGCATGGATACATACATATTTACATACATATTTACATACAAACATACATATTTACATACATACATATTTACATAGATACATACAAACATACATACAAACATACATACATATATACATTTATATATATATGTATGTGTGTATGAATGCCTTACATGTTCGTATGTGTAGTTGTGGGTATATTAACGTGTGTTCCTGTTCTGTCGTTCCGATGTCCGAAATTATTGGAAACGCCGCTGGACACTGCTCATTCCACTTGGCATTTTATATTAAACGTTCATCATGCATTTGCTTGCATTTCCATTATTATGGACAATTGAGGTGTTGTTGTTGTTGTTATTGTTGTTATAGTAGTAGTAGTAGTAGTAGTAGTAGTAGTAGTAGTAGTAGTAGCTGTAGCAATAGTAGTAGTGGTGGTGGTGTTGGTGGTGGTGGTAGTAGTAGTAGTAGTAGTGGTGGTTGTGCTGGTGTTTGTGGTAGTAGTAGTAGTAGTAGTGGTGGTGGTAGTAGTAGTATTAGTGGTGGTTGTGCTGGTGGTGGTGGTGTTGGTGGTGTTGGTGGTGGTGGTAGTAGTGGTGGTGGTAGTTGTAGTAGTAGTAATAGTAGTAGTGGTGGTGGTGGTAGTTGTGGTGGTAGTAGTAGTGGTGGTGGTGGTGGTGGTGGTAGCAGTAGTTGCAGTAGTGGTGGTTGTAGTAGTAGTAGTAGAAGTAGTGGTGTGGTAGTAGTTGTAGAAATTGTAGTTGTAGTCGTAGTTGTAGTCGTAGTAATAGTCGTAGTAGTAGTCATAGTAGTAGTAGTAGTAGTAGTAGTAGTAGTAGTAATTAGAGTAGTTGGAGGTGGTGGTGTCTGTGGTTGTGCTTGCGACTGTGTTGGCGGTGATTTTGTTTTTAATTGTGTCAGGGAACGGGCGTGTGGTGGTATTAGTGGTTAAAATGGTAGCATGCTTTTATTGGTGGTGGAAATATTGTTAATGGTTGTACATGTAAGGGGGATAGTTATGGCTGTGATTTTGGAGTGGTGTTGATGGAAATATTTGTCGAAGAGTTATTAGTAGCGTTGGTAATGGTATTGGTTGCTGTGGCGGTGATGGTATGTTGTATTAGTGATAGCTGTCGAAGTTGTAGATGGTTGATTGTTGTTGGTGGTTGTGGGTAGTAGTAGTAGTAGATGGTGATAAGTTAACATAGAAATAAATATAAGATCACCCTGTAGATATTCATTCTCTCTTATATACACATATATACACCAGGTCCGAACAACAAAAGAACCCACTGTCGCTTTTTCTGTTTCTCTCGCTCTCCCCATCTCTCACTATTATGAACAAATGGGGGCTCAGGCGAATAGAGAAGGCGTTTCCCCGGAAGATGGTAAGGGAGACGCACTGGAAGGGCTATTCCAGCTCGCGAGGCTCACAGCTGCGCGAAGCAAACTCTGTGCCGATGGTGGTGAGCAGAGAGGTGACCCTAGGTCCAAGGACACCAGAAGTCTTCACTACCACGGGTTCGATCGCAAACCTGTCGGAGAATGACGGATATTTGGTGAGTTTATCCTCCTCGGCCCGAAGTGCAGCAGAGCCTGTGTTAGTCGAAGAGGTGGTGTTGTGAGTTAGGATTTTGGATGGTATGTTATTATTTATGGTGTTAGTGGTAGCGGCGTTAGTGATAATGATATCAGTAGTGGTGGCTGTGGTAGTGGTATTTGGTACGGTGGTACAGTGTAAGTTTGGTAAGAAAATAAATATTAATAGTGGCTATGGTGGATGAGGTGAGAGTATGTTCTTGTAGTTGTCAGATATACGATAAAAGACATTCCAGGTATGGCAATCAATTATATATTTTCTTTTATTCATGACAAAGCATAACATGAGCTACGTTAATATAATGTGTTCTTCATGTTTTTAAAATCGTAGTTGAGATGTGATTTAATGCAGATTTGTCGCAAGTCGAATGATCACATAGAGTTTCTCTGAAGATATTCCAATGATGGCGGTATGCATATAAAATAATGGTTTCTTATATAGGCACAAGACCAGCAATTTTGGAGAGGAGAAAGACGATTAAATCAACCCTAGTGCGGGACTGGTACTTTATTTTATCGACCCCGTAAGGATGAAAGGCAAAGTTAACCACGGTGGGTTTTGAACTCAGACCATAAAGGGCCGTAACTCTTTGCTGCAAAGCATGGCGTCCGACCCTCTACCAATACTGCCAATCCACCATATAAAATAATGCCATTAACAACAGCAATTTCAGGAGTTCTGTATGTAATAGAAGTTGTAGTATTTGCTGTTGTTTAACCCAGGGTAAACCTGATTGAGCACACCTATAATGGTTACAACATAGACACAAAGCCAGCAATTATTATTTTTCGGGTAGAGAATAATTTTATCAACCCAGTACTTGACCGGTGCCATATTTTATCCATCCTGGAAGGATGAAAGGCAAAGTTGAATTTGGGGAGATTTGATCACAGAAGGTAAAGAGCCATCCCACCCAGTTCCAACGCATTAATTATATTTTGCTCTCCACACTACCAAAACACATCAATTTGTATAAGCGCTACAGTTTATGTACATGTTATGTAGAGATAGATGGGAGGGATAAATATAGATATAGAGTGGGGGAGAGTTCGGTGGTAACTGATATAGAGAGGAAGGTTGGGAGAGTGTGTTGTATATTAGATATAGAGAGGGGGAGAGATTGATATTTATTGATATAGAGAGGGGGATTAGAAAAGAGTTCCGTGTAGTAGATACTAGCAGAATGGCCCGGCGTTGCTTGGGTTTCTAAACATAGATTGGCATGTTTATCCCTCCTTTCTGAAACAGTACAGAGAAGTACGGATTACCTCGGCCTCGGGGTGGTGTATATATATATATATATATATATATATATATATATATATATATATACAATATATTAACAAATGGAAACTATATTTATAAAAGCATATTTATTTCATTATACATATTTCAAGGGCCACCAAGGCAGATTATGGTGCACTTTCATCAGATAAAATATAATACAGATTAGTTTTATAAACAGATATTGACATACCCTGAAAATATGCAACCCTAACGGTTGGAGCTTCCTGGATATATTTACTCCAATAATTTGTTGAGTGCTTTATATCAGTTATAAAAATATTTTACCTTGTTGTATCCCAACAAATTAAATATAACCTACACACACACACACACACACACACACACACACACACACACACACACATATATATATATATATATATATATATATATAATAATAATAATAATAGTAATAATGCGCACTGGGGACTATCTCCAAAAGTTTCCAGGGATGGTTAAAGAAAATCGATCCCTTCACGCTTTTTGGAACGCTTCAAAAGCATGCTTGCTTGGAACAGCAAGAACCCTCCGATACGTCCTGAATATCTGAGGCTGCAGGTAGTGGCTTGATATTCATTCCAACGGACTTTCCAGTTAACCAACATCAATGACTGAGATTCAAGGAATAACAACAACAATAATAATAATAATAATAATAATAAGCTCTTGCTCGGAGTGGATTTGTCGATAAGGTAGCATATACAGAGTACGAGAATAGACCTAGAAGAAATAGATCCCGACACATTATATGGTATAACCCACCATATAATATGGAGGTGGCCACACCATTAGCTAAGATCTTTCTAACCCTTATTACGAAGCATTTCCCCCCTACACATAAATATACTAACATTTTTAATAGAAATACTATTCAAATTTCTTACTCTACGACTCCTAACCTGCACATAACATCACAGCTTCACATTTAGCTAAACTACCTAGCCGTAGGAACACGTGCAACCCTGTAGTTAGTACTAACTGTAATTGTAGGAATCGGGTTGATTGCCCCCTATCCGGGAAATGCCTCTCTAGTAACATTGTCTACACATGTAAGGTTAACACACCCATGTCCCGTAGGGCCTACATAGGGTTAACCGCCAATAGATTCAAGCAGCGTCTTTACATGCATACCCATTCTTTTCGTTACCCTCTAAGAAGGAATATGACGTCACTTTCAGCTTATATCTGGAGTCTAAAAGACAACCACACCCAATATAAGTTACACTGTGAGATCCTAGCTAGGGCTAGATCGTATAACGGAAATAAAAGACCATGTGACCTCTGCGCCGCTGAGGCCCTGGAAATACTCTACGCCACAGACCACATCTTAAGCAAAAGATCTGAGGCAATTTCGGCTTGTAAACATAAATTGCATAAAGCTTTCCTGTATTACAGCCCCACATTATACCCTAACGGATAGTACGATCTATACGTGGATATTTTACGTCTTGATGTGGTAGCTAAGTATATGTTATGTTTATACCATTACTTATTTGCATAGGGAACGTTTCCACGAACCAAAGTATCGTCTTCCTGTTTTCCTCCGGTTGCAACGTTTTTTGAAATATCCACTTCTGCGTTTACAGATTGACTTTGTTAGTTTCAGAAGATCCCGTTAAGGGTGAAAGCAGCGATTTTTTGCTTAAACTTTAATCTGTTATTTTAATAAATAAATATATATATATATGTATATATATATATATATATATATATATATATATATATATATATATATATATATATATATATATATATATATATATACATATATATATATATTTATTATATATATATATATATATATATATATATATATATATATATATATATATATATATATATATATATATATATATATATATATATATATATTCCTGATGATTTCTCAAGAATGAAACAGTTCTAGTCCTGTAGAATCTCATCTATATTAAAACTTTTATACTCTGCTATATATTGAGTGCCTTACTTACTGTGGTTACTTCCGATTCAACCCGGAATAACTTACCTATATATATATAATGAAAAATTTGAACAGGGACAGAACAGAGAGACAGTACAATAAATGTTTATTAAATTCACGCTCAGGAGAGTGGGGGGTAGGTGGGGGACGACGTTTCGGGCATAAGCCCTTCTTCAGGTGAGAAGTGTGTGGGAACAGAGTTCAAAAGGTGTGTAGGGGAGTGGTGAAGAGACATATAGCGAAAGGAAACGGTGCGAATGAAAAATTAAAAATTAACAAATAAAGACAAAAAATATAATAAATAAAAATAAAGCATGATCAAAATACAAGGAATGAGAAAATTTAAAAATAAAGGCATGATCAAAATAAACTGAAATTAAAAGGGGGGTAAACAGGTGGTGGAAGGGTGTGGGGTGAGTAGGGGTGGTGGCGGGTGGAGTGGGGAGAGGGAGACGGGGTGTCCGAGCGGGGAGGGCTGAAGGTGGTGTGTGTGGTTAGGTGTGCGTGTGTGTGTGTGTGTGTGTGTGTGTATGTGAAAGTGAGGGTCGGGGGAAGAACGGGGTTGCATGTTCAGGAAGAGGTGTGTGTGGGGGGTGTTTTTGTGGGTCGGAGTGTCTGTGCGTGTGTGGATAGGGGGGTGGGGGGATAGGAATCAGGAGGCTAAGGGTGTAAATATGTGGTGGGAAGCACGTGTGTGTGGTTTAAGCGTGTTGTGGGTGTGGGTGGCGTGTGGGGAAAAAATTTTTTGGGGTGTGTGTGTGGGTGAGTTATATAGGTGATGGCGTAAGAGGATGGTTGAAAAGTTGGTAATTTCCACGGATGTTTGGAGATTTGGTTAGAAGTCAATTTCGCGTGTGGGTAATCCAAGAAGCGGTGGTCGGAAGAGGAGAGATGTGGGGTGCGCGCGCAACAGGAAGTGGTCAGCAGTGGGAGTGCTGTGGTCAGTTGGTGCTGAGAGGTGGTCGGAAGGGCATAGCAGCAGTCGGTGGAATGGTAGGGAGGCGAGGATGGGTAGGTGTGAGAGTTGGAGTGAGGAGGGTGTGTGTGTGTGTGTGTGTGTGTGTGTGTGTGTGTGTGTGTGTGTGTGTGTGTGTGTGTTAGTAGGGGTGTTAGTGGGATGAGTGAGTGTGGAGCGGGGGTGTGGGTGGAGCGGGGAGAGAAGGGTGTGTGTGGTTCTATGGAGGGAGTGTGGTGTACTGGTGTGTGTGTAGTTTGGTGAAGTGGTGTTAGTGGGTGTTAGTATGTATACGGGAGGTGGGGAGGGGTGGAAAGCAGGTGTGAGTGGGGGTTAGTGGTGGTAGGGTGTGTAGAGTTGGTGGTGTACGAGGGTGTGTGGGTACGTGTGCGTGGGGTTGGGGGGTGTTAGTGATGTTAGTTGCGTGTGGGGTGGGTGGTGTAAGTGGGTGCGTGTGTGCGTGTGATAAGGAGGGGGGAGGAGGAGAAGAGGGGAGGGAAGGGATGTTAGTATGTTAGTTGGGGAAGGGTGGTCAGATGAGAGGTGGAGTGGAGGTGTTAGTATTGTTAGTGTGGGGTGGGCGGTGAAAAGGAGGGGTGTGTTAGTGGTGTTAGTGGGGGATAAGTGTGGGGGGAGGGGGGCGGTCGAACGCTAAAGGAATAAGGGTGGGGAGTTCAGGCCGGGGGGAGTGAGGGTCTGTAAGATGAAGATAGTGCGTTGTTCGACCGTAAGGCGATGGGCGGGTGTTCCGTGGCACTGGAGTAGGCCACAGACTGTGAGATGGCGTGCGGACTGTCCAGGGCCACCAAAGTGGCGGGCGATGGGGGAACTGCCCCCGAGACGAATGTCCCGGAGGTGCTCCGTGACTCGGTCCGCCAGGCGACGTCCCGTCTGTCCGACATACGTCGCGCTGCACTCCGTGCAGCGAAGTCCGTAGACTTGGTTGGAGGAGGTGCAGCGGAAGGCATGCCAGACCGAGAGAGAGTGGCCGTTGGGACCCTGGAAGGTGGTGATATATATTAAAATAACAGATTAAAGTTTAAGCAAAGAATCGCCGCTTTCACCCTTAACGGGATCTTCTGAAACAAAAAAAAAATCAATCTGTGAACGCAGAAGTATATATTTCGAAAAACGTTGCAACCGAAAGAAAACAGGAAGACGATACTTTGGTCGGCTTTGCCAAATTCAAAATAAAAAATAAAATTTCGCTCTCCATGGCTGAATACAATAAATGTAATCTGAGTTTTTCGAATATTAGTAATAACATTCGATTCGTTTGCAATTTTGCAAACAAGCCTCAATTTTATAGCCATGTCAGTAGAAAAACTCAGATTACATTTTTTGTATTCAGCCATGTAGAGCGAAATTTTTTTTTTTATTTTGAATTTGGCAAAGCCGGCCATTTATCGCTAGTATATAGGAAACTTACTGGCCAGTCTGCTGATATGCAAATCTGGCTGATCAGTGGATCTGCTAATATGCAGATCTGACTGATCGGCCAGTCTGCAAATCAGGCCGGTCAGTCACTGTGTATTTTTGAAAATAGCATATATTTTCACTAGCTCTGACAGTTTGGCAAGTGAACAGTGAGCTGTACTGATGAAGGGTGATACCCAGAAACATTAGTGTCTGCAGTTCTGTTCGCATGTCAACACAAGAACAAGAATGAAGTGTTCATTCTACTGACATGGCTATAAAATTGAGGGTTGTTTGCAAAATTGCAAATGAATCGAATGTTATCTCTCTATATATAAAACGGAAGATGTCTGTCTGTGTGTGTGTGTATGATTTTTATGCATTTCCACATTTCTCTACCGATTTTGAGGATTTTTTTCCCAATGTGCTCCAAATTTACCAAGGATGATCAACGCGAATAAACTTTGCCAAAAATTTCCTGCTTCTATGAAAATAAAATCGATAAAACTAAATACATGCTGTAACCCTCTCTCTTACACGCTTAATTCCTCTTACTACTACCCTAAAAAATCTATGAAACTACATACATGTTGCAAATTTCTCTCTCTATATATATATCACACACACATACATCTGAAGAGAGAAAGGGAGGTGTAGAGAGAGAGAGTGAGATAGGTCGTTATACAGAGAGAGGTACAATATAATCAGATAGAGAGAGAGAAAGAGAGAGAGAGAGAATGGCGACGAACGCTGGTTCACACACACACACACACACACAAACACATATATATATAAAGACAGAGAGAAAGAGAGATCTGCGCGTTCTTTATTGTTCTCCATTCTGTAGAGGAAGAGAGAGAGAGAGAGAGAGAGAGAGAGAGAGAGAGAGAGAGAGAGAGAGAGAGAGAGAGAGAGGAGGGTATGAATGAGAGAGAGAGAGAAAGAGAGAGAAAGAGAGAGAGAGAGGATATGAGAAAAAAGGGAGAGGGTTTGAGAAAGAAAGAAAGTTTAAGCAAAGAATCGCTGCTTTCAACATTAACGGGATCTTCTTAAACTAAAAAATTCAATCTGTGAACGCAGAATTAAATATTTCGAGAAACGTTGCAACCGAAGGAAAACAGGAAGACGATATTTTGGTTCGTGAAGACGTTCCGTGGTAATGAACGGAAAGAAAGTGAGGATAATACGTCGTTATGTGGACCGAGAAGAACAATTTCATGCAAAGACGATATGTTTATGGTATAAATGGAGTCGTTAGACTAATATTCTATTTAAAATAACCGAATGATTTCCAGCCCCGGAGTTTAAGAATGATGTAAATAAAATTGTAAACGAAAATGACAGAGGTTATTAAAATAGTTGTTTCTACGTTTGGCACAAGGCCAGCATTTCCCAGTACATTACTGGTACTTTATTTTATCAACCCCGTAAGGATGAAAGGCAAAGTTAACCTCGACGGGATTTTAACTTTGCCTTAAAATAGTAAAAGTAAATAGTGAAGATTTAGGCCAGTACATACGTATGCGCCGACGGACATACACATACATATACATACGCACACACAAATACATACACACACACAAACACACACATACGCGTGTGTAAACATTATGCATTTCTAGAGTATTTTCACCAAACTTAAGACATAGGTTACTTATGTACTCCGGATGGACATGGGCACTTTCATTTTTCCAGATATTGATTATAGGGCCTCCCGGCAGATAACCCCCTTTAACCACTTCCTTGGAGTCGAATGAAGTACTGCAGTGCAATGCAACAAAATGTCATAACTTCTGGAGTTCGCAACCGATTTTCACAAAACTTGACACATGGGCTACGTTTGTTCTACAGATGGATGTGAAAGGAACATAACACTGTAACTCTAACACAGCTACTGAGCAGCCCCGAGCAACGCCGGGCTTTACTGCTATAGGCGATAAAGTTGTGCAGACAGACAGTCGTGTAGAGAGGTGATATAGGCGATAAAGTTGTGCAGACAGACAGTAGTGCAGAGAGGTGATAGGCGATGAAATTGCATTTTGTTTTTGTTTTTCATGTCCATTCAATTTCTTTGTTTCAAAATAACTGATAGTTTGGTTACGCTGATGTTTTTATCTGAGACAAGTGTTGCAGTGTTTACATTTTCGATTTTTGTTAATAGATTACCGGTGCAGTTTTTATCCCCAGCATCCTCTTTTGTTTTAACATTCGAGTTATGGTTATGTTTTCTTAACTTCATAAGGCATACTGTTGGTTGAGGGAATATTAATCAAAAGTACCACATGAAAGTCTACACTGTAGACTCTACAGTTTTTAAGCCAAGAAAGGAACTTAACATTGTAACTTTAACACAGCTACTGAGCAGCCCCGTGCAACGCCGGGCTTTACTGCTAGTTATTAATATTCGAAAAACTCAGATTACATTTATTATATATATATATATATATATATATATATATATATATATATATATATTAATTTGAAATATTTTTTCCCTGTAATAAATTCTTATTCAAATGAAATGTATTTATGAAAAAATCATACGTTTGCAGATTTTATGTAGGGAGAAGGGGCACTATAATTCTTTTTAAGTGCTTAGGGTCTTTAAAAAAACATTTAATCTGAATCTGACTTTTAATTATAGAAACTGGAAAGGTAAATGGTAAAGTTGACCTCGCCGCTATTTAAAAACTAAGTCGTTACAAATACTGCGTTCTATCTGATGCTTTAACCATTCTATTAATTCACTCCCTTACTTACAGATTTATAAAACCAAGTTTTAAGACTGCCGTAAATACACCCATACATCTTATTTAAACAAGCTGTTGTGGTTGTTAAGTTTTAGTTTGTTTAGCTTATATTAGTCCTGATTGAGCAAACCTATAATCAAACATATTTCAGTCATGACCATCTCGTGTTATTTACATTATGAAATAATTGTTTCTACTTTTGGCACAAGGCCAGCAATTACCCCAGTACATCATTTTATCGACCCCGTAAGAATGAAAGGCAAAGTGAACCTCCGCGGGATTTGAACACAGACCGTCAAGGGCCGTAACTCTATGCTGCAAAGTATGACGTCCAAACCTCTACCGATACTGCCAATCCACAAATAATAAATGAGTAACTAGATGAATGAATCTCTATAAAATAATAATAAAGTTACTACAAATATTTAAAAGTGGAAAGGGAAGGGAAAGGCTCTAGGGTCACAGAAGAATGGAAGAGGGAAGGGGGAGGGTGATGGGTGATGGGCCTAGGGCGTGGCGGTGTTGGGTGCTTCGTTATTCTATGTGGTTTTTTTCTCTTTTCAAGGGATTTAAGGGATCTTTGTCAGATATTTCTAAGGTGACCGCGTAGAAACTCTCTAATTGATTAATACCTCATGTGGTAAGAGTGACAAAAGTCGCAGTTAACTTTTATATTGAGCCTCGCATAAAATTTAAAATAGAAATGTTCGGCAGAATAAAAATATTCAAGGGAAATAACTCTTATAACTCGCTAATTGTCGATGTAATGTTTATGATACAATCCTATCTTTATTTTATTGTTTACATATATACACATATAGATACTTATATATATGTTCCCATATGCATTTAATCCATATATGAGAGATTCTTTTTACTGGCTTTAAATTTAAGTTTTAAAAAATAGTTGAATAGAAAAAAGAAAAAAACATTTCCAAGGGAAACTACTTAGAATACTACATTATCTCCCCCGTGAGCTTTATCTTTATATAATAATTGAAGCTAACACCATATTGAGTGAGGAGATTGGAGATGACGAGTATCGCCCTAGACGAGAACCATTTGGATTGGCAGTATCGGTAGAGAGTCGGACGCCATGCTTTGACGTATAGAGTTATGGCCCTTGCCATTCTGAGTTCAAATCCCGTCGAGGTTAAATTTGCCTTTCATCCTTACGGGGTCGATACAATAAAGTACCAGTAATGCACTGGGTAATTGCTGGCCTTGTGCCAAAATAGAAACAATTATATTTATGGGCAGTATCGATAGAGGGTTGGACGCCATGCTTTCTAGCATAGTTACGTCCCTTTACGGTCTGAGTTCAAATCCCGCCGAGGTTAACTTTGCCTTACATCCTTAGGGGTCGATAAAATAAAGTACCAGTAATGTACTGGGTAATTGCTGGCTTTGTGCTAAAACTAGAAACAATTATATTTAAGGCAGAAGGGGGATTGGCAGTATTGGTAGAAGGTTGGACGCCATGCTTTGCAGCCTAGAGTTACGCCCCTTTATAATCTGAGTTCAATTCCCGCCGAGGTTCACTTTGACTTTCACCCTTACGGGCCGATAAAATAAAGTACAAGTAATGTACTGGGTAATTTCTGGCCTTGTACCAAAAGTAGAAACAATTATATTTAAGGCAGAAAAAATAACCCTGGGACTGGCATTAAAGTCACAACTTCTTATATATGTTTGCCTGTCTTCATGAAGATGATGCAAAACAACAGAATACCAATGTACTCTCGGGTCTCGAATACACCCCTCCCCGCCTGCTTATTAATTTTTCAGATTTTTTCCAACCCCTCCCGCTATAACTCTAAACCACTCGCTTATTAAATGTTGATAATCTATATCCGGTGAAATGTTATTTTAAGTGGTAGCATTCCTGCCACAATCTTCTTTAGACATTAAAAAAAATTATGTCAAAAAAAGTACATTACTAGAAATCCCATACGTTATATAATAGATAGGATGGCTTGAAGTTTTAATGTGTAAACTAAACGACTAATTCTGTTTTTTTTTTAAATCAACGGAGACAACCTAGAAACATTGCCGATCCCCCACTCCCGCTAATTTCACCCCCACCACACCCCCGCTTATTCCATCCCTTCCTATTTTTTGGGACGCGAGAGAAGATGCTTTCAGAGTCTGGTGTACTGTCACTTCTCTGAGTTCAGATCTCATGAGGTTTCAAATTCAACCGAGATTCACTTTGATTTCATCATTCAGTTCAAGTAGAGCCGGTACCTGGGTGCTCATGGCTAGCTCTACAATGTGTTCCCCCTTCTCCCAGTTATGCTCCCAATGCTCCCAAATAAAATAATTACAGCTTACAGTTTGGTAAGCTGAAGAGCTTAGTATATGACTCTTCGTATTCCAATCACACTAACAAAATTAGTAAATCTGAATTTTCCACTACACCGACTAAAACATTATATATCCTGCAAAAGATCGCAGCACCACAAAACACTCTCTACCATTTTGGATATTTTTAACACTTTGCTACGGAGCAAATATGTTTAGTGATATATGTATTAATCGCAGGAAATTATTATGTATTTAATTTAGTTAAATAAATGTGTATGAAACTGATTATTTAAGGTTTTAATGCACCCCTCGAAGGTTTGTTTCCAAGGTGGCTGTCTAGTTGGCCTAATATTAGCGCCAACCCTGCGCTGAAGTACTAGAATAGATTTCATATTCCTATAAAGCATTCTAGCTGTGAACAGAATCAAAACAGGCTGAAGATTATACAAAAGAATTATAGCTTATGCCACGACAACTCAGGCCCCTCCGATACATTCATGTTTCGTCCTTTCATCATCACTCATGTTGTGTTCACGGGGTCGGGGACAATCCACTTCACCCAGGTCTTCATTTGAGCAACCAAGCAGTCGTCGAGGCCATAGGCACAGCATTTTCCTCCAGATCTAGCACCCCAAAAAGACACACACGTACAACACACACACACACACACACACACACACACACACACACACACACACACACACACACACACACACACAAATCCAGCGAAGTGGCAAGTCGTTAGAATGTCGACAAGAGTGCTTCGTGTTAATCTTTCTGGTTCTCTGTGCTCTGAGTTAAAATTCCACGAGGTACAGATTGCGTTTCATCCTGACTAGTTCAATAGATACAGTTTCTGTCCAATACTGGGGTTGATACTTGATCAATAACCCCCCCCCCCCACGCTGAAAGAAATCGGTTGCGCTTAGGCCTAGAGAGGGATGAGTTTAAATGTCAAAAACGGTGCCTCAATAATGGCTCCATCAGATCTTCCAGGGCACATGGATGGATGGATATATATATATATATATATATATATATATATATATATATATATATATATATATGATGGCTGAAAACTCTGCTAAGAGTATTGCAATCGCTTGTCAGATTACAGCATTCGTTGCACTTTTAGGCTACGGCCAGCCACACGAACCGCGTAACAGATCCTGAACAAGCAATGCCTGTGCTTTGAAGGTTTTTTTAAGTGGGCCAAGGCCTTGCACTCGACCAATCCCACTCTCTGAGCATCGAAAACACTCCCCGAAAAGGAAAAGTGGTCAACATCATCAGATGCTTCCGAAGCTGCAGGTTTTTTTCCAGAGTTTCCCTCTCCTAGAAAGGTGTTGTGACAACAACTGGGGGCCTTTCACCCTCACGTGAAAAAAAAAAAAAGTACAATTTGGATGGCCGATGACTCCGCTGTGTTCCCCCGCCTTTTTCATCCCGCAGGGTGTCCAAATATCCCCGGTGGGGTTGCCGGTTTAGTCGCCGACGCCTCGACCATGAAACAGGTTGTACTGGATTACATGTTAACACTAGCACTCGATAGCGACCTGACATATATATATATATATATATATATATATATATATATATATATATATATATATATATATATATATATATATGTATTTATGTATGTGTATATATATATATATATATATATATATATATATACATGCTTACATACATACATACATCCATTATTGTGTGCAAATATAGAGACAAATCAGTAGTCAATAGACTGCATATACAGACACAGACAAAAATATAGAGACACTAATGTGCATATATATATAGCGACACAGCGGATAGAGGAAACGGAAAGTTTCTCCAACTTATTGACAGTAAAATCGATAAAAACAACATAAATAGAACGGTAGGAAATTATGGCAACGACAGTTTATTTCGGTAACTTTTGATGTTACTTCTTAGTTAGAAAGTCAAAAGTGATTTAGTTCCTCTTCCTCCTCGTCGCCGTCGTCGTCATCATCATCATCATCATCATCACGATGATAATCATCATCATCCAGTTACACGTCTGTATTCCAGGAATCTGAACAGCGTTGTATATTTGGCGATGGAGGATTTTGTCAGTACATTATACTATTTTGGGATTATTGTAGGGAAGTCATGGATAAACTGGGACCCGCGAGCTGCATGTGGCCTGTTTGGATTTCTGAATGGCTCACCTAATTTTAAAATTGCCTTGAATCTTTTTGTAGTGCGACCCGCCATATGATAATCCACATCCTATGCCGCCCACTGCTCGAAAAAGGTTGCCCACGCCTGTTGTAGTGTTTGGTTTGTTGGTTCAGGTTTTATACTAGTGCTTCTTCTGTTGTAATCCTGTATGCATGTGGAAACGGCATGGCCGAATGGTAAAGAGGTTCAAATCGCAATTATAAGGTCGCTGTTTCGATCCCACTGAGTGGAAACTTACGCAAATTTACATTACCTCACCCTCTTCTGGGACGGAGTAACAGTAGGTGTAAATTTAAAGGGTGAAGGATAAATAATAAAAGATAAAAAATATAAAAGGTAAAGAAAGTAAAAAGGACCTCGTAACAGCATTGAGTGCTTCGAACGTCGCACAAAAGTATATTATTTAATATTGGCAATAGTATTGAAGTAATTCATACCTAATATGGTTATAATTAATTAATTAATTTCTTCTTCTTCTTCTTGTCCTGTCAGAAGCGACTAATTCGGCTGGATCCACAAGCGAGATCAGCCGAGCTCATGGATGTTATTGGTCCATTTTGCTCCAGTCTACCGATCGGGTCTGTTGCCAGTTGGATTTGCCCGTAAAATCTGTCCAGCGATTCTTTCTTGAGGCATCCTGACCGTGATATCGGACCTGTGATCTCTCAATTCTGAATAGTGGCGGCTCTACATGCAGCGATTTCCTGCTCTCCGAGCTACGCATTCTATCAAGAAAAGACCTTTCATAGGAATTCCATTTCAGCCGCTTGTATTCGCGATACAATCGTATTATTTCAGTCATTACCCAAGATTCATGACCAAAGGTTGGCACGAATACCGAATAGAAGATTGCAAGTTTGGCTTTTATACCTACCTCCCCTCTGATTATTGAATGCAGTAATACACCAGCTTCTGCAATTCTTGCACTTAATTCAGCCTTCCACCTTCTATCACTCTTGAAAATGGCCCCGAGATACTAGAACATCTCCATCTACTTCAGTGGAACTTACATGTAGAGTGCCCTGTGAAGGCTTCCTTGAGAGAATGAGTGACTTTGTCCTCGCAGCACTGATTTTCATTCCTGCCGTACAGCAATCGGCAGCTAACCTGTAAAGTGCCTATCGAAGATCACCTCTGACGTGTTAAGTAATACTATGTCGTCTGAAAATTCCAGCCGACTTATCTTACACCTGCCAGTCCTGATATCACTTCCAATCCGGCTGCGCATATAAATCCTATTCATGAAGATTATGAACAGAAGAGGTTACAATACACATTGTTGAAAAATTTTTATTTAGCGCCATTTATCCGAACACAAATACTAGGACATTCATATAGAGACATCAGGGCAATAAGAAGCTGTTTATCGAACCCATTCTTCTATACAACCTTCCTCAACAGGTACTGTGGAATGCGTTTATAAGCTTTTTCGTGGTCTACGAAACAAGCATACACTCCTGGCAATACTTCCTAGATTTTTCAAAGAGCTGCCGCAGTGTGACTATTCGGTCGGCTGTGCTGCGCCCGGTGTAGAAATCACACTGTTCGTCAGCTAGCTTGAACATCTGTGGGGATTCCTTAACTATACCTGTGTGGTGTTCCTCTTTATTGGAGAATTTTGTTCGTATTTGTAATTTGTTTCGTTCTCTCTTTACACGTTTATATGTAAATCATCACTGTCTCTGCTTATTGTATTGTCCTTGACGTTTTCTGCCCGAGTGGCCAATATAGAAATTATTGTTGTTATTATTATCGTCGGACACCATTCAACGTGGCAGAGAGTTACGGCCCTTTGCGTTCTGAGTTCATATCCCGCCGAGGTTAACTTTACCTTTCATCCCTACGAGGTCGATAAAATAAAGTACCAGTAATGCACTGGGGTCGATTTAATCAACTTTCCCCTTCCCTTCAAATTCCTGGCCTTGTGCCTAAAGTAGAAACAATTATTATTATTATTATTATTATTATTATTGGCGACCTACGTAGTAAAGCGTATTATCGTGAGCTCCGCAAAGGTTTGTTATTTTCGCTGTTTAAAATTGCGATTTATGGACAATTTTTATTGTAACTGTATATAAGTGCACATACATTGTTATCTGAAAAGGACACTCAAAAAGATTGGGGCCTTGAGCCCAAAATTTAAACTTTTATAATTATCAAACAAAAAATTTTTATTTGAAAAAATCATGGACGACTCAGAGTCACAGCTTCCTCACAAACTAGCACCTCACACCGACACCACCATTGTAAATATTACTACGTTTGCCAACACTAAAAATATAAGCAGTAGCAATATTTTAAACTTGTTTCAGGCAGATATTCATTTCCCGCCATTACCAATGACTGCAGGTGTTGAAGCCGCCACCCCCACCACCACCACAGCGACAACAGAAACAAAATAAAAAAATAAATGATCTCGTGATATCGAAATGAATTCACCCAAAATGAACTCTTCCACACCGAACACCACTGACGCCACCACCACCACAACTGAAACTAAAATTAGCAATAACAAAAATAACGATAACAACAACAGCAACAATGAAATTAAGAAAACCACCCTGTCTTTTGCCAGAGTAGCAAAAAAGTGCGAAGCATTCCAGGTAACTCAGGAGGGATTAGAAGAAGCCAAAAGAATGGTAAAGAAAAATGGGTACAGGGCCACCCCACCACCTAATAAAATGGAGCATCGGCGCCTATGCACCGTGTCTTATCGGACGATTAACATAAAATCGCGCCGAGTGGAACGGGCATCCGAGTCCCAAATCCAAAAAGCTTTGGGACATGTGTGGGCAAAAAAACCCCACATCAGACGTGGGCAGAAATATAGAGCCGTGGATGTGTTCTTTGAAACAACACAGGAGGCCAGAGAACACTCCATGGCCCCATTAAGAAGTGACAACTTCACACTCGTCCCAAGCTATTGTGGCCAGAGACTCGTAAAGATCAGGGTGACCCACGTACCACCGGCCATCGAAATTCCCTGGCTAATGGCTGCCGTCCTCGCCGGCATCGAAGCCAACACCAAGATAATCGAAATAGCGAAAGAAAAGCAGGAGAACTGGTCCGGATCTGGGATGGAGCTCCTGATCCAAGCGGACCAAAAAAGAATTGAGGAGATCTCAGAGGTAATAGACCTCATTGACGGCAGCCACCTCACCGTAATCGTCGAGGGCAGAAGGCCTAGGTGTGTCGTTTGTGGTGAAGGAACCCACCTAAGGGCTTTCTGCCCTCAGGCTAAAAGGTTGAGGCCACCTCTTTTACCCACCCCAGTGACTCAACCATCAACACGACCAGCAGCAGAAATGGCAGCAACAACTGTAGCAGCAACAACAGAAGGAACTGTAAGAGCAACAACCCCAGCAACAGTAGCAAACCACCACCACCACCACCACCCAACGCACCAGAACTAGCACGAGCGCCTACACCATCCACCACGCCACAAACAAAACGAACGCCTGTGGAGGATTTTCCACTCCCCGACCTATCGCAACTGGAGACATATTGTGACGACGAGGAGTGGGAAACGGTATCAGGAAAAAAGAAAAAAAGAAAAAAGTAAAAGAAACCAAAAAAGAAAAAATTCCTTTCCCTCCCCCTCCAAAAACAAAATACAGTGGGAAACAAATAAACTATCAAACAAAAAAGTTAGGACAGCTATGCCACCATCCACACCAGCATCACCAACCACATCACCACAAACACCAACACCATCACCATCATTAACCCCAACACTACCATCCTCAACACCACAAAAGTCACCAAAAAGCGAAACAGAAACAAACCCACAACAAACGCAAACAAAACAAAACAACCAAAACGATACACACTACACAGCATTAAATTTGAACAACAACAAAAATAAAGTACCAGTAATACACTGGGTAATTGCTGGCCTTGTGCCAAAAGTAGAAACAATTAAATTTGAACAACAACCAATTATTACACTACATCAAACACAACACCAGCATCACAGAAAATGACTACACAACAACCCAAAATTTCACACCACCTCCACACATACAAATCACTCGCATCACACAGAAAACGTACACGACACAAAAACAAAAATTCCCCAAAGACATCGGAGACTTCCGACAAGCACTCTCCAGGAGGATTTATAAGGACATCCTTCCGGAGGAGGCCACAAGCAGTGAAAAGGATGGAGAAACCATCCTTCTTCTACGAGAAGTAAGGTAAGTGGTCTTTCCCATCTTTTCCACTCCATTTCAACATGACCTCACTCAGAATAGGCAGCATAAATGCGCATGGCTTGGGGTCGTCATGGAAGCAGGGCCACCTGCTCAACGACCTCAGGTCACTAAACATAGATGTAGTGGCCATCAGCGAGACCAGAATCTCCGAAGCACGGGCCTTCGCACCGATCTTCGGCGGCTACGATGTGTACGCATCTCCAGCCGTCCGGGATCGGGGGGAGGAGTTGCTGTGCTTTTTCGGAGAGGTTTGGATCTCGCCATACGGGCCATTTTCCTGGACCCAGAAGGTAAGTTAGTGGTGTTGGACGTGACCAGCGGAGACGGGAAAGCTTTCAGGCTAGTGGCCGTCTATGCCCCGACAGGAGCAGGGCGGCCTGATTTCTTCCGGCGTCTGGAGACCTTTCTTGGAACGTCCCGCTCTTTAGTGTTAGTGGGCGACTGGAAGGGGATCTTAGATGCACGCTGGGACTGTGTGGGATTAGCGGATAGGGGAGGAGGGTGCAAGAGCCTCACCAACCTGCTCAGGCGTTTTGAACTGTCTGACAGGTACCGATTGGATTTCCCGAATGTGCCAATGTGGACTTGGAGAAATCGCATAGGGTCATCCAGATCAGATCTAGATAGAGTATTTTGTAGGGAAATAGATAGGTCTAGCATAGGCTGTCCACAATTCAAGATAGTCAGCTACACGGACCACAAATTCGTGATCTGTGTGCTTGACTTAGATAGGCTTCATAGACGAGGACACGGCTACTGGAAACTAAACGCGTCCTTACCAGCGCGCAAGGCCTACAGAGACCGGATTAGCGAACTAGTTAAGCGGGCTTTGACGGGGGCCATCGTCAACAACAACTGGTGGTTTGCTCTTAAAATAGCGATTAGAATAGAGTCCATTAGGTTTAGTAAGGCGTTAGCAATAGAGAAAAATAGAGCAGAGGGAGAACTAGTTAGAAAATTAGACGAGGCGCTTAGCAAAGGCATCGCGACCGACGTACTTGCGGCGAAATTGGCCCTTGACCAATTCTTCAATGCAAAGCACGAAGGCTGCGTTGTCAGAGCTAGGGTGGGTGCTCTCAGACACGAGGGGACGAAAGCCGTTCAATGGGCCCGAGTGGCGGAGGCGCGTCGTGGCAACAAAGCCACGATCCGGTCTTTGGTGGACCACAACGGGCCATGCTACTCGATCCCGGGCAAATGTGTGAAGCTTTTCAGCGACACTTCGCACAGCTGTTCGGGGGCAGCGGTGGGCCAGATCGAGGGATGGACTTTAGTGTCTACCTCGACGGACTGCCGCAGCTCTCGGCCACTGAGGCCGAGTGTTGCGAAAAGCCGATAACAGCCGCTGAAGTACGGGAGGCAATGACTGGCTGCACAAGGGGTAAATCGCCTGGTTTGGATGGTCTGCCCTATGAACTTTACGTACAGATGCAACTGGCAATAGAACGGGAGAATTCCCAGTTCTGTGAGCCGAGGAGCTGTAGCGCTGCTGAGAAAGGATCCGAACAAGGGGGATAACATAGATAATTTCAGGCCCATAACTCTGCTAAACACAGAGTTCAAGATTTTGGCCAAGGTGTTAGCAAAGAGGTTGGCGCTTGTCGTTGGTGGTCTGATGGGAGAGTCGCAGACATGCGCCATTCCCGACAGATCCATCCACGACAACCTCCACCTCATGCGATACATCGTAGAGAGGGTAGCTAGGGAACCTTTCACGGGTGGGTCCTGGATCAATTTAGATCAGTCGAAAGCTTTTGATAGGGTCGACCATCGTTACCTAGCAGCAGTCCTAAGGGCGGCTGGCTTTGGGCCCGTCTTCAGAGGCTGGATCGCTGCTATGCACAGCGACATCTGCTCTGTGGTGAGAGTGAACGGTCACCTTTCGGAACCGTTCAACATCATGCGCTCGGTCCGCCAAGGATGTCCCCTCTCGTCCCTCTTGTACGTATTGACTCTCGAGCCATTACTGCACAAACTGAAGACGTTGAGGGGGGGGGGGGGGGTCCCGCGCGAACTAGGATGCGGAAGATCCGTGTCAGTATATGCGAACGATGTCACCGTAGTGGTGTCGAATGCCAAACACATCGAGGCGATCGGCACTACACTAAGAGAATACGAAGCGGTGACAGGAGCAATGATCAACCAGGAAAAGTCAGTGGGCCTGCAGCTCGGCACGTGGAGAGGCAGGTCCATGCCGTCCAACAGCGTCGTCGGGCGCTGGACGGACGGACCGGTTAAATTGCTAGGGTCTGGTTCGGTCCAGACCTCCAGACGGACAAAAACTGGGACGAGGTGACGAGCAGGGAGGCTTCTCTCACCCAGAAATGGGCGGAGAGGAAGCTATACCTGAAAGGTCGAGCAGAGGTGGCTAACGCATACATCGCGTCCGTCATCTACTACCGCCTGACCGTCGTACCTTGTCCTAAGCCCCGCCTGACTGCGCTGGAGCGTTTGCTCTTTCTCTCTTTGTGGAAGGGACGCGCTCCGATGGTCAGGGGGTCCATATGCTGTCAGCACCCGCTACGTGGAGGGCTGGGCATGCCGTGGCTGATGATGTGCAGACACGCGCTCAGGCTAAGACATCTCCACCTCTTCTTCGTCGGTGATCAGGTATGGTCGCCGTTTGCTAGACACGTCTTTCCCCAGCTCGTCTACTTGACCGAGCTGCAGTCCTGGGTCAAGCGAAGACCGAGAGGGAGCGCTTGGAGACTGGAATGTCTTCAGGCGCTCACAGCCCTCGACCAATCGGGCTATGTGATCGGTGGAAACTCCACCTTGGCGTTCTATAGAGGATTAGTGGAGGGGAAGATCGACAACGTACTTGGAGCAAATCTAGGCGTCGACGAAAATCAACTAGCCAATCTCTTCGGAAGGACTTTCGGGCCGGGGCCTATGGACAACTTCAAGAAATCCCTGGCCTGGCAGTGCTACCGAGGAGCTCTGCCAGTTCGGGATAAACTCTACAGGCATGGAGGTGCCGTCAGCTGGGCATGTCCGAGATGCGCGCAGGGCGACGAAACAGTCCTGCACGCACTCGTCCAGTGTCCGAGCATTGCTGACTTGTGGGTTATTCGAACACCTGCTGTCACGTGTAGGACGGATCCAGCTATCAGCTGAGTCCATCGTGAGGAAGCCCCGCCTTCTTACTTTAGCCGGGAAGGGCAGGCAGTTTTTATCTGTCTGGTGGCCATGGCGAAAGAGATAGTATGGTGAACACGTTTGAAAGGGCTGAAGACGAGCACTTACCTCTTCGGTGATGCCCTGATTAACTTTTTCAAATTTCATTTGAAAAGGAAAATCAGGGTAGAGAGGGAAGTGCTCTCTTCCCAGCATTTTGTTGAAAGATATGTGAAAGAAGCAAGTATGGCCCGAGTGAATAGGCCTACTCTGAGTATGTGTCTGTAAATTAAAGGTGGAAAACTGGGAGAGGGCACTTGCCCTAGTGGTCAGGGTCACTGTGGCCTTTTAATGGGCTTTCTCCACAAATGTCCCTCGGAAGTCTCCCCCCTTGGGGGAATTTTTCATTGTTATTTTTGTTACATCCTGTTTTTGTTTTTTTTACACGCAGAAATGCCCATTTGTACCGTCCTGTATTGTCCTGTACTGTACTTAATGTCTACTTTATGTAAACCCTTGTGGTTAATAAAGAAAGCATTATTATTATTATTATTATTATTATTATTATTATTATTATTATTATTATTATTATTATTATTGGTCTAAGCGACGTATTTTGCTCGCTCACAGTAAGTCGCTTTATTTGCCTGTTTAAATTATTTGTTGTTAAATATTTCTTGTTGTGTAAGGGATATAAGCCCTTAGACTTTGCCCCGTGAAGGGGAAAGTATAACATTTGGGCCTTTTGGCCCAAATATTTGAACTTTGTTTTACATGTTAAAACATTTACGAAGAAAAAAAAACATGGCTGAGCCCCCCCCCCCCCCCCCCGCGATATGTCGGCTGTCGTGCGACAACGATGTAGAAGTTGAGAGGAGCGCTACAGCGAAAGTAACACATTGATAACACAAACACCACCACAAACAAGGTAAACAAAGACACCAATGATACCAATAAGAAATCTAATTTTGAAAAAAATGACAGTAACAGCGACAACGAAAATACAGATAACAAAAAAAAAAAAAAAAATACAACAACAATATCAACACCACTAACATGAAAACAAATAGCGACAACACCAACAGCAACAATACCAACTGCACCGAGAACAACGGTGGCAACAAAGACACCAATGATAACAGCGACAGTCCTAACAACAACACCAACAAGAACAACGTCAACAACACCCCCAACAAGACCACTTTCGCTGCGGCAGCAGCAGAAAAGAGGCGATGCTTCAGCATGGACCTCTCAAACAAAGATGAAAAGTTGGCCCAGGCATGGAAGCTCATCAAGCAAGAGCAAACTTGGGCCAACTTAACTGTCCCGGTAGAAGCTATTGAGGCAGTGGAGCGCAAAACGGTGCATTATAGATGCATCTCAGCACAAACCAAAAGGGCAGCGTTAATCCCACAAGAAGATATCGAAGTCGCGCTGAGGTGCATCAGAGAAGACACCAGAGGGGCAGACAGTACGGCACCATTTCGGTGTTGTTCAAGTCAGAAGCCCTCGCGATGAAACACGCCATGACTCCTTGAAAAACCAGCAAGGTCATAATGTATCCCTCCCACATGGGAAAAAGAATGGCCCGTCTCCGCATTCCCAGAATCCAACCAGGACTTGACATGTGGTGGCTTCTGGGGTGTGTGATTGTGGAGGGGACGGATACAGTCCCTATAGAAGTGACCAGAACGGCCAGAGAGGACTGGTCCGGGGTTGACCTGGAGATTCTTCTCCAGATCAGGCCCGAGAATGTGAAGACAATCCCAGACCACACCCGCCTTCAGAATGGGACTGTCATTCACATTATGACCGAAGTCAAAAGGCCGCAGTGTTTTGTTTGTGGGGAAAAAACCCATTTGTGAGTCTTCTGCCCTCAACTGTTGAAAGAGGCAAGGGGTCGAAAGGCTCCACTGCTGCCGACGCCGGGGCGAGGACCACAACCAACACCTGCACCGGCAAAACCACCAACAACAACACCAATAGAAAGACCACCACCAACATTGACCACCCAGGGGGGAAACGAGGAAAGCTGTCAAATTCCCCCTCCCCCCCAAAATACACACACCAATAAAACCTTAAACATACATACATACACACTTACAGACACAGACCCCTCATCTACCAGTAGTGGAGATGAGGGAAATCCAAAATCCCCCAAAATACAAAAAAGGAAACACAAAAAGAAAATAAAAAAACTCAACAAAGCACAAAAGCACCCACAATAAAAAACGCAGACACCACCCACGCAAACATCTCTCCAATAACACCAACATCAACACCACCATCACCATCACCAGAATCCCCCAAATGAAAACAACCGAAACAGACGCAAGAACAAATATACACACAAACATCTGAAACCACAGACATCGCACTCACAATAAACACAGATACAACCGAAACAACACCACCAAAAACCATCACCACCACAGCCACGCAAACAAATAAAATCACACCAACAAAACATACAAAACTTCGTGCTCGTCAGGAGGGTCAACAAGGAACTGATGGCCCTCGTAGCACGAAGTGAAAATATACAAAAAGAGGGGGAAATGTTTAAATCGAGCACATTTCGCGTGCCGGAAGATTTGGTTCTGGTGCGAATATCGCTCGACATATTCAAAGAAATACGAGACAGCTTTCCTCGGGACGTGGGAACCCCGAAAGTAAAACCCACTTCAAGACTTTTAAAGGGGTTCCCAAAAGAAACCCCATTAACTATGGAGGTCGAACAACCCGACCTTCACAAGAGCCCGGAAGGTAAGTAAACCTTCCTCTCTCTTTGTTTAACCTTCCAACATGGCCGTATTAAGAGTAGGATGTTTAAATGTTCGAGGCCTGGGATCGTCCTGGAAGCAGGGTCACCTGCTCAACGACCTCAGGCCTATAGAAATGGATGTAATTGAAGTCAGCGAGACCAGGATTTCCGACACGCGCGCACTAGCCCCCATTTTCGACGACTATCAGATCTTTGCATCTGTTAGCCAGCCGGGAATGGGAGGCGGGGTGGCAGGGCTGTTTAGGAAAGGCCTGGATCTCGAGGTAAGGTCGATCTTCCGGGACCCGGACGGGAAGTTGGTGGTCCTGGACGTGAACAATAATGAAGGTGGTGCCTTTAGACTGGTGGCCGTCTATGTTCCTGCTGGGGCAGGACGGCCGGACTTCTTTAAACGGCTGGAAGCCTTTCTGGGTACGTCTCGCCCTTTACTGTTAGCGGGGGACTGGAACGGCATCTTAGACGCACGCTGGGACTGTGTGGGAATATCCGATAGGAGTGGGGGGTGCAAAAGCCTCAAGAACCTGATCAGCAGTTCCAACTGTCTGACAGGTACCGACTAGATTTCCCTAATGCGCCAGTGTGGACCTGGGCTAACCGCATAGGGTCATCTAGATCGTATATAGACAGGATATTCATTAGGAAAATAGACAGAAATAGTGTAAGCTGTCCACGTTTTAAAACGGTCGCCTATTCAGATCACAAGTTTGTGATCTGTATGGTCGACCTAGATAAGACGCGTAGGTTAGGACCTGGTTACTGGAAGCTAAACATGTCATTTCCGGCACGTAAGGCTTACAGGGACCAGGTCAACAATTTAGTTAAGAAAAAGTTGACAGGGGGAGTCGTCAACAATAGATGGTGGGGGGCTCTCAAAAGAGAGATTAGAGTAATGTCGATAGAGTTTAGCAAAGAAGTAGCATTAGAGAAAAATAGAAAGGAGGGAGAGCTGGTAAATAAGTTAGACGAGGCTATTGGTAGTGGCATTGCAACTGATGTGCTAGCGGCGAGAATGGCATTAGACCATTTCTTCAATGCGAAACACGAAGGTTGCATTGTCAGAGCTAAGGCGCGCGCTCTGAGAAACGAGGGAACCAAAGCTGTTCGATGGGCCCGCGTGGCAGAGGCGCAGCGTGATAATAAAACCACGATTCGGTCTTTGACGGACCGAGACGGGCTCGAGCTGAGCGATTCCAAGAGGATGTGTGAGGCCTTTCGCCAACATTTTGCTCGGTTGTTCGGGGGAAATGGCGGGTCAGAGATGGTGGCCGACTTCAGTCCCTACCTCGATGGCTTGCCGCAACTCTCGACGGCTGACGCTGGGCGCTGCGAAAGGCCAATTACTTCAGCCGAGATTCAGGATGCCCTTGTAGGCTGCATGAGGCGCAAGTCACCCGGTTTGGATAGTCTGCCCTACGAGCTTTACGTAAATATGCCTGACTTGTTCTCCAATTTCCTCGAAGCGCTCTACTGCAACTGGCAGCAAAACGGGAGTATTCCCAGTTCTGTGAGCCGGGGCGTAGTGACGCTGATAAGGAAAGACGAGACCAAGAGGGATACATTAGACAATTTCAGGCCCATAACTCTACTCAACACAGAGTTTAAGATTTTGGCCAGGGTATTAGCGAAGAGGTTGGCGCTTGTCGTCGGGAATTTGGTTGGGGAGGCGCAAACTTGTGCAATCCCAACCAGGTCCATACACGACAACCTCCACCTAATGCGATACATCATAGAGAGGGTAGGGTGTAAACCTGGCTTCGGTGGGGCTCTGATCAATTCAGATCAATCGAAAGCATTCGATAGGGTCGACCATCGGTACCTGGAGGCTGTCCTCAAGGCGGCTGGCTTCGGCCCCGTCTTCAGAAGCTGGATCGCTGCAATGCACAGTGGCACCTGCTCGATGCTCAAAATTAATGGCCACCTTTCAGAACCGTTTCAGGTCTCCCGATCTGTCCGTCAAGGGTGCCCTCTCTCCTCCCTTCTGTACGTATTGACTCTCGAGCCTTTACTGCGGAAGCTGGAGCTGTTGCAGGGCAGGGTAGTCAGTTGAGGTGACGGGCAGGGTAGTCAGTCTCACCCAGAAATGGGCTGGGATGAAGCTATCACTGAAAGGTCGGGCGGTGGTGGCGAACGCGTACATCGCGTCCGTCATCTACTACCGTCTGACTGTCGTCCCTTGCCCCCGTTCGCGCCTCGCTATCTTGGAGCGGCTCCTCTTCAAATTCTTGTGGAGGGGTCAGGTTCCGCTGGTGAGGCGGTCCATCTGCTGCCAGCACCCTCTACGTGGAGGGCTGGGCATGCCGTGGCTAATGATGAGCAGGCACGCGCTGAGGCTGCGGCATCTCCAGATATTCTGCCTAAACGGTGAACAGGTGTGGTCGCCGTTTGTCAGACGGGCCTTTCCGCAGCTCGTTTCTTTGACTGAGTTGCAGTCCTGGGTCAAGAAGAGACCGAGACTGGGTGACTGGCATCTGGAATGTTGCCAGGCACTCACTGCCCTCTACCAGGCGGGCAATGCGGTCAGTGGAACTTCCACTCTCGAGTTCTATAGAGGATTAGTGGTGGGCAAGTGCGACGACGCACTCAGAGAGGCTCTGGGAGTCAACGAAGTCGAACTAACCAGTCTGTACCGGAGGACTTTCGAGCCGTGGACGATGGATAATTTCCAAAAATCCCTCGCTTGGCAGCGCTACCCGGGGGCACTACCGGATCGAGATAAACTCTACAGGCACGGAAGTGCTGTCAGACGGACCTGCCCGAGATGCGCGCAGAGCGACGAAACCGTTCTGCACGCACTCGTCCAGTGTCCGTGCATTACTGACTTGTGGAGTTATGTTGAACAGCTGTTGTCGCGTGTAGAACGGATTCGGCTATCGGCCGAGTCCATAGTGAAGATCGACCCGCCGCCTTCTTTTGGCCAGGAAGGGTAGGCAATTTTCCTCTGTCTGGTGGCAGTAGCGAAAGAGGTTGTATGGTGGACGAGATTGAAAGGACTGAAGACAGACATTTTTCTCTTCGGCCAATCCCTCATCAACTTTTTCAAGTTTCACTTGGAAAGGAAGGTGAGGGTGGAGAGAGAAGTGCTGCCTCCTAGTACATTGCTGAAAGGTGGGTGAATGTGGCGAGAATGGCCCGTGTGAGTGGGCCTACTCTGGTCATGCAGCTGTAGGTAGGTAAATTTGAAGAGGAGAGGTGTGCTCTTCCAGGGTTCTCTCGAAGCGTCGGGTCGTTCAGGACTGGTGGGGTACCTGAGCGAACCCTAGGTGGTCATCCCCCCTATTGAGGAATGTTTTCTTGTAATTTTCTTGTTACTTTATTGTTATTTTGTTATTGTTACTTTGTTTATTCATATTGTTTACTCGATTTTTCTGTAAAACCCCACTGTCCCAGTCTTTTGTATTGTCCCCTATATGTCGGCCCTTGTGGCCAATAAATGAAATCATTATTATTATTATTATTATTATTATTATTATTATCGACCTCGTAAGGATGAAAGGCAAAGTAAATCCCGCCGAGGTTTACTTTGCCTTTCATCCTTACGAGGTCGATAAAATAAAGTACCAGTAATGCACTGGGTAATTGCTGGCCTTGTGCCTAAAGTAGAAACAATTATTATTATTATTATTATTATTATTACTGTTATTTAACCGATTGAACACAAATCAAATCAAATCAAATCAATAAGGATAGGTTGATTTTCTTTTCGATTATATTTGTTTAGCTTCTATTCTTAACCTTTAGTGTTTAATGAATCGAATATGATACGTCTTCGATGGAAGTTGGACGTCTTTCCATTTGAAATACCCAATCACAGGAAATTGAGCTCGATAAGATTAATCACTGGTATAAAAAAAAAAATCCTTGGTTGGAATGCTGATTCGACTGTTAAGTTACATGATGTGTTCATAGCAATAATCCGTGGAAAAGTGAAGAAATTCATTTTCGTAATCTACAGTGTTGTAATGTGTGTATATGTTTACACATGTGTGAGTATGGAGCAAGGTAGGGGTCGGGGTCATGTAAATTGTTCTCGGAAATATCTCTTTATTTACGGATGACTAGACGTGCAATAAATCTTACGATGAAAAGATTGTTAAGATGTTAAGTAAATTGAAAGTATTCGCTAGTGATTTCGTGATACTTTCAATAAAGGCTAATAATTTTCTGGTACATGGCATCATGGGATATTTTAGTTCCTATTCTCTTTTATCGAACGATCGATTTCATGGCACACTGGTTTATAGGATTTAGATGTCTATTTATGCGTGCCTGTGCGTACGCGCGTGTTTGTTTGAGTATGTGCATGTGTGTGTCTGTGAAGCTAAGCTCTATGTGGTTGAAATAGCAGCTAGATATACTTCACATCACACATTACTGTCTTAAGAAATCAACCAAACAGATGCCATGACATTCGGAGTAGGCGTTCATGTTTCAATTTCGTACGGTCCCTAACCATCTGTGGATTGTGGTTAGCCTCCTTTGCCACTCACCAATCTATTTGTTTTGATCTTTGTTCGCATCTCCTCTTTTTCCCTATTATCTTTCTTGTTGATACCAGATGTTCCACGGACTCTCTTCTCATTTCATTCCCATAGAAATTTTGTTTCTGCTTTATTGATATTGGTCAATAACTTTAATTTTGTTTCATTTCACATTTGTGAGGCTATCTAGATATGAAGTGCCTAACGTTCTTCGCAGGGACCTGAGAGAGAGAGAGAGAGAGAGAGAGAGAGAGAGAGAGAGAGAGAGAGAGAGAGAGAGAGAGAGAGAGAGAGAGAGAGTACAAATGAAATGATTAATTCTAGATATACTATGTCAGAAAAATAAAATGCGATCGTTATTGCAGAAAAATCTTTGTTCAGAGTTTGCTCAATCCGGGCCGACGTGTCTCGATTAAAACAACAAGATTCTAAGGGTCAGGCCCGGGATCACCATAATTATTTTCTGGTGTATATAGAAACAATCAGACAATTAGTCAGTCAGTTAACGAGTGAGTAAATCAATCAATAATTCAATCTATATTTATCTGAACCAAATATGTTGAATAGACCATTTTATTGGCTTTTGCTAACCAGATACATCAATTATTAAACGTTTGTATGTATGTATATATGTATGCATTAATGTATGTATGCATGCATGGCTGTATGTATATATGTATGTATGTATGAATATATATATGCATGCATGTATGTATGCATATATATGCATGCACGTATGTATGAATGTATGTATATGCGTGTGTATGTATGTATTAATGTATGCATATTTGTATATATGTATGTACGTATGTATGTATGCATGCATGAATGTATGTGCGTATGTATGTATATCTGTATGTATGTATGTATGTATGTATGTATATATCTATGTATGCATGCATGTGCATATGTACATATGTACGTATGTATGTATGTATGTATGTATGTATGTATGTATGTATGTATGTATGTATGTATGTATGCTTTATATCTGGAGATCTCTCTGCACTTGTCGTCACATGGTACCATGGGCCCAGCACTATGTGTCAATAATTGTCGCAAGTGTAGTGTTTGTACCAGAGTTTTCAAGTCGCTGGCTGGACTAAAAAGTCACACTCGTTCAGCGCATCGGTAGGGGTTCTCCTACATGGATATAAAGTAGTGGCCGTACTCGAAAACGAGTTGGCAGCCACCATGTATGCAAGTAAGTATATATTATTGTTATTTAACTACAGTCCAGCTCTGAATTGAAGGTCTATAACCAAAGCGTTCCATCCTTGACTATATGTATTTTTTTATATCTCCCCGTAATTTTGTACATCATAGGTATTGAATTGGCAGTGTCTTTCGAACATCGAATGAAATACGTTGAGGTATTCATTTTGGGTCTCTGCATTTAGAGTTCGAATCCCGAGATTAGCTTTGCTGCTCATAATTTCAGGGGCGATAAATGAAGTACTAGTCCATGGCACACCTTAGTGTCCTTAATACAAGAAAGCAGACTTTGGATGACATAGTGTCACATATCTAAAAAGGTGAGATTCCCTTGCCGTCCTCCGGGGAAACGCCTTCTCCATTCTGTCCGCCGGGGCTGTGGGGGGCCCCATCGCGTATCATTTTTGTAAATATGACAGCAGTTTATCATTTTATTTTATTGTTGATGTTATTGTTTTGATTATACGCTATTTCTCTCTCTCTATATATAAAAAAAAAAGATAGATTACATATCAGTTGAAATGTCTTTGATCATAAATCAGTTTGATCAAGTTTGTCTTGAGGCTATATAACAACAACAATGACGACGGCGATAACATTCATACGTGTTTCTTTACTCTTGCATTACAACAAATATAGAACAATTATTGTTTTTATTGTAGTTCTTTAGTCAGGTCAGTCCCGATTAAGCAGACCTAAGACATTCCACTCATGACCATACCCTCTTACAGTCCCAGTATATTTACGACCGGTGGATTGGCAGTATCGGTGGAAGGTCGGACGCCATGCTTTGTACCATAGAGTTACGCCCTTTTACGGTCTGAGTTCAAATCCTGCCGAGGTTAACTTTGCCTTTCATCCTTACGGGGTCGATAAAATAAAGTACCAATAATGCACTGGGATAATTTCTGGCCTTGTGCCAATAGTAGAGACAATTATTTAATGTATCGTCCTTCCTTCTTAAATGGGTAGCAGGCCAAGAGAATATATAAAGGTTCCTATACTTTCTAATTGAGATAGCAATGTACACAATCATGCTACAAGTGTGAGCAAATGAAACCCTGCCTAGCCAAGATCCCGGATTTTCAGCTCTGTGTCCTTCCTACCGTAATGGAGAAGAAAGCAAGAGAATACTTTATAGTTGTAGAAACAACCTAACTGTATAATGGAAATAGATTGAAGTGACTGATTCAAGATCACAACACGGTCAACAGCAGGTAAATAAATAGCAGTTCAAGTGAATCTTATCTATTCTACTCAAATATAAGGAAATGTGTGGTTACCACGAAAGATCAATCATTATTTTTCTCTTTCTTTGACTCTCTTTTATCTTGTATTTTGTTTCCGCTTCAATAACCTTTTTCCTCTCTATCTCTGAAATATTTGCCAAAGAAAGAAAACTATAAGTGTATGAGATTGGTTGATTCATTTTAGCATCCCTACAACAGGCTTTATTATAATAAAGCGATTCTTCGAAAGAAAATAAATAATACTTGTTTCTTGCATCGACATCTAATCTGAGA
>OZ024740.1:168036211-168056211 GCA_964016885.1 Eledone cirrhosa | reverse complement strand
TTCGATAGGGTCGACCATCGTTACCTAGCGGCAGTCCTGAGGGCGGCTGGCTTTGGGCCCGTCTTCAGAGGCTGGATCGCTGCCATGCACAGCGACATCTGCTCTGTAGTGAGAGTGAACGGTCACCTTTCGGAACCGTTCAACATCATGCGCTCGGTCCGCCAAGGATGTCCCCTCTCGTCCCTCTTGTACGTATTGACTCTCGAGCCATTACTGCACAAACTGGAGACGTTGAGGGGGGTCCCGCGCGAACTAGGATGCGGAAGATCCGTGTCAGCATATGCCGACGATGTCACCGTAGTGGTGTCGAACGCCAAACACATCGAGGCGATCGGCACTACACTAAGAGAATACGAAGCGGTGACAGGAGCAATGATCAACCAGGAAAAGTCAGTGGGCCTGCAGCTCGGCACCTGGAGAGGCAGGTCCATGCCGTCCAACAGCGTCGTCGGGCGCTGGACGGACGGACCGGTTAAATTGCTAGGGGTCTGGTTCGGTCCAGACCTCCAGACGGACAAAAACTGGGACGAGGTGACGAGCAGGGTGGCTTCTCTCACCCAGAAATGGGCCGAGAGGAAGCTATCCCTGAAAGGTCGAGCGGAGGTGGCGAATGCGTACATCGCATCCGTCATCTACTACCGCCTGACCGTCGTACCTTGTCCTAAGCCCCGCCTGACTGCGCTGGAGCGTTTGCTCTTTCGCTTCTTGTGGAAGGGACGCGCTCCGATGATCAGGCGGTCCATCTGCTGTCAACACCCGCTACGTGGAGGGCTGGGCATGCCGTGGCTGATGATGCGCAGACACGCGCTCAGGCTACGACATCTCCACCTCTTCCTCGACGGTGATCAGGTGTGGTCGCCGTTTGCTAGACGCGTTTTTCCCCAGCTCGTCTCCGTGACGGAGCTGCAGTCCTGGGTCAAGCGAAGACCGAGAGGGAGCGCTTGGAGACTTGAATGTCTTCAGGCGCTCACAGCCCTCGACCAATCGGGCAATGTGATCGGTGGAAACTCCACCTTGGCGTTCTATAGGGGATTAGTGGAGGGGAAGAGCGACGACGTACTTGGAGAAACTCTAGGCGTCGACGAAAATCAACTAGCCAATCTCTTCGGAATGACTTTCGGGCCGGGGCCTATGGACAACTTCCAGAAATCCCTGGCCTGGCAGTGCAACCGAGGAGCTTTGCCAGTTCGGGATAAACTCTACAGGCATGGAGGTGCCGTCAGCCGGGCATGTCCGAGATGCGTGCAGGGCGACGAAACCGTCCTGCACGCACTCGTCCAGTGTCCGAGCATTGCTGACTTGTGGGTTTATGTCGAACACCTGCTGTCACGTGTAGGACCTATCCAGCTATCAGCTGAGTCCATCGTGAGGATTGCCCCGCCCCCTTCCTTTAGCCTGGAAGGGCAGGCAGTTTTTATCTGTCTGGTGGCCATGGCGAAAGAGATAGTATGGTGGACACGTTTGAAAGGGCTGAAGACGAGCACTTACCTCTTTGGTGATGCCCTGATTAACTTTTTCAAATTTTATTTGAAAAGGAAAATCAGGGTAGAGAGGGAAGTGCTCTCTTCCCAGCATTTTGTTGAAAGATGGGCGAGAGAAGCAAGTATGGCCCGAATGAATGGGCCTTCTCTGAGTATGTGTCTGTAAATTAAAGGTGGAAAACTGGGAGAGGGCACTTGCCCTGGTGGTCAGGGCCACTGTGGTCTTTTAATGGGCTTTCTCCACAAATGTCCCTCGGAAGTCTCCCCCCTATTGGGGAATTTTTCTTTGTTATTTTATTTCAACCTCTGTTTTTTTACACGCAGAAATGCCCATTTGTACCGTCCTGTATTGTCCTGTACTGTCCTTAATATCTACTTTATGTGAACCCTTGTGGTTAATAAAGAAAACATTCTTCTTCTTCTTCTTCTTCTTCTTCTTCTTCTTCTTCTTCTTCTTCTTCTTCTTCTTCTTCTTCTTCTTCTTATTATTATTATTATTATTATTATTATTATTATTATTATTATTATTATTATTATTATTATTATTGTTCTTTGAGTCTCAGTCATTGATGTTAGTTAACTGGAAAGTTTGTTGAAATGAATATCAAGCCACTACCTGCAGCCTCAGATATTCAGGACGTATCGGAGGGTTCTTGCTGTTCCCAGCAACCATGCCTTTTGAAGTGTTCCAAAAAGTGGGACGGGGCCAGTTTTCTTTAACCATCCCTGGAAACTTTTTGAGACAGTACCTAATGCACCTATGACAATCGGGACCAATTTGACTTCAAGGCAATTCCAAATCCTTTTTAACTCCCACTTTAAGTCCTGGTATCGGTTAATTTTCTCCCTCTCCTTCTCTTGCACTCTCGTGTCGAATGGGCAGGCCACATCCACAATCAAGCACGATCTCTTTTCCTTGTCCAAAACCACCAGGTCAGGTCTATTGTGTTCCAGTTTCTTGTCCGTCTGTATCCTAAAATCCCACAGCACCTTCACCTGATCGTTTTCTATCACCGACTTTGGCTTTTGCTCATACCACTTCTCAGAATGTGGTAAATTGTTTACTTTGCATAGGTCCCAGTGGATCACCCTGCCCATCACATCATGTCTCCAGCCTTTATAGTGAGTCTGGGCTAGGTGTTTACACTCACATACAATGTGAGCCACAGTCTCCTCTCTCTCTCCACAGATCCTGCACAGTGGGCTAGCCTCCTCCTTGTAAATATGGTGTTTCAGCCACTTCATTTTGATGGCCTGCTCTTGCGCAGCCATTAGCATTCCTTCTGTAGCCTTTTTAAGGTCTCCTCTTTTCAACCAGTTCCATGTCTGTGGATCTCAGTTTTCTCAAAGAAGGTACTATGAAGGGATTTTTAATGAAGGCTGCTCTTTCTCCTCGTTGTTATTTCCTCCTTGGACATCCCCTGGCCTATTGTCCTCTCCTTCAGTACAATTCTGAGCATTGGCTCCTTACTATCAGTCACGTATTTGTGACCTCAAGAGACAAGGTCCGCCATGTTCAGGAAAGAACATACATACACACGCATGCATCTTTAGGTGTTTAGACTTGTGATGTACTTATATTGACAGAATTTTCCTTAGTATATGGGCAGTTCCCATTAGTACTATCTTTTGTATTTCTCCTATACGCGCGTTTCCTGGGATTTGCGATAAGTAATCATTAGACCCCTTAGGTATCATTCCTAGAGCGCCTACAACCACTGGTATTGTTTTAGTTCTCAATTTCCACATTTTTCCAATTTCTATCTCCAGGTCCTTATACTTGCTCAATTTTTCAAATGTTTTTATAGATACATTCTTGTCTGTTGGAACAGACATATCAATTAGCAGGCATACCCTCTTTTTAAAGTCCTTCAGTGTTATATCAGGTCTATTTGCATCTAGTTTTCGGTCTGTTTGGATGCTAAAGTTCCACAAGATTGAGATGTGATCTTTTTCAAGTATGGGAGGTGGTTGATGCTCCCACCAATTCTTTTGATGGGGCAGGTCAAAATGCTTACACATTATCCAATGTATTTATTGTGCAGCTCTGTCATGCCTGTTTAGGTATTCGGTTGGAGCTATAGGACTGCACATTGAAATTATATGATCAATGGTCTCTGGTTGTTTTTTACATACACGGCATAATGGGCTGCATCCATTTTTTATTATGTTGGCTTGGTAATTTTTTGTTGGCAGACACTGATCTTGTGCTGATATAATCAGTCCTTCAGTCTCCGATTTCAGTCCAGAGGATGCCAACCACTGATGGGTTAAAGTTTTGTCAACATCAGGATTGTTAGCTCTTTCTGGGTATTTTCCATACAGAGGCTTTTCTTGCCATTTCTTAGTCAGTTTCTGTAGCAGTTCTTTCTTTGCAGTTACTTTTACTGCTTTGCTTTTTCTGTGTTTTCAATTTCAGCAGTAAATGGGACTTCTGAAATTTGTAGTCCATTACTGTATCTTTGTGCATCTTTTGTAATGGAGTATGATCTTTTGATGCTTTTGTGTTTCAAAACGAGTTTGATCATCCAATCATGTGATTCCCTTAGATATGTAGATAATTCAATTGTTGCAGTTTTCAACGCAATATCTAACTGGATTAACCCACGTCCTCCTTCTTTCCTAGGGAGATATATTCTATCTGTATCTACCTTAGGGTGATGCATTCTGTGCATGGTTAAGAATTTTCGAATTTTTGTATCGAGCGTACGGATCTCTGTGCTTGACCAGTTGATGACATTGTAACTGTAGGTTACTACTGGTATGGCAAGCGTGTTTATGGCATCGATCCTATTTTTTGCATTCAATTCCTTTCTTAGGATTGCTCTTACTCTGCGGTAACATTCCTTCCTTATCCTTTCCCTCATTGTCGAGTGCTTGATTCCGTCTCCTTCATAAACACCTAGATATTTGTAAGTTTCCTCTTGATCAACTTCTCTTATCACATTCCCCCGATCAAGATTAATGTCTGAACTTTTCAGCAGCTTTCCTCTGGTGAACGTTGCTTTGGCGCATTTATCTAGTCCAAACTCCATTTTAATGTCATTACTGAACTGATCCACAGTGGATAATAGCCCTTGTAATTGTTCATCATTTTTTGCAAATAGTTTCAGGTCATCCATGTAGAACAAGTGATTAATGGTTTTGTCATAGACTTTATATCCATGTTTTGTTTCATTGAGCATTTTACTTAATGGTATAAATGCGATGCAGAATAAAAGCGGCGATAAAGAGTCACCCTGAAAAATTCCACAATTAATTTTGTTTCACTATTCAAAAGGAGTGTCGTTTTCCATGTCTTCATACTGAATGAGAAGAACCTCCTGACAACGGGAGATATTTTGAAAATCTCTAAACATTTTTCAATCCAACTGTGTGGCAAACTATCGAATGCTTTTTTATAATCTATCCAAGCAATTGATAGATTTTTGTGTCTATTATGACAATCTTCCAGTATCATTTTGTTAACCAAAAGCTGATCCTTACAGCCATATGAGACTCGTTTACACACTTTCTGCTCATTGGGAAATAGGTCATTTGTTATCAGGTGGTCATATGTATATTCAGTTAGGACTGATGTTAAAATGTTATACATTGTGGTCAAGCAAGTTATCGGTCTGTAATTTTTGGGATTGTTTGTCTCATCATTCTTCGGAAGCAGGAATGTAATGTCGTTAACTAGCCATGATGGTATCTTTTCTGGCTCCTTAACTATTTCATTGTAAAGTTGGGCTAACAGCTCATGAGACTCTGTGAAGGCATTTATCCAAAAATTTTGTATGTTGTCTTTTCCTGGGGATTTCCATTTGCTGGTTTTTCTAAGAGCCAAACGCAACAGTTCAACTGTTATATTGTCCCATATTTGTTCCTCAAGGTGAGCTGTATCTTTCATTTGTCTGTCTATCCATGGAATGAACTTTATGAACTTTTTCTTCTGCCCAGATCTTTTCCCAGAATTCTTGCATTTCCTCCTTGGGTGGTATTGATTTAGCAGTTATTGTTGACTTGCCAATTTTTCTGTAGAAGTTTCTTTGGTTGTTTTTGAACATATTATTGTCCTTATAGAATCTAGATCGTTTTTCAAAGCGCCTTATACGAGCAGCTTTGGCCGACACTTTTTGCTTGATTATTTCTATCAGCATATCTATGTCACTTGTTGATTTTATACTGTATTTTCTAAGTTTAGTTTGTTTAACATGTTCACCTACTTTGTAGTTTGTTAACATTTCTATGTCAGACCGGAGAAGGTTTATTTGGCGATTGATGTTCTCTTGCCAAGTAGATTTCTTGTAGGAATTCCTTTGTTTTTTCATTTTCACTCCACATAAGTGAGTGGTGACTTTAGCCGATGCATACTAGAGAGGATTTAAATCAGTAATGTTTCGTTTGTTTGTGATGATAATGTTTTTGAGAATTATGTTAGTCTTGCGTATTATCTTTTGGTTCTGTTTGGAGTTCTGGATCTTAGGGAGGGTGTCTCGTTCCCCCATGTCAGATTCTTTCATTTTCATCCATTCGATCATAATTTCATCCTTCAAGTTGGCAAGTTCATTCTCATTCATTTCTTTATCATTTACGATCTCATTGTTTTCATTTTGAGTTTCATCTTGAGCATGCACTCCCTCCACTTTTTAGATCCTTTCTTTAATTTGTTCTGTTGTCAGTGATTCCGCCCCAACCCTGGGATTCGAAGTGTTACAATTTACCTCGTTTTCACTGACACATGTTTCATTTTCCCTTCGCTGACTCTGTGCTAATAGCTTGATCTGATCAATTTCTATATCAGTTAGTAACTTTTTTTTAACAATATTTCTTCGTATATTGGCTAGTTTGTTACTGTCAATATAGCCTCTGTTTTCGGGATGTTCCCTTTTTCCAGTTGATATATGTCTGTTCTGTATTCGATATATTTGATGGGTAGTACATGGCAGTGTAGAAATCCTCAAGGACTTCTTTATTGTCTTCCCTTGACCATTTTTCTCTCTTTTTCTTTGGATTTCTTGGTGGTGAGCATGGAAGGCCAACAGTAGGAGTATTCCGGTTATGGGAGGTCTCCAGCTCCGAAGTGATGGGGAGGTTTGAACCATTAGCTGATTTTTCGACCCCAGTCTGGTTCCTCTCTGGGGAACGCGGCACTTTTTGACCCGGGTGACGGCCGATCCGGTATGAGATTTTATCATTTGACATTTACTTTATTTTGTCGCGTTTTATCCTTAACCGCCAAGGGGTAATCATTTCGTGTTACCATTTCTAGGACGAGTGTCAACCAAGACTAGAGGGGTCGTCCTCCCCTAGAGACACGGCTATTCCCCGCCGGCTGCCATCCCGGTATTTCTTGGTCACGGGGTTTTCTGTTTTGTTGCTTTTTAAATTGTTATTATCATGAGTGGTTCCTTAATGTGAGCATTGCGTGGCTTAAGAATGAAATTATTATTAATAATATAATATACTTCTTGCTGAAGTTGCCTGTTATTGTTGTTGGCTATGTCGGTGGTGGTGCTGGGGCTTTTTCTATTGTTGGTGGAGAAGGGGGGACCCAGCAGTGCCATAATCGCTGACGTTTGACCGAGTCACTAAGTCGGTCTATATATATCTTTTGCTAGCCTCTCCCTTGTCTAGTGATACCGCCACCTTCCCGTTTCTTAATTATTATTATTATTATTTTCTTTGAGACTCAGTCATTGGTGTTATTTAACTGGAAAGTTTGTTGAAATGAATATCAAGTCGCTACCTGCAGCCTCAGATATTCAGGACGTATCGGAGTGTTCTTGCTGTTCCCTGCAAGCATGCCTTTTGAAGTGTTCCAAAAAGCGGGATTGGACTAATCTTCTTTAACTATCCTTGGAAACTCTTTGAGATAGTACCTATTGCGCCTATGACAATCGGGACCACTTTGACTTCATGGCAGTTCCAAATCCTTTTTACCTCCCACTTTAAGTCCTGTTATCGGTTAATTTTCTCCCTCTTCTTCTCTTGCACGCTCGTGTCGAATGGTCAGGTCACATCCACAATCAGGCACGATCTTCTTTCCTTGTCCAAAACCACGTGGTCAGGTCTATTGTGTTCCAGTTTCTTGTCCGTCTGTATCCTAAAATCCCACAGCACCTTCACCTGATCGTTTTCTATCACCGACTCTGGCTTATACTCATACCACTTCTCAGAATGTGGTAAATTGTTTACTTTGCATAGGTGCCAGTGGATCACCCTGCCCATCACATCATGTCTCCAGCCCTTATAGTGAGTCTGAGCTAGGTGTTTACACTCGGATAAAAGGTGAGCCACAGTCTCCTCTCTCTCTCCACAGATCCTGCACAGTGGGCTAGCCTCCTCCTTGTAAATATGGTATTTCAACCACTTCGTTTTGAGGGCCTGCTCTTGCGCAGCCATTAGCATTCCTTCTGTAGCCTTTTTAAGGTCTCCTCTTTTCAACCAGTTCCATGTCTGTGGATCTCTGAATTCAGTTTTCTCAAAGAAGGTACTATGAAGAGATTTATCATGAAGGCTGCTCTTTCTCCTTGTTGTTATTTCCTCCTTGGACATCCCCTGGTCTATTGTCCTCTCCTTCAGTACAATTCTGAGCATTGGCTCCTTACTATCAGTCACGTATTTGTGGAGGTTGTTTTTCTCCATCTGAACACAGTCCTCTATGATGATAAGACCCCTTCCACCTTCAGATCTCCTTAAGTAGAGTCTATCGACATCACTCCTCTTGTGGAACATGTTGTAGATAGTCAATAGCTTCCTAGACTTCCTCTCCATTTCTTTTTGTTCAGCAACATTCCATCTCAGAATTCCCGCACTGTACCTAATAATAGACACAGCTCGGGAATTTACTGCACTTATGGCATTCCTACTGTTCAGATGTGACTTTAATACGCTCCTTACTCTCCGAATGTATTCAGATCTTATCAATTCCTTCATTTTTTTTGTTCTTGATGTCATCAGCCTCCAGAACACCCAAATACTTGTATCCTTCTTCAGTGTCAATTTCCTTTATCATCTCACCTGTTGGTACCTGAAATCCGTTGCTTCTGCTCAATTTACCCCTCTTCATCACAAGGACTCCACACTTACTAATACCAAATTGTATACATATATCATTGCTGAAAATACGGACAGTGTCAACAAGCACATCCAACTCCTTCTCACTCTTCCCGAAGAGCTTAAGATCGTCCATGAAGAGGAGGTGATTGATCGTAAGCTCTCCCTTTTCCAACTTGTATCCTGCTCTCACTTTTCGCAGTATAATGGTCAGGGGCATCAGGGCAAGGACAAACAACAGAGGGGACAGACTATCTCCCTGGAAGATACCTCTCTTGATCTTCACGCCTCCCAAGGATTCTCCAGCTGATGTTAGCTCTGTTTTCCAGGACTTCACACTTTTGCCCAACAACTGTCTGATGTTATCTGCCACCTTGAAGATCTCTAGGCTTTTGGTGATCCAAGAATGAGGCACCATGTCAAATGCCTTTTTGTAGTCTATCCATGCCATGTCAAGACCAGTGTGTCTCCTCTTGCAATTCCTCATTACTATCTTATCAATAAGTAACTGGTGCTTTGTACCACGGGACTTCTTTCGGCATCCTTTCTGTTCGTCCGGTAACAAGTTGTTTGTGTGGAGGTGATGGTAGATTTCCTCAGACATAATGCTTGTCAACAGTTTCCACATTACGGACAGACATGTGATAGGTCTATAGTTAGTAACATCATTACCCTTGATTCGGCCTTTCATTACCAGAACTGTGGTACCTTTTGTCAACCACTCTGGTACCTCACCTGATATCAAGCAGTCATTGAACATGGTTGTCAGTTTCGGGTGGAGGGATGTTATATTTATTATTATTATTATTATTATTGTTATTACTCTTTGAGTCTCAGTCATTGATGTTAGTTAACTGGAAAGTTTGTTGAAATGAATATCAAGCTACGACCTGCAGCCTCAGATATTCAGGACGTATCGGAGGGTTCTTGCTGTTCCCAGCAAGCATGCCATTTGAAGCGTTCCAAAAAGCGTGAAGGGGCCAATTTTCTTTAACCATCCCTGGAAACATTATTATTATTATTATTAATTATTATTATTGAATGCTATGGTTGACGGAGGCTCGGCTCTGTAAGGTATTGTAAATTTTGAACGCTATAACAATTGTAAATTGTTTAAAACTTTAACGAACTTGTAGACAAAAACACCCTCCTCCTCGTGAGAGGGGTCTTTCTGCCCGTTATTTGGCCCTTCGGGGTTAAATAACTGCTTATTGGGGTTTTGTGCCCACTATTTATTTTAAACAAAAAAAACAACATGGCTACGAAAAAGAATTTTCATAGGTCACTCCCACTCATTCCGTCTTCTTCTTCCTCAATCATCACTACAGCAGAGAGAAGATTGTCTCTCTCCCTCCCTTCTTTAAATGTGTCTCTCTCCCTCCCTTCTCTTTCGCAAGCGACGACAAAAAAGAAAAGTCTCGTGCAAAGCGTGCAAGATTTCTCCACGACGACGACGACAACGACGAAACAGGTGTGCGGGAAATACGAAAACCCATTTCATTCGTCTGACGTCAGGAATAATAGCAGTAGCAGCCGTAATAACAACAGCAACAGTGACAATGAAAACAACAGTAGCAGCCGCAACAGCATCACCAGCAGCATAAACAACAACAGTATTAGCAGCAGCAACACCAACAACAACCACAGCAACAGCGGCGGAGGCAGTAGTCGTAGTACCTGCAGCAACAACAAAAGTAACAGCAGCTCTGACGACAACAACAACAACAGCAGCAAAGAAAAAATAATCTCATTTGCAGGTATTGCGAAAAACCTGGAAACAATCCTCATAACAAATGAGGAATTAGAGGAAGCGAAGAAGATGGTGACAAAGACTGGACACCGAGCAATCTGCAAGGCAGCGGAAACATTTTTCGAAACCCAACAGCACTGTACGGTCACGTACCGTACAGTAAGTACAAAATCCCGTAGGGTTGAAAGAGCCACAGAGGCTCAAATACAAAAAGCCTTGCGGTCTGTGTGGCAGCGGAAAACGCACATCACCCGAGGCAAAAAATATGCCACCGTAGACGTACTTTTTGCCACACCCCAGGAGGCAAAGGCTCAATCCGTAGTGACCCTAAGGAGCGAGGAGATGGTGTTGGTGCCCTCCTACTGCGGGCAAAAAATTGTGAGGGTCAAACTGACCCACGTCCCCCCCGGGATGACCCCTTCTTGGCTGGCCGCGTCTGTCCTCGTCGGAATCGAGGACAAAACAACTGTACTGCAAGTACAGAAAAAAGTAAGAGAAGATTGGGTCGGCACCTCCATTGAGATGCTAATCCAAACCAACCAGGAGTGCATCGAAGCTATCCCGGATGTGATAGACTTCGATAACGGCACTCAACTGCCCATAAGTGTTGAGGGCAAACGCCCGAAATGCTTTCGCTGTGGATCGAAGACTCACCTCAGGGCCTTCTGCAACGAGAAGACCCTGAGAAAGGAGAAAACCCCCCTCCTTCCGAAACCGGCTCCACGGCTACCAGCAACAGGACAAGCGGCAACCATGACCGATAGGTCCGTCGCACCTATACCCACGCCACGGAAATCAAAAACAGCAGCAGCAGTGGAAATATTAACAACAACAACAGCAATACCAAATGCAGCTGCAACAGAGACTCCAGTGCAAACATCACCAACAACAACAAGTGAAAGAGTGGAGCTGGTACCCCTCCCCGACCTCACAGAATCAGACATGGAGTGTGAGGTGGGAGAGGGATGGCAAAAGGTCGTAAGAAGGCACAAACGCAGAAGCAGCGCATCGTCGCCTTTGAAAAGGGAGGAAAGAAATGAGAAAAGGGTAAAGTCTACTGCAAAGAGACTCACAGCAGCAACACCACCAACACCATCACCATCCACACTAGCACCACCATCACCACCGGCAAAAACCCCACCGCCAACAACACCTTCAACACCACCACCACAAGCACCAACATCGCAAACACAACAACAAAACACACACACCCAGCAACAACGACAAGAAAATAGCAGAACCACACTCCACCCCCAGAAAAACAAATGCACGGCAATAAATACACACAACAAGAAACTAATGACTTACATAATTGAACACACAGACATTTCACAACACGACTACATAATACCAGCACCAATCAAAACGCCAACTAACATAAGACTGCTAAAAATAGTACAGAAACAATACACAAACATTAAAACGAAATTCCCCAACGCAGTTGGTGATTTCAGGGACCTAGGAGGAACTATCAATCGAAGAGTATATTCAGACATACTCATAGAAGAGCCGACGACCAGCCGAAGGGACGATTCAACGGTCCCTTCACCAGACGATCAAGTGAAAAGGGATGTAAAAACCATCCCTCCTCTACGAAAAGTACGGTAAGTGGTCTTTCCCATCTTTTCCACTCTATTTTAAACATGACCTCACTCAGAATAGGCAGCATAAATGCGCGTGGCTTGGGGTCGTCATGGAAGCAGGGCCAGCTGCTCAACGACCTCAGGTCACTAAACATAGATGTAGTGGCCATCAGCGAGACCAGAATCTCCGAAGCATGGGCCTTCGCACCGATCTTCGGCGGCTACGATGTGTACGCATCTCCCAGCCGTCCTGGATCGGGGGGAGGAGTTGCTGTGCTTTTTCGGAGAGGTTTGGATCTCGCCATACGGGCCATCTTCCTGGACCCAGAGGGTAAGCTGGTGGTGTTGGACGTGACCAGCGGAGACGGGCAAGCTTTCAGACTAGTGGCCGTCTATGCCCCGACAGGACCAGGCGGCCTGATTTCTTCCGGCGTCTGGAGACCTTTCTTGGAACGTCCCGCTCTTTAGTGTTAGTGGGCGACTGGAACGGGATCTTAGATGCACGCTGGGACTGTGTGGGATTAGCGGATAGGGGTGGAGGGTGCAAGAGCCTCACCAACCTGCTCAGGCGTTTTGAACTGTCTGACAGGCACCGATTGGATTTCCGAATGTGCCAATGTGGACTTGGAGAAATCGCATAGGGTCATCCAGATCATATCTAGATAGAGTATTTTGTAGGGAAATAGATAGGTCTAGCATAGGCTGTCCACAATTCAAGATAGTCAGATACACGGACCACAAATTCGTGATCTGTGTGCTTGACTTAGATAGGCTTCATAGACGAGGACCCGGCTACTGGAAGCTAAACGCGTCCTTACCAGCGCGCAAGGCCTACAGAGACCGGATTAGCGAACTAGTTAAGCGGGCGTTGACGGGGGCCATCGTCAACAACAAGTGGTGGTTTGCTCTGAAAAGAGCGATTAGAATAGAATCCATTAGGTTTAGTGAGGCTTTAGCAATAGAGAAAAATAGAGCAGAGGGAGAACTAGTTAGAAAATTAGACGAGGCGCTTAGCAAAGGCATTGCGTCCGACGTGCTTGCGGCGAAATTGGCCCTTGACCAATTCTTCAATGCAAAGCACGAAGGCTGCGTTGTCAGAGCAAGGGTGCGTGCTCTCAGACACGAGGGGTCGAAAGCCGTTCAATGGGCCCGAGTGGCGGAGGCGCGTCGTGGCAACAAAGCCACGATCCGGTCTTTGGTGAACCACGACGGGCGCATGCTACTCGATCCCTGGAAAATGTGTGAAGCTTTTCAGCGACACTTCGCTCAGCTGTTTGGGGGCAGCGGTGGGCCAGATCGAGGGATGGACTTTAGTGTCTACCTCGACGGACTGCCGCAGCTCTCGGCCACTGAGACCGAGTGTTGCGAAAAGCCGATAACAGCCGCTGAAGTAAGGGAGGCAATGACTGGCTGCACAAGGGGTAAATCGCCTGGTTTGGATGGTCTGCCCTATGAACTTTACGTACAGATGCCAGGCTTGTTCGGAGGCCTCTTTGCGGATGTCTACTGCAACTGGCAACAGAACGGGAGAATTCCCAGTTCTGTGAGCCGAGGAGCGGTGGCACTGCTGAGAAAGGATCCGAACAAGGGGGATAACATAGATATCATTACTGCACAAACTGGAGACGTTGAGGGGCGTCCCGCGCGAACTGGGATGCGGAAGATCCGTGTCAGCATACGCGGACGATGTCACCGTAGTGGTGTCGAACGCCAAACACATCTAGGTGATCGGCACTACACTAAGAGAATACGAAGCGGTGACCGGAGCAATGATCAACCAGGAAAAGTCAGTGGGCCTGCAGCTCGGCACCTGGAGAGGCAGGTCCATGCCGTCCAACAGCGTCGTCGGACGCTGGACGGACCGGTTAAATTGCTAGGGGTCTGGTTCGGTCCGGACCTCCAGACGGACAAAAACTGGGACGAGGTGACGAGCAGGGTGGCTTCTCTCACCCAGAAATGGGCGGAGAGGAAGCTATCCCTGAAAGGTCGAGTGGAGGTGGCTAACGCGTACATCGCGTCTGTCATCTGCTACCGCCTGACCGTCGTACCTTGTCCTAAGCCTCGCCTGACTGCGCTGGAGCGTTTGCTCTTTCGCTTTTTGTGGAAGGGACGCGCTCCGATGGTCAGGCGGTCCATCTGTTGTCAACACCCGCTACGTGGAGGGCTGGGCATGCCGTGGCTGATGATGCGCAGGCACGCGCTCATGCTACGACATCTCCACCTCTTCCTCGACGTTGATCAGGTGTGGGCGCCGTTTGCTAGACACATATTTCCCCAGCTCGTTTCCTTGACGGAGCTGCAGTCCTGGGTCAAGCGAAGACCGAGAGGGAGCGCCTGGAGACTGGAATGTCTTCAGGCGCTCACAGCCCTCGACCAATCGGGCAATGTGATCGGTGGAAACTCCACCTCGGCGTTCTATAGAGGATTAGTGGAGGGGAAGAGCGACGACGTAATTGGGGAAACTCTAGGCGTCGACGAAAATCAACTAGCCAATCTCTTCGGAAGAACTTTCGGGCCGGGGCCTATGGACAACTTCCAGAAATCTCTGGCCTGGCAGTGCTACCGAGGAGCCTTGCCAGTTCGGGATAAACTCTACAGACATGGAGGTGCCGTCAGCCGGGTATGTCCGAGATGCGCGCAGGGCGACGAAACCGTCCAGCACGCACTCGTCCAGTGTCCGAAAATTGCTGACTTGTTGGTTTATGTCGAACACCTGCTGTCGCGTTTAGGACGGATCCGGCTATCATCTGAGTCCATCGTGAGGATTGCCCCGCCCTCCTCCTTTAGCCGGGAAGGGCAGGCAGTTTTTATCTGTCTGGTGGCCATGGCGAAAGAGATAGTATGGTGGACACGTTTGAAAGGGCTGAAGACGAGCACTTACCTCTTCGGTGATGCTCTGACTGACTTTTTCAAATTTCATTTGAAAAGGAAAATCAGAGTAGAGAGGGAAGTGCTCTCTTCCCAGCATTTTGTTGAAAGATGGGTGAGAGAAGCAAGAATGGCCCGAGTGAATGGGCCTACTCTGAGTATATATCTGTAAATTAAAGGTGGAAAACTGGATAGATGTAGTGGCCATCAGCGAGACCAGAATCTCCGAAGCACGGGCCTTCGCACCGATCTTCGGCGGCTACGATGTGTACGCATCTCCCAGCCGTCCTGGATCGGGTGGAGGAGTTGCTGTGCTTTTTCGGAGAGGTTTGGATCTCGCCATACGGGCCATCTTCCTGGACCCAGAGGGTAAGCTGGTGGTGCTGGACGTGACCAGCGGAGACGGGCAAGCTTTCAGGCTAGTGGCCGTCTATGCCCCGACAGGAGCAGGGTGGCCTGATTTCTTCCGGCGTCTGGAGACCTTTCTTGGAACGTCCCGCTCTTTAGTGTTAGTGGGCGACTGGAACGGGATCTTAGATGCACGCTGGGACTGTGTGGGATTAGCGGATAGGGGTGGAGGGTGCAAGAGCCTCACCAACCTGCTCAGGCGTTTTGAACTGTCTGACAGGCACCGATTGGATTTCCCGAATGTGCCAATGTGGACTTGGACAAACCGCATAGGCTCATCCAGATCATATCTAGATAGAGTATTTTGTAGGGAAATAGATAGGTCTAGCATAGGCTGTCCACAATTCAAGATAGTCAGATACACGGACCACAAATTCGTGACCTGTGTGCTTGACTTAGATAGACTTCATAGACGAGGACTCGGCTACTGGAAGCTAAACGCGTCCTTACCAGCGCGCAAGGCCTACAGAGACCGGATTAGCGAACTAGTTAAGCGGGCGTTGACGGGGGCCATCGTCAACAACAAGTGGTGGTTTGCTCTGAAAAGAGCGATTAGAATAGAATCGATTAGGTTTAGTAAGGCTTTAGCAATAGAGAAAAATAGAGCAGAGGGAGAACTAGTTAGAAAATTAGACGAGGCGCTTAGCAAAGGCATTGCGACCGACGTGCTTGCGGCGAAATTGGCCCTTGACCAATTCTTCAATGCAAAGCACGAAGGCTGCGTTGTCAGAGCTAGGGTGCGTGCTCTCAGACACGAGGGGACGAAAGCCGTTCAATGGGCCCGAGTGGCGGAGGCGCGTCGTGGCAACAAAGCCACGATCCGGTCTTTGGTGGACCACGACGGGCGCATGCTACTCGATCCCGGGCAAATGTGTGAAGCTTTTCAGCGACACTTCGCTCAGCTGTTCGGGGGCAGCGGGGGGCCGGGTAGAGGGATGGACTTTAGTGTCTACCTCGACGGACTGCCGCGGCTCTCGGCCACTGAGGCGAAGTGTTGCGAAAAGCCGATAACAGCCGCTGAAGTACGGGAGGCAATGACTGGCTGCACAAGGGGTAAATCGCCTGGTTTGGATGGTCTGCCCTATGAACTTTACGTACAGATGCCAGACTTGTTCGGAGGCCTCTTGGCGGACGTCTACTGCAACTGGCAACAGAATGGGAGAATTCCCAGTTCTGTGAGCCGAGGAGCGGTGGCACTGCTGAGAAAGGATCCGAACAAGGGGGATAACATAGATAATTTTAGGCCCATAACTCTGCTAAACACAGAGTTCAAGATTTTGGCCAAGGTGCTAGCAAAGAGGTTGGCGCTTGTCGTTGGTGGTCTGGTGGGAGAGGCACAGACATGCGCCATTCCCGACAGATCCATCCACGACAACTTCCACCTCATGCGATACATCGTAGAGAGGGTAGCTAGGGAACCTGGCACGGGTGGGTCCTTGATCAATTTAGATCAGTCGAAAGCTTTCGATAGGGTCGACCATCGTTACCTAGCGGCAGTCCTGAGGGCGGCTGGCTTTGGGCCCGTCTTCAGAGGCTGGATCGCTGCCATGCACAGCGACATCTGCTCTGTGGTGAGAGTGAACGGTCACCTGTCGGAACCGTTCAACATCATGCGCTCGGTCCGCCAAGGATGTCCCCTCTCGTCCCTCTTGTACGTATTGACTCTCGAGCCATTACTGCACAAACTGGAGACGTTGAGGGGAGTCCCGCGCGAACTAGGATGCGGAAGATCCGTGTCAGCATATGCGGACGATGTCACCGTAGTGGTGTCGAACGCCAAACACATCGAGGCGATCGGCACTACACTAAGAGAATACGAAGCGGTGACAGGAGCAATGATCAACCAGGAAAAGTCAGTGGGCCTGCAGCTCGGCACCTGGAGAGGCAGGTCCATGCCGTCCAACAGCGTCGTCGGGCGCTGGACGGACGGACCGGTTAAATTGCTAGGGGTCTGGTTCGGTCCGGACCTCCAGACGGACAAAAACTGGGACGAGGTGACGAGCAGGGTGGCTTCTCTCACCCAGAAATGGGCGGAGAGGAAGCTATCCCTGAAAGGTCGAGCGGAGGTGGCTAACGCGTACATCGTGTCTGTCATCTGCTACCGCCTAACCGTCGTACCTTGTCCTAAGCCTGGCCTGACTGCGCTGGAGCGTTTGCTCTTTCGCTTTTTGTGGAAGGGACGTGCTCCGATGGTCAGGCGGTCCATCTGTTGTCAACACCCGCTACGTGGAGGGCTGGGCATGCCGTGGCTGATGATGCGCAGGCACGCGCTCAGGCTACGACATCTCCACCTCTTCCTCGACGGTGATCAGGTGTGGTCGCCGTTTGCTAGACGCGTTTTTCCCCAGCTCGTTTCCTTGACGGAGCTGCAGTCCTGGGTCAAGCGAAGACCGAGAGGGAGCGCCTGGAGACTGGAATGTCTTCAGGCGCTCACAGCCCTCGACCAATCGGGCAATGTGATCGGTGGAAACTCCACCTCGGCGTTCTATAGAGGATTAGTGGAGGGGAAGAGCGACGACGTACTTGGGGAAACTCTAGGCGTCGACGAAAATCAACTAGCCAATCTCTTCGGAAGAACTTTCGGGCCAGGGCCTATGGACAACTTCCAGAAATCTCTGGCCTGGCAGTGCTACCGAGGAGCCTTGCCAGTTCGGGATAAACTCTACAGGCATGGAGGTGCCGTCAGCCGGGCATGTCCGAGATGCGCGCAGGGCGACGAAACCGTCCTGCACGCACTCGTCGAGTGTCCGAAAATTGCTGACTTGTGGGTTTATGTCGAACACCTGCTGTCGCGTTTAGGACGGATCCAGCTATCATCTGAGTCTATCGTGAGGATTGCCCCGCCCTCCTCCTTTAGCCGGGAAGGGCAGGCAGTTTTTATCTGTCTGGTGGCCATGGCGAAAGAGATAGTATGGTGGACACGTTTGAAAGGGCTGAAGACGAGCACTTACCTCTTCGGTGATGCTCTGATTGACTTTTTCAAATTTCATTTGAAAAGGAAAATCAGAGTAGAGAAGGAAGTGCTCTCTTCCCAGCATTTTGTTGAAAGATGGGTGAGAGAAGCAAGAATGGCCCGAGTGAATGGGCCGACTCTGAGTCTGAGTATATATCTGTAAACTAAAGGTGGAAAACTGGGAGAGGGCACTTGCCTTGGTGGTCAGGGTCATTGTGGCTTTTTACTGGGCTTTCTCCACAAATGTCCCTCCGAAGTCTCCCCCCTATTGGGGAATTTTTCATTGTTATTTTCAATGTTATTTTTGTTACATCCTCTGTTTTTTTTTTTTTTTTACACGCAGAAATGCCCATTTGTACCGTCCTGCATTGTCCTGCACTCTCCTTAATGTCTACTTTATGTAAACCCTTGTGGTTAATAAAGAAATCATTATTATTATTATTATTATTATTATTATTATTATTATTATTATTATTATTATATATATATATATATATATATATGTAAAAGGTAAACAGAAATAACAACACAATCGGTACAGTATATGGAAGGTATATATTAGGTGAACCCTTGATATAGCAGGAAGAGGGTTTTAACGTTTCGGACGCCAGTCCTTCATCAGAAGAAAGAATGAGAAATAAAATAGTTTGAGGGGATGGGCGGGATGGAATTGGAAAAAATGTCTTTAGATAAAAATATATGAATGGAAACATGAATGGACCTGTTATTTTTCTCTAAAATATTTTCTTTCGATTCCGCCCTGCCCGTCTCCTTAATCTTTCTTTTTTTTCTTTAATCTCTCATTCCATCTTCTGATGAAGCATAACACTATACTAATAATATATTTCTTCATTGTACTGTGTCGTTTGCTTTGTTATTTCTGTTTGCCTTTTGCACACACACACACACACACACACACACACACACACACACACACACACACACACACACACACACACACACACACACACACACACACACACACACACACACACACACACATATATATAAATATATATATATATTATTTGTGTGTCTGCGTGTGGGTCTATATATATATTAATATCTATATAATAGATGTTGTTTCTGTACTTCTCTTCATTAATAGAAATATATAAAGATTTATTCCCCCTTTAAGTATTTCCGAATCTCAATGACTTGGATCTATTTGTCCATATATATATATATATATATATATATATTGTATCTAGAGAGACCTGTAAGTAGAATCATTTTCACTAACACCAACGCATTTCTCTATCATATATACAAACACACATACTTACCTAATTATTTATGTATATATTTATATAATGAGAGAGATAGATAGATAGATAGATAGAGAGAGAGAGAGAGAGAGAGAGAGAGAGAGAGAGAGAGAGAGAGAGAGAGAGAGAGAGAGAGAGAGAGAGATTACTGACTAGCAGGCTCTCTTCTGTAAAATTGGAAATTCGATGGCTTAATAGACCTATGTTTATCATTAGTAATACGTATTAAGATATACACGCTGAAAATAATTTGGCTAGTTATATAACTATTGACTGAATGACTTCAAAGGCAAATCTGTTAGTGAATAGAGGAATCAAATATATGTTTCTATGTTAACATCTCCTTAATAAATCTTCATTTGATGTTGTTACAAGATAATTAATAGATATTTTCAAACACAATATATTGACTCTTTAATAGTCAGATTTTAGTGTATTAGTGTATTTCACGTTTTTCAGAAGGTAGTTCATAAAATTCTCGAAAAACTTCTTGGACCACTGAATATCGATATACAGCATCACATATCTCCGAAAGATCGGTATGGACCACTAGTGATCCACATGCACCAAGTTGTACATCGCTGTTTTAAACTGCATGTGACATTGCTAAAATGTGTGGCGTTTCGAATTCTTTCAAAAGCATTGATT
>OZ024740.1:167971211-168031211 GCA_964016885.1 Eledone cirrhosa | reverse complement strand
GCTTTGTCACTAATTCAATTTTTGATAGAATTGGATGCGGTTTCTTGCACTTTATAGGACCACAAATAAGCTACTTTTTGACATAAAAATATTGAAATTTGGTTCAGTAGAAAAAAGTTACATAAAAATAAGTGAGGACCAAAAGAGTGTAAGGAACTACATACATAAGTAACGCTTAGTTTGTTTCTAATTTCTAATACATTAAAATAGTGATAGATTGTGCACTAGCGAATTGTGGTCAGGTAGCTCAGTCGGTAAAGCAGCGGACCGGCAGTCCGAAGGTCGTGGGTTCGATTCCCACCCTGATTACTTTTTTTTTTTTTTCCTATCTGCACTCCTTCCTATTCATTATTATTTATTTAACTTATTTGTTGATAAATATTTTTAATATTAATTAATATAATATTCTTGCATTGCCTGGAAAAAAAGTGGATTACAGGGGAAAATGCGGGCGCATGTAAAGAAATATTCTTAAATTAATAAACCTAGAAAAGTAAAGGACAAGTTATTACACCTGGAAAAGTAAAGGACAAGGAAACTTCTTCTTAAAACTTCTTAAAATATTGCAGCAAAAGTCTAAATTTGAAAAAAAAAATTTAGATTATAAAACTAAAAATAAATAATTATAAGTTAATGGTTAAAAAAATATCACTTTAAAGGACTGGAAAAATGACTGTCTTATAGGGAGAGTTGACTACTGTATACTTAATTTTTTTCTTGGTGTATACAAATTAATCTTTTTAAAATAAAATTTGTACAATAATTTATACAATAATTTGTACAATAATTAATTAATAATAATAATAATAATAATTAATATGTACAATTTATTAATTTATGTTATAAGATATTTAAAAATTTTCACTCTTAATCAAATTATATTTTTAAAAATTTAGTTATAAAATAATGCAGTAAAATAAATCAAAAACAGTGCATCATATAATTGCACTTTTTATGAGTATTACAGATTTTTTTTATAATATAGTAAAATTCAACATCTCAAGGGGCAAAATTAGGTAAAAGTCAATTCATCAATTATTCATTTATAGTGAATCAATCAATTATAGTGAATTCATCAATTCATTAGATGAACTGTTGAATAAGACAATGTTTAATTTTTAATTGTAGTCTAATTTTACTCTACCTAAAAATGTAGATTGGTTATTTTGATCTCTGACAGGTCTAAAATTTCATTATTAAACAATTATAATTTGTTATTATTTATTATTACAGTTGGCTCCCTAATTAATTATTAATTAATTGTTAGTGTCATTTACACGCCAAAATTTTGTTTTATTTGATGTTTATAATTGTCACTCATTTTTTCAGTCCCATTTAGTAAAGTAAAATAAAGTATATTTATTTAATGTGTAATTAGGATCACAAAATTAAATAAATGATCATAAATTAGTATTATTATCAATTAGAGAGTCAACTGTATTATTAGAATTTATCACTTTCTATGTATATGTAAATCAAATATTTTTTATTATTCAAATTTATACTATAGCTGCGATATTTTAAGAAGTTTTAAGAAGAAGTTTTCTTGTCCTTTACTTTTCCAGGTGTAATAACTTGTCCTTTACTTTTCTAGGTTTATTAATTTAAGAATATTTCTTTACATGCGCCCGCATTTTCCCCTGTAATATATATATATATATATGATGGAATTATGATGGAAGGTTTTGAGATAAATATTAACATTTATTGACAGACAGTTTTGTACTGTAGAACCATGGGCAGTTTAGGGTGGTTTGGTAAGAAAAGGGTTATATATATATGTATATATGCATATAAATATGTATATATAATATTAGTACCTATAAATATATCAGTATATATATATATATATATATATATATATATATATATATATATATATATATATATATATATATATATAGCTGTTTCTACTTTAGGCACAAGGCCAGCAAATTACCCAGTACATTACTGGTACTTTATTTTATCGACCCCGTAAGGATGAAAGGCAAAGTTAACCTCGGCGGGATTTGAACTCAGACTCTAAAGGGACGTAACTATGCTAGAAAACATGGCGTCCAACCCTCTACCGATACTGCCAATTCACCGCCTATATATATATAATGGCGATGAATTAGTTTCGCGAGGTTTTTGATATGAAATCGTGTGTCGAAACAAATATTGTTATACTTGGGGAGGGTCATATTTGTGTAATAATAATGCCAGAATTAATAACAGAACACAGTCTCTGTTTGGTTGGTTTTCGCTTCTGTTTCTTTTATATCGGTTAATTTAATTTATTCGGTCCTCAATGTTACCATTGACTGACCAACGGTCAAATATACAGATACAATATAGACACAAACACATATATATAGTCTATCAAAGTTCTTTCGTTGCACATCTCCAATATCGTCAGTGGTGCTATTATGTTTCCTCCCGTTGCATTGTATGCCTACGCCATCTTTATTTACTCTGTTTATTTATTTATTTATTTGTTTATTTTTTTGTCTTCTCTGCGCATGCGTTTGCGTGTGTGTATAGTGTTTTGTTTGATGTGTGTTATTGTTTGTGTGACTGTGTATTGGTTAATGTATTCTATTTTAGTTTACTAGTGTGTGTTTATATGTGTTTGTTGTTATTGTGCTTGAAATAAATAAATAAATAAATAAATAAATAAACACATACACAAGCACAATAACAACAAATACATAAACACACACTAGTAAACTAAAATAGAATACATTAACCAATACACAGTCACCCAAACAAGAACACACATCAAAACACTATACACACATGCAAACGCATGCGCAGAGAAGACAGAAAAATAAACAAATAAATAAACAGACTAAATAAAGATGGCGTAGGCATGCAATGCAACGAGAGGAAACATAATAGCACCACTGACGATGTTGCCGATGTGCAACGAAAGAACTTTGATAGACTATATATATGTGTTTGTGTCTGTATATTATCTGTATTTTTGACCGTTGTTCAATCAATGGTAACATTGAGGACCGAATAAATTAAATTAACCGATATAAAAGACACAGAAGCGAAAACCAACCAAACAGTGAGTGTGTTCTGTTATTAATTCTGTCAATATTATTACACACATATGACCCTCCCCAAGTATAACAATATATATATATATATATATATATATATAAATATATATATATAATATTAGTACTTATAAATATAGCAGTATATATATATATATATATATATATATATATATATATATATATATATATATATATATATATATATATATATATATATATATATATATATATATATATATATAACAAAGGAATTGTGGTAAGGAACCAGATGGACCATAACGCACCAGAGTACTCAATATTAGGGTAGTAGAGTGGGAAATAGGAAAAAGTATGACCTGGACGGCAGAGCTCAAGCCGTTTCGACGGCTATTTCTGGACTAAATTAGAATTTAGCCTGGTGGATAAATAGCCGAACTTTTCAAGGGGGTACGTCCTTATATGGGAAGATTGTAGTTGTCAAGAGGATTGGTTAAAATTTGTTGTAAACACAAATAAGTTTATCATGGCATTGGTGGAAGGTAGGGGTGGCTGAACTTGCCTGTAGAACAATAGGGGAGTGAGTGGAGTGGTCAAGCGTTGAAAGTGATATGTATACAGCAGATTCTAAGGCTAGTGTATGAAGTGGAGGAGGGAGGTTATAGAATAGGTAATTCGAATGAAAGTAGGAGATCATAAAAGATAATAGAAAGAAATAAAAAATATATAAAATTAGATAGTGAGAAATGAATTAAAAAAATCACAATGCTATCTTACAATTACAGGTTAATAAATTGAGAATAGAAAACACTTGTAGAAATTGAGTAGTACCAGAACCAGAACTGATACAAAATTAAGGGGGTTTAACACATCTGCTATAAGTAGTTAGTGAAACGTATTCGGCCAATTCTATCTTAAAATTACAGGGGTGGGGGAACTGATGCTACAGAGGCCCGTCGAAACGGCTTGAGCTCTGCCGTCGGGGTCATACTTTTTCCTATATATATATATATAAATTTAGCGAGAATCGTATTTCAGCGGGTAGAAATAAGCGAAACGCAATTTCCGAGTTATGCTGGCAAACGCTCCATGGACCAAAAGAGACCAGAGCAATAAACATAGATTATAAAGGCCATACAAACTGAGACGGCGGTTAAGAAGCTATCAACCACCAAAGCCAAAAAAAAATGAGGCAAGCTAAACGGGTAAATGAAATATTCACCCGGACCAGTCGGAAATGATGGTATAATCCAGTAGAGGGTTTCTGCGATACCTAAATCAATAATACTATCTGCTTAAAATAATAAGCTTTTGGTATAATGATCGAACAAGGCTGTCACTTTGTCAACAGGTATTTTGTTCTGTGCAAGCATTTTGAATCACACTGTGTTTTGTAGTAGTGAAAGCACGTGTGTAACTCTACAGGAGAGAAAAGCCCAGATTTTGGCAAATAAATTCAGTATGTGTAAATCACTGTAAAAATTGCAAAAACAGCACAAATCGAATTAAGCTCTCGAGCGGGTAGTTTTTAAAAGTAAACTTAAGCAATTAATCAGTTAATAGAATTATCTAAAAAAAATGAACTGGTTAATTGTTAGACTTGTGGAGTTTTTTTTTTTTTTTACAAAATGAAAGAAAACGAGATGTCCTACACGAGTGAAAGTATAAGGAAAAAAGATGAAATAGAAAATGCAGCTGGAGTCTTTTTAAGAATATTTATTTGGTTCCTTTACCGGTTTCGCAGTTCTTGTGCTTTTCAAAAGTAGAATTGAGTGGAGGATTTGTGGTTTTTATATATACTGCTATATTTATAAATACTAATATTATATATATATATATATATATATATATATATATATATCTTTAAGTCGTTTGGAAGCCTCGACAATGCAAATGGGTAAATCTCCGGGTAACAAGATCCGGTGGTGGAGAGAGAGATGTAAGTGGGTGTACGTTGAGATGCGTAGTGTGTATAATACGTGTAGAGGACTGAAGGAAAGAGTATAAAGGAAAAATAAAAATAACAACACGAGAGAGAGTTACCTTGAGAGAAATTTAATTGTCCCTATATATTTCGGATTCACATCCATCAACTGGGGTTTTTTTCCGGGGTGGGGGAAAGGTTGTCTGTCGGAAAGGTGCGAAACGCGTCCTCCGCTGTTTGTTGTTTTGAATATCTGAGGTATTCAGCAGAGCGCGCGTGCGCGTGAAATGGGGTCGGTCGGGCAGAGGTCAGCGGCCGAATGTGGGCGTGGGGTGGCGTTAGCTGTCAGTCCATTCTCTGCCTGTTTGTTAAATGTTACTGTGTGTGTGTGTGTGCGTGTAGTTGTCTCGCTTGAGTATGTGTGTGCGTGTGTTGTTGCCTTGTTCCTCTGTATTGGCAGTGTAGTATGTTCGTATGGTGGAATGCTACTGTGTGTGTGTGCGTGTGCGTGTGTAGTTGTCTCGTTTGTGTGTGTGTGTGCGTGTGCGTGTGTAGTTGTCTCGTTTGTGTGTGTGTGTGCGTGTGCGTGTGTAGTTGTCTCGTTTGTGTGTGTGTGTGCGTGTGCGTGTGTAGTTGTCTCGTTTGTGTGTGTGTGTGCGTGTGTTGCTGCATCGTTTGTTAACTTAAGCCAGCCACCTAATTTCGCTTTTCTCGGATCGATTGTTTATTTGCGGTGCCAGGCGTTTGATAAAAAGCGCTTCCTTGATACGTAACGTGCCGACGTTTCTTTCAGTCGCTAGAATTGTGACAATGGGCCTTCCGTCTTTGTTTCCACATTTGTCTATGTGTTTCCGGAAAGACGAGGCCCTAGTTTTAGTGTGTTCCTTGATCCGGATGTGCAAAGGTCGGATTGCGCTACCTATATATTAATGGTTGCACCTGTCACATTCTATCTTATACACGATGTATGTGCGTAGGCAACAGTTCGCATGGCGTATCGGGCAGTCTCTGAGGGAGCACGCGTCAGTAGATTTCCCGGGTTTCCTGGAGAGGCATCTTCGAAGGGAGGGGCCGAGTGGGCCAGGTGGATGTCGAGGCCCTCCCTCCCTATAGCCTTGCGGATAGCGTTGGTGGTATTCTCGCCCAGGTGTGGCATTTTAAGGAAGTACTTGCCTTAGGTGCCTCTCTGTCTCTTGAGTCTGGCGTCTCCCACTCTGTCTGTGAGCGAGGTAGGGTACCCGTTCGTCTCCAGCACCTCGAGGAATTGCTTGGTATGAGTGACACCACTCGCGGGATCGCTGCATCTGTTTTTGATTCGCGCGATCTCGTTCGTGATGTATCCTCTTTTGGCACTGTTAGGGAGGGCGGACTTGTAGTGAACAAACAGGTCCCTGCAGGCTGCCTTTCGGTAGAAGTTGCAGTGGATCCCTCCCTGTTCCGTGATGTTGATTCGGAAGTCGAGGAGGGCAAGTGACCCGTCTTCGTTGGGGTGTTCAACACTGAAGTCAATGTTCTCGTCCGTGTTGTTGAACGTCTCATAGATTCTGTTCGCCATGTCTTGGGAAGATGTGAGGATGAGGATATCGTCCACGTACCTTGAGAAAAAGGCGACGGCGTTGGGGTGGCAGGCGTTGAGTGCCTTGCGCTCGAGGTTGTCCATGTAAGAGATCGCTAGCACACCTGATAGGCTTGATCCCATGGGCGATCCCGAGGTTTGTTGGTATGTTTGGTCAAGGAATCGGAAGTAGGTGTTGTCGACGACGATGGATAGGAGTTGGTGGATGTCAGTGGTGGTGAGCCCGAAGCAGTGTAGGTCGGTGGATTGGGCGCGTTCCATCAGTATATTGACGGCCGGGAGTGCCGGGACCTAGGTGTAGAGAGCGACTACATCAAGGCTGAAGGCATATCTGTTATTCCTTCTGGTGTCGGGATCCATTTGATGCAGGGGCTTCAACACCTCCTCGGAGCTGTTAACGTGTCCCGGCAAGGTGTCTAAGATGGGTTTGAGTATTCTGGCTAGCAGCCATGAAATTTTGTAGAGTGGTCCTTCCACGCTCGATACAATGGGCCTGATCTTCAGGTCGGGTCCCTGTTTGTGTATTTTCACGAGGTGGTAGAAGGCGGGTAGTCTGCTGTTCCTCGTGAGGAGGTTGTATCTCAGCTTCTTCGGGAGCTTGCGCCGGTCGCAGATGTTGGTCCAGGCGGCGTTGATGTGCTCTTCTATCTGCGCGGGAGTGATTCCCGTGACCTTGGAGTAGAGGTTGTCATCGTCAAGGTGTTGGAAGGCCAGGGTGTTGTAGGCCTCTCTGTTACCCGGAGATTTACCCATTTGCATTGTCGAGGCTTCCAAACGACTTAAAGATATTTACCTATTATCCCACAATGCTTGAAGCAAACTTCAATACTCTCTTATATATAGTAGAAAACGAAAAATCAGTGATGCATCTGAACTCAATTTATTGTGTGTTACAATTGTTTCGCCGGCAAACAGCTCGAGATGTGATCATTGTGTGGATCTGTCTGATTCTGGACCCGCAGGTTCGACGGACACGTCTAATGATTTAGAGTGAGAGAATACGCTCCGAAATCATTAGACGTGTCCGGAATCAGACAGATCCACACAATGATCGCGTATCGAGCTGTCCGCCGGCGAAACAATTGTAACACACAATAAATTGAGTTCAGACGCATCACTGATTTTTCGTTTTCTACTCTATCATACTCTGCACTACAAGAGCATAGAGTGCTCAACCGGCATACCACCTATGGAAGCATCTTAGCTACCATAACACACACACACACACACACACATATATATATATTTATAAATACTATATATATATATTTATAAATACTATTATATATATATATATATCCATCTCTGCCCCCCCCTCTCTGTACGTCTATTTCTATGGCAGAATCCTGCTGTTCGACATGGAGATCGATTAAATCCGCCAGGTTTAAATGCCCATGTATGTCATGACAGCAAAACTACGACATCATATGCCATTAATAACGCACGCATACACCCACACTCACACACACGCGCACACACACATAAACACGCACATACACGCTCGCATACACACATTCACACACACTCACAATCACACACACACACATCCACACACGCACACACGCACACACGCACACACAAAATACATATATATATATAAATATAAAGAACGAATGTTTTTATCCAATATATATATTTATGAGCACAAATGTTTTAATTATATTTTCTTTCAGAAGATAGGGCCGAGATCGTATTGGAATGTTAATGGATTGTGGCAAGTTTTTGTCCTTAACTATGAAATATCTTTCATTAAAAAAAGGTTAAACTCGAACACAGTTGAATCTTCTATATAACATATTTGAAAGTAAAGGTGCTCTTTTTCTCTATGCATACATACACACACACAATAATACATATATATAATTTTGTTGTGGTTTTTTTACTTGTTTTTGTCTATTTACTAGTGTGTGTACGTATAAGTACATACATATACTTATACGTATAAGTGTGTGTGTCTGTGTCTGTATGTATATATATATATATATATATATATATATATATATATATATAAACACACACATATATATATATATATATGTATATATATATATTTATATATGTATATATATATATATATATATATATATACACATACATGTCTGTATGTGTATATATATATACACACACATATATATATATATATATATGTATATATATATATTTATATATGTATATATATATATATATATATATATATATATATATATATATATACACATACAGACAAACACAGACACACACACACACACACACACACACACACTTATATATACATATACGTATACGTACACACACTAGTAAATAGACAAAAACAAGTAAAAAAAACAACAAAATATAGAGAGAAACCAAATAATAAATATTAAAAAAAATGAGTTAGAGAGAGATAGAAAGGGGCGTGTCAGAATTGTAGCATTCCTTACCTAAAGAAAATTACTTTGCAGATGTTATGGGTAAATGCAAATAGAAAATACGAACCATATGTGCAATAACGTGAAGTTGCACCTGATGGCATCTGAACATCCTTTTTCCGCCAAACCACCATTTTGTTAATATTTCATATTTAATATTTTTGATGGTTTCTTTTGTCTAGCCTCGTCGTTGGTTCGTAACGGCTTGACTGTAAAGTTGTGAGGAACGTTGATGTAATGAATCTGGACAGAATATGTATAGGCTATGGGCTTGATGGGATTATCAGCTTGCAAAATAGAACTGACTTGTCTGACTATCATGACACAGGGAATTATAATCGGCCCAAATAATGAATATTTTCGTCTTGGACATCATCTTGACTCTAAATTGTCGAGGGAAACTCTTTGTAGTCTTTCCACATGCTAGAAATAATAGGTAAATCCCTTTCAGACCACAGCCCACTGTTTTACATATAAATAAATAAATAAATAAATAAATAAATAAATAAATAAATAAATAAATAAATAAATAAAAGAATGACACATTGAATAATAAAATCTTAGATATCTGAAAAAAATATGTAATTGTCACAATTGAAATGCCTTTTAGATAGGTTTACTTGATTATGGATGAGCTGGAGTTAAACATCTTCAACAACAACATGGTTTCATTAAAGAATATAAATTTGATATTGTGGTTAATCATAAAATGAACAGTCAATTGATAGGGGATTACGCTGGCTCTATGAGTGGGCAATATAAACACGAGTAGATAATAAAATAGCTATTCTTAGGCTAGACACAAATCTGGACGAGAATACTAACCTCCACGAAGGACAAATAAGGACAGTTCAATGAGATATTACAATGGATATCTGTCTCGATATCATTTAATGTATAAAACAGTGGACATAAGAACAGGATATCACTTTCGTAATTAAATTGACGACATAAATAAGTGTAAAATCTAAATGGATATCGAATATCCGGTATTACAAAAGTGATGGGTATAGCCTTTCACAACACAATTCATTATCACTTTGAATACTTCTCACTCCTTACTAGAGAACAACTCACTTATTTCACTCATTAGTATGCGTCCTCAATAACGTTGTTAAAACAACGTTATTGCACTTGACGTCAGTAAAGCATTCAACTGTGTCTGGCATACAAATCTTCGTTCAAACATGCCCAGCAATGAATTCTATTTCTGTCTTGTCCCTTGGATCAGTGGCTTCTTATCTGATCACTCAATCGCGGCATGTTGATAGAGCTCACTCATAAACTATCAACGTTGATGTGACCCAATGTTCGGTTCCCAATATTCACATTTGTCTTCTATAGAAACTACAGGCCATTTGATTGTTAGCGTTCCAGAAACTAATAGTCAGAGTCAAAGTCAGAACCAAAAGAGATTACATTGTCTCTGATAGGATTTAGGGAATTTCCGCTATGACTGCTTCATGCTCTGATTCTCAATTCGGTTCGGCTACTCTGTTAAAGATGTCAAAGTAAAACATGTGATGGCTCTTGCTCATTAATTCATTTGTTTTTAAATTCCAAATTCCTTGTGTTTAGTTTGGAATTGAAATCTTTTATTACAAAAATTGTAGAAGTTTCAAATATTTCTAGAAGCGAAAATCGTGATATAAAAAACGTGAAAATCGTGATATAAAAAACGTGAAAATCGTGATATAAAAAACGTGAAAATCGTGATATAAAAAAAATTGGCTCCGATCTTAGCTAGAAAACCCTTAGCTTTTCTCTTACATATTTAAAAGTGGATCTATGAATTGAGCAATGGCTCTTGAAGAATCGTTGATATATAGCGATGTAAGATGTAGTAAACGAGAGATCTAGAAAGGAAGAGTGAATATTGCGTTGATAATTTAACGCTTCCATATTACGTTTGCAGGCAGTGGGACATAACTTGTCAATTATATAGTTGTCGTTATCTCTCATACATCTAAGTCGTGAAGAGACAAAATATCGGTTACACATCTGTTTCTTAGACGCAAAGCAAAGGATCGATTGTATGGTTACTGGGCACATGGTTACTAAATGTATTTAGCACGGTTACAACTTACTGTTATAGTGCAGAAATGAAGCTGAGACCAGCATTGTTCTGTTTATTGAACAGCTGGTGAATTGTGCTTCCAACGGGGAAATATATAGAAATCAATTTCAGAAATTAGTTGTTTTGTTTTAATACTATACTGCAATGCAGAACAGAATACAGGAGGAGTAGATCAGCATAATTGTAGCGAAAAGTATTCAGATACACATAGATGTTTATCGTTGATGGTGCCATCAGACATGTATGTATGTAACATAAACATTTTCAGTGTATATTCTTGGGAATTTTTATTTCGTTCTATGTCTGTCTGTCTATCTCTGTGTATGTATGCATGTATATATTTATGCATGTATGGATGTATGTATGTATGTATGTATGTATGTATGTATGTATGTATGTATGTATGTATATTCTTCTGGTTTTATAATTTCACAAAGTTTTACCAATAGAGAGAGAGAGTCGGTTTCTAACATAGACACAAGACTCTCTCATTGGAATTTACACAACATCAACTAGGTAGATATGTATATATGCATGCATGTGTAGATATGGATGTTACTGTATGTGTAGATGTGTATGTTTTGAGTTGTATGTGTGCATGTGTATATGCTTTGTATCTGTATATGTGTATATGCAGTTATTAGATGCAACACTTTTGGAATGTTTTACATATTTTTTCTGTTCCATTAATGGATTGTACTTATAATTTCCTAACTAGTTGTGTTCTATATATGTATGTATGTATGTATGTATGTATGTATGTATGTATGTATGTATGTATGTATGTATGTATGAGTAATGTAAAAGGGCAGAGGAACTCAGGAGAGTCAACGGCCATCCAATAAAGATTTTTTTGAGGCGAGCGGCTCATTGTCTTCATTAAGACATCTCACTAGAAGAAGGTCACTGATATAAAACCTGCGAATTCGTTTGCAGGCAATGATATAGATCGGTACTACTTTTTGGTTAAATGCATACGATGTCAGAGAGTGGGATTGGTCCCGTGCAAAGCCTTTCTTCACTTAAACAAGCTTCAAGCACGGGCATCGTTTGATATGTGACATTTAGGACTAAAAGGCCACGTTCGTGATGCTTATGTTTAAGTATCAAGCGTTGGAATTACGCGAAATCCAGTGGCGGCCACCATGTATGCATGTAGGTATCTCTCTATTTACACACACACACACACACACACACACACACACACACACACACACACACACACACACATATATATATATATATATATATATATATATATATATATACTGTAAGGAGAGACGAACATTGATATATAGTTAATGGTAGATTCGTATTTCTCAATTTATGCTTTTGATTGGGTTTTGTGAACCATAATATGTTAGTCAATATTTTCTATAATTATGCTATAATTTTCGGTGAAAGCAGGGCAGTACGTGGAGAAAAGCTGACAGTCTGTTTCACGCTGGTTGGAGTGAAACAGACTCAGCTTTTCTCCCTTCTTTTGCCGAAAAGAAGTAAGTGACATAGCCACTACTTTAAAACTGATAGCGTATGGTCTTCTAAATGTTTCTAGCTAAACATACGGTATATTGCCAAATATACTATACATACATTCATATATATATACATATATCGACAGTCGATCGACTTTCGTCAATTCGGACCGAGGAAACAATGCTTCCATTGGTATTTCCAATTGCTAATACTATCTATCGGTCGCAACTCCAGATAGATAACTAAAGTGTCTTGCTCAAGGACATAACGCATCGCCTGGTCCGGAAATCGAACTCACAACCTCACAATTGCGAATCCAATTCTCTAACCACTTAGCCACGCGCCTTCATACACACACACACACACACGCACACACACACACACACACACACACACATATATATATATATATATATATATATATATATATATATATATATATATATATATAGGAACCAGTAAGACCCCGACGGCTGAGCTCAAGCCGTTTCGACGGCTAATTCAGTCCAGAATTAGCCGTCGAAATGGCTTGAGCTCAGCCGTCGGGGTCTTACTGGTTCCTATTACCCACTCTACTACCCCAAGTATTGAGTACTTTGGTGCGTTATGGTCCACCTGGTTCCTTACCACATTTCCTTCGTTATATATATATATATACATATATATATATGGTGGCTGCCAACTCGTTTTCGAGTACGGCCACTACTTTATATCCATGTAGGAGAACCCCTACCGATGCGCTAAACAAGTGTGACTTTTTAGTCCAGCCAGCGACTTGAAATCTCTGGTACAAACACTACACCTGTGACAATTATTGACACATAGTGCTGGGCCCATGGCACCATGTGACGACAAATGCAGAGAGATCTCCAGATATAAAGCAATGCCTATGCCGTGAAGCTTTTATAGTGAGCAAAGGCACTGCACAAAGCCAGTGCCACTCTCTTAACCAAGATGATATTTACCAAAAAGAAGAACAAGTTAACATCATTGGATACCATCAGGGTTGCAGGTGTTATATCAGAGTTTTCCTTTTCCTAGAATTCTGCCTTGACAAAGGCTAAGGGGTCATCTCTCCCGGTGATTTTGGATGGCCATTGACTCTTAAGAGCTCCTTTGCCCTTTGACAGGTTTTGTTTTTAGTCCTGCAGGATGTCCAAAGTCACCCTCCTCACCAAGAAACCTTGGTGGGGTTGCCAGTTTTGTCGCCAACGACCCGACCATTGGACAGGTTGTACTGGGATACATGTTTCCAGTAGCACCAACTGGTGACCTGACATACATACACACACACACACACACACACACACACACACATATATATATATATATATATATATATATATATATATATATATATATATATATATATATATATAATAATAATAATAATAATAATAATAATAATAATAATAATAATAATAATAATAATAATGATAACAATTGTTTCTACTTTTGGCACAAGGCCAGCAATTATCCTAGTGTATTACTGGTACTTTATTTTATCAACCCCGTAAGGATGAAAGGCAAAGTTAACCTCGGCAGCATTTGAACTCAGACCGTAAAGGGACGTAGCTATGCTGGAAAGCATGGCGTCCGACTCTTTACCGATACTGACAGTAGCCTAGACTCTAGGCCCTAGATGTAAGGGTGTTGGACTTACGATCATAATGTCGCGGGTTCGATTGAGCAAAACACTTAATTTTACCTTGCTCTAGTATACTCAGCTGAAAATGACTACCAGCAATAGGTGGGGGTTTAACCCTGCGATCGACTGGCGTCCTGTCCAGGGAGGAGTCTTGTTATCAGTCGCGTCATGCCATGAAACCGGGATAAACACCGGCCAGATAAGCCTAATGGCTTAAGACAGACTTTTTCTTTTAGAATAAAAATAATAAAACGGACGATTTGTTACGTTTTCATGAAGACATGAGGTTAACTTTGCCTTTCATCCTTACAGGGTCGATAAAATAAAGTACCAGTAATGTATTGGGATAATTGCTACCCTTGTGCCAAAAGTAGAAATAATAATTATTATTATTACACTCTGTTTAGTCCTACACCTCTATACTTACTGAAAACTACGCATCGAGTTCTCACACTGGTGAACCTACAGTAACAGGACGTTACAATCCCTATATATATGTATATATATATATATATATATATATATATATATATATATATATATATATATATATATATATATATATATATATATATATATGTATATATATATATACACTTCGAATAATTTGATTAGTGAGATTATAGGCGGACATTAATCTCAAATCAACACAGTAATTATATATGCCTGCTTCTTACTTTCAGCTTCTCTCACTACCACTTCTATTGTTCCTTGTGTATTGTTTGCATTGTTTCAAGCCTTTCTTGTTTCTAAACTCCTGCTCGATCGTCTTATTGTTCTAAACCTTTCCCTTCTCCCTTACTCTTCCACCTACTTCCTTCTATAATCGATTCATCTACAAATATTGTCACCCACCACCATCACGCCTTGACCCCCATCCCACCACCACCACCACCATCCCTTTTGCAACTACCGCCACTATCATAACCCCTCCCCCCACCGTCATCATCATTGCCATATTCATCAGCATTCCCACCCTCCACTATCATCAACTTACCATCACCGCCCCACAACCTCTTCTCTATGTAACTACCACTCCTATCATCCCTACCCCAGCGTCGACTCCATCATCATCATTATCACCATGAACACTCCCCTCCGCCCCAGCACTACAAACGTACACTCCACCTCACCCTCCACCTTTTCTTTTCTATATAAATGACAGTCATGGTGACATGCGGCTGGTCTTCAAGAAATGACTTCACCTTTACACGACCTTTTTGAACAAAGGCTATATATTATGAGTGGATTAAAGTGACACCTCACCTCCGAGTATCACATGCATCTCGACCACATTCACCTCTACCTCACCACCACCACCACCAGCAGCAGCAGCAGCAGCAGCAGCAGCAGCACCACCACCACCACCACCACCACCACCACTACCACCACAACCAGAACCATAACCACCATTTTTATCCTTATAACCAAAGCCATCTCCCTCGACGACCACCAATACCATCAACAAAAACCCATCATCACCACTACCGTCATCACTACTACAATCATCACCATGCCCACCAGCACTAGCAGCAGCACTACCACGACCTCTACCAGCGCGAAAACTATCTTCGTCTTTCCAACTACCACCAAATTACCACTACCAGAAAACCCTCAATCAGTACTACCTGTACCCCTAAGAAGCCCTGTTACCAATATATTAACACCATCAACAGCATTATCACAAAAACTGCCACGAATGTCATCTACTGAGCTGAAACATCCCACCCCACAACACCCACCACCACCACCACAAACAACAACAACACCTACCACCACCGTGACCACGATGTCAACCACCGACACCACTACCACATCCCTACAAAATCTGTCAAAACCACCACCACCACCACCACCACTACCACTATCATCACCACCACTTACTAAAAAAAGTAACCGAATTTTTTTCTTTTCCTTATTCTACATATAATTTCCATTGCGGGACATTCCCTACATCAACCACCATTCTATTATATTGACGGCTAAACGCGAAATGTTTATAAACCTGATATTTATACACATCAGTATTTCTACATACATTGCAACAAAACATTGTATTTTAATAAATTCAATACTAGGAAATAATAAATGTGTTCCAGCCATGACTATCCAGTCAATATATAATTTAATATATATGTAATATAGATCTATTGATATAACTTAAAATAGTTAAATATATTTACAAATTAAATGGTTTCGATTTAGCACCGTTTATCCGATACCATTCAAAGTTGAAGTCAGATTCCGCCAAGGGTACGTACTGTTAGCTCTCCAGTTCATTATTTTCATGAACAGGAGGATTGGTAGTATCGGTAGAGAGTCGGATACCATGCTTTGAAGCATAGAGTTACGTCACTTTATGATCTGAGTTCAAATCCCGCCGAGGTTAACTTTGCCTTTCATCCTTACGGGGTCGATAAAATAAAGTGGCGTTGTGCCTAAAGTAGAAACAATTATTTTCATGAACAGGATTGCCATGGACAGCCGGGTTGGAAGTGGTGTTATGACTGGCGGGTGTAGAATCAGTCGTCTGGAATTTACAGTCGACATTGAATTACTTAACTCGATAGAAGATGATCTCCGAAATGCACTTTATAGGTTTGATGCGAGTGTTGCATGGCTGGAAGGAAAATCAGTGCTGAGAAAACTGAGACACTCGTCCTCTCAAGGAAACCTGCGCAGTGCACTCTACAAGGAGTTCCACTGAGCCAGGTGGAGCAGATCAAGTATCCCAAAGTTTGAATTAAGTGCAAGAATTGCAGTAGCTGGTATAGTAATGCAACAGTTTCAGCATTCGGTAATCAGAGTAAGGGAGGTAGGTGTAAAAGCCAAACTCGCTGTCTTCAATTCGGTATTCATGTCAACACTTATCTATGGCTATGAATCTTGGATAATGATTGAAAGAATATGATCATGAATACAAATGGCTGACATGGAATTCTTCCGAAAGGTCTTTGGAGTAACATTACTCGACAGAGTGCGTAGCTCGGAGATCAGAGAGCTGCTATTTCTCAGAATCGAGAGATCACAGCTCAGATACTACGGGCATGTAGTTGGAATGTCTCAGGAAAGAATCGCTGGACTGATTTGACGGGTAAAATCAGCCGGCAGGAGACACTGGGGTAGACCCCGAGCAAGATGGTTGGATAACATCCATTAGCTTGGCTTGTCTCGCTTGGAGATCCAACCGGATGAATTGGAAACGGTTGCTTCTGACAGGACTATCTGGAAGGAGTGATTGAGGTCTCTGTCCCCACGATACTCTCAGGAAGAAGAAGAAGAAGAAGAAGAAGAAGAAGAAGAAGAAGAAGAAGAAGAAGGTGGTGGTGGTGGTGGTGGTGGTGGTGAAGAAGATATTTACAGATTATAGATGTATTTTATATATTTTATAGAATTGTGGTGAGAAACCCCCAGGAGAGCTGGACAGCAGAAAATCTGATTTAAAAAAATGTGAATTGAACATTAAATATTGGTTTAACAAGACGCCACCGACTGGAACGTCGTTGGCGTATTTACTGTTGTCGATTTTTTTTGTTTATAAAACTGTTTTTATAACTGCATATATACACCAACTAAAAGGTGTAGCGTTTTAACAGAGTCTATGTACATTTCATAGTTTTGCTGCTTTTTGTTTCGGGTTTACATTTTACTTTCAGTGTGTTATTAAAATACGACGCAACAGAAAGATTTGCATATATTCATAATTAGTTATGTAATAAACAACATAAGATAATTATTTCATTTACCAGTGGTTTATTGAAGACAAATGTTGTATCTGTCTTCAGTCGTCAGAATGAATAAAAAACATGGTATTCATTCTGACGACTGAAGACAGATACAACATCTGTCTTCAAGAAACCACTGGTAAATGAAATAATTATCTTATGTTGTTTGTTACATAACTAATAAGCTCTGTAGCCTACATAGAGTACTCTTTTTTCCTCTACCTTTCCGACGGAAATACTTCACATATATTCATAATTATTCTGGAAGTTCCATTAATATCAAAACTGCGAGTTACATAAAGAATTTACGTTTTCTTACTTATACATGAGTATAAGAATGGTGTTTAAAGCAACATATATGTAACCTCGTGCTCCAGCCCAGCCTCATGTTTATTCCCTCACCGACTCTCTCCTTGTTTACCAACCAAGGAAGTGATAAGTCCTTCATTCTCTCACCCATTCATTTTACTTCTGATGTTACCCACGCACTCTCTATTTAATTGTGTGACAGCTTTTTACGTCTTAGCGTGGGGGCAACCAAATCACTAAGTTCATTATCTGTGAACATGCTGTGTATTTGTGTGTGTATAGATATCTGTGAACATATATGTTGGTGAAGGTGATTGTATTTTTTTGTGTTTTAAACAATCGTATGTATTACTTCTGACACGGATAACATATCCCCGACTGCGCAACCCCACCACACACATTTGATACCCCATTTCTCTCTTTTTCCCCACACATATACCCATATATTTCCTTATTCACAGTGAAAGATAGACAGACTGAAAGAAAGAGAAATGAAAAGTGACAGAAGGAAATTGAGTTGACAGGAGCATTAGATAAAAAATACGATCAAATCCAAAGATCAAAATGGGATATCCATTGGATTATCAAACCGTATTTGATGATGTTTTACTTGTCTCATCATTACCATTACCATCACCATCATCATTATCACCATCACCATCAGAGCCATCATTACCATCATCACCTCAACCACCATCACCGAAACCATCATGAGTATCAGCAGCAGCTGCAGCACCACCACAATCACCACCACCACTATTATGATTATTAATATCATAATTATCATCATCATCATCAACTTATCCAACATCATCATCAAAATCCTCTCTACAACTATTATCTTCATATCCATCATCCTCAAATATCACCACTAATTAGATTGATCCATAACAATTTTGTCACAAGTGTTTTAATGGGTGTTGTCACTGTAATGTTTTAATGTTAAGCCTTAACGAGGAATCTGACTTTCTGTATCGGGCTTAGTTTCCTTGTGGCTCTATGTTCAATTCTTATTCATTTCACGCATAATTTATCGGATAAAATATGTTACATAAAATCTTAACTATAATAGAGAAAGGAGTGCGGGACTGCGCCCAGAATATATTTTTTTACTCCGATAGTAAAATAAGTTGGATTAATTTGAATAAATAATGAATGAATATTACATAATTTATGTACTACATTTCGTAACTCTTGATTAAATATATTTTATGGCTTATTTAAAGATTCACTTCTTTAACATTTTCAAATGTCAAAACTACCGATTATATTATAATACTTATAAAAGCATCGCATATATTTGCATCGCTAATGCAGTTTATATATAATATCGTCTTTTATAAATGTATCATGGATTACTTTACTGATTGCAGAAGAGAGTGTAACACAGTCTCTCTTCAATTTCTGTGTATATTGTCAATTACGATTTTATTTGACCTATATCTACATGCATGTATATTTGCGTATAATATCAATATGCACACTACACATGCTACAAGAAAAGCACCTGAAAGGCGGTTTTTTGCTAGTAAATATAACTAAATATCTTCTTCTTCTTCTTCTTCTTCTTCTTCTTCTTCTTCTTCTTCTTCTTCTTCTTCTTCTTCTTCTTCTTCTTCTTCTTCTTCTTCTTCTTCTTCTTCTTCTTCTTCTTCTTCTTCTTCTTCTTCTTCTTCTTCTTCTTCTTCTTCTTCTTCTTCTTCTACTACTATCTGGGAGGATCGTGGCTGCAGAGCCCTCAAAACATCCTTTCAGCGGGTCCTGAGAGAAGCAACAGTCACCAATTGATGCAGCTGATATTACAAACCGAAACCAGCGAACCTCATGGGTCTCCTGATGGTTGGGGTAAACAGAAGAGACAGTTACCTTGTATTTTTTTGCAAATGAAACGACCACTTTGGAGTCGAGATTGGTTTTCTAATTGGCCTATTTTCCATACCTGTTCGTTGGTTATTAATGATGGCCTTCATGAATTTTTGCAGATTATATGTTTTCGATTAGAGCAGTATTGTTGATTATTTTGTTTGTTCTATTTATTTTCCTGATAATAGTTTTTCTGTTTGGAGGGATTCTGCAGTTAGTTTTTTTGTTCACAGATATTGTTGGGATATGTTTTCCACAAATATTTGTAACTGTGTCTACAAAAGTCTTCAAATATGGTTTGATGAAGATGGAGATACAGTATGATCTCAGCCTCCCAGTTTCCACTCACATGGTATCGGTCATTTGGAGGTGACAGTAGAAGAAACATATAGAGTGCCATCTAGTGGTAGCGACCCCAGAATCATGTAGTTGTGAAGTCTCATCTTAACAACACGACTTCGTTAGCATCCAATGTGGTAAACCAATTCTTCATTTTGGACACATTCATTCGATGTTCAGAAAGTGGGATTGGTTCCGTGCAAAGCCTTTCCTCACTTAAAAAAGCTTCAAGCACAGGCATTGCTTGATATATGACATTTTTTGCGATGCATGGTATTGCTGGCCATTGGCAAGTCCCTAGTAGGACTAAAAAGCAACGTCCGTGATACTCATACTTAAATATCAAGCGATGGCATTACTAGAAATCGAGTTGCAGCCATGATATATATGTATATATATATATATATATATACACACACATACATATATACATATATAACATGGCTGCAACTCGATTTCGAGTAATGCCATCGCTTGATACTTAATTTCGTTTCATTTTTTTCGTTTATATATATATATATATATATATACATACACACGCACACACACACATATATATATATATAACGAAGGAAATGTGGTAAGGAACCAGATGGACCATAACGCACCAGAGTACTCAATACTTAGGGTAGTAGAGTGGGTAATAGGAAAATGTTTAACTCCAACGGCAGAGCTCAAGCTGTTTCGACGGCTATTTCTGGAAATAGCCGTCGAAACGGCTTGAGCTCTGCCGTTGTGGTTAAACATTTTCCCATATATATATATATATATATATATATATATATATATATATATATATATATATATATATATATATATATATATATATATATATATATATACATATATAGATATAGATATTTACTTATGTATAAAAATATGTATATGTATATATAGGCACTCACATATGTGTGCGTGTGTGTGATTGTATGCAATCATATTTGTGTGTGTGCATATATATAAGTTTATAAATTACAGATATACGTATGTGTATGTGATTGTATGAGTGGATGCAATAACGTTATGCCGTCAACTGGTTCATTTGTATTAAGAACTATGATGGATTAACCTTTTATGTACGCATGAATTCTGTAATTTTTTAATATTTTCATCACCCAAAGGAATATTGTATGTATATATGTATATATGTATGTATCGTATATATATATATATATATATATATATATGTCTGTTTATATACCTACCTACATACATATATAGATATATACATACACACACACACACACATATATATATATATAGTATATATATATAAATATATATATATATATATATATATATATATATATATATATATATATATATATACAAATATAAATTTAGCGAGAATCGCATTTCGGCGGGTAGAAATTAGCGAAACGCAATTTCCGAATTGTGTAGACAAGCGCTCCATGGATATGAAGAAGATACCAGAGCTATAAACATAAGTTAAAAAGGTCATACAAACTGAGACGATGGTTAAGAAGCCATTAACCACCTAAGCCAAAACAGCGAACAAGCTAAACGGGTCAAACAAAATAAGATATGATTGAAATATTTACCCGGACCCTCGGGGAAGATGGTATACTCCGATATAGGGTTTCTGTGACACCTAAATCAATAATTGTTTCTACTTTAGGCACAAAGCCAGCAATTACCCAGTGCATTACTGGTACTTTATTTTATCGACCCCGTAAGGATGAAAGGCAAAGTCAACCTCAGCGGTATTTGAACTCAGATGGTAAAGGGACGTAACTATGGTGGAAAGCATAGCGTCCGACTCTCTACCGATACTGCCAACCCACCTAAATCAATAATACTGTCTGCTTATAAAAAATAATAAGCTTTTGGTATAATGATGGAACAAGGATATCACTTTCTCAACAGGCATTTTGTTCTGCGTGCGTCAGAGTCTCACAGCGTATGAAAGCACATGTGAGGTTCTAAGGGGAGAAAAATCCTAGTTGTGGCCAATGAATTCAGCATGTTCAGTCATTGCAAAAATTTGCAAAAATTGCACAAAACGAATTAAGCTCTCAACCGAGTGGTTTTTCAAATAAACTTAAGCGATTAATCAAAAAAATTAACTGGTTAATCGCTAGACTTTGGAGATTAATACACATATAAATTTAGCGAAAATCGCATTTCAGCGGGTAGAAATTAGCGAAACTTATATATATATATATATATATATATATATATATATATATATAGTAGAATAATCGAGTATTGAAAAATCGGCGCACGAGTTCACGATAAACAAAATTCGATATGAGCGGCAGAGGGCTCCATACAATATGTTGAAAAGGTAACACACCAGAGAGAGATATACAGTGCGTTATCAATAATACAGGGAAGAAAACCACCAGTGTATGGAATCTATAACCTATGAAAGGCAGACTATAGACACGATAATTAAAAATATAAATTAAAGCGTAAATAAATACCTCTATAACTATATAACACACGTACAAATCCAAAGATACTAATCCAAAGATATGTTTCACCAATAATTTGTTGAAAGAAATGGGTTAGTCTCGGTTCATCAGCGCGTGTAAGGCTATACATTTCAGACAACACTAAGAGAATTTTAAAGTTGACTGTCCAGCTAGACGTGAGAGAAAGAAGTCACAGCGTGTTTAAGGGCAGTGAACCAGTGGCCTCTGAGGGACGAACTGCTAGAAAGGGCAGCCCAAAGCCACTCAGAGAAGTGTGCTCAACCAAACTGGAAAGACTGCTATTAGGAGCGAATCACGATAAATTAACGCCTCCGTTAATTTATCGTATATATATATATATATGCATATATATTTGTATAGATGCATATACAGAAATATATATATGCACACACACACAGATACACACACACACACACGCACACACGCCCCCCCCCCACACACGCCCCCCCCACACATATATAATAGATTTCTGATTTCTTGATTCAATTCCCTAATGCATATACCAGCTGGCTACTATCATTGATGTTATTCAGTAGCAATCGAAATCTCCCCCTTCCCCAATTGACACTTTATAATTAATACTACTGCACCAAATGACCAGCCCTGTCCACTGTCCAATTGGTCAAGTAGAGATTAAAATTGGCACTCCCAAAATTCTTATTTAGATTTACTCATGGTATTCTCATTAGAAACCCATTATATACTTGTTTAGCAGTAAATTAATTTACCATCTGTCATATACTATCCCCTCTTTTTCTTCCTCTATTACTAATATAAATACTTCAATTTTTCTGATTTTATCCAATTTATCCAAAATCTCTGAAGAGGTGACAACTGATTATACATTTGCTATCGAATACTTGCTAACATTATATGATTACGCAAGCAGCGATACATAGGTATTCCGTCTGTTACAGAAACATATGTCAATACCTAATAAATTCCTTTTAAAAAAAAGCACTTTCATTTTATATTCATCCTTTCTACATTTTCTCCGGAATATAATTTATACTCGTTGAGCAAACCTGCACGTACGCTGTTCATCTCTAACGTAACGATATATTATCACTACATTATTGATAACCCGAAATTTTATATATATATATATATATATAGTAATAATAATAAATTTGAAGACTAAAATCCAAAGAGGGCTCGATAAGGATAAATATATATCAAATATATAATAACCGTAATATATATATATATATATATATATATATATATATATATATATATATATATATATATATATATATATTACGGTTCTTATATATTTGATATATATATATATACATATATATATACAGTATTTACGTATCGAGAAAGAGAAAAAAAGGGGAGGATAGGTGATACATATAGTTATTTGCCAAGTAGCGTATGCCAAAGGTGCTCGATACTAGTGCTGGCAGTATTAAATATTCGAAGTGTTAATATTTTTTCCTCAATTTATCTTCCTTTTTTCCTTTGTTTCACTCATGAAATTTTCGTACTATAAACACACAATACATTTTCCCTGTCGTCACCGAAAATTCTATGTGTACTTGTTATTGCTTAATTGCTAGAGAGTTAGCAGAGCGTAAGCACGTGGGAAAGTAAAAAATCGGAGAATAGACCGTTAAAACATGTTTTAACGGTCTATTCTCCGATTTTTTACTTTCCCACGTATATATATATATATATATATATATATATATAGATGGCTTCTACGGGCTTAGAACTGTTTCATTCGTGACAGGATCGAACAGTTTCAAAGTAGTTAGACGATTATTCAACAGAATGTTCGATACAAGAGATGGTAGAGTATGGAACTAGCTGTTGAAACGGCAAGAGATCAGCCGTCGGACCGCGAGTCAATATAATAAATATATATATATATATATATATATATATATATATATATTCCAACCGTGACCATCCCCACTGAAAGTTTCGTGAAATAGTCTTTTAAGACTATACAGAGCATTTGTAGTTTTTCCAGATTGAAGGATGAGTATTTTAAACTATGAGTTAAGGCTCTATTGATTTTTCCCTGGATTTCACCATATTCTGTGGATGAATCTATATCCTGATTCTTTTTGAATTGAGTTTGAATTATTTTTCCCACATCTTACGTTCACTATTTTTCCATTTTGACGCTATAGTCACTTATATATATTATGGAATACTGTTGGCTTCTTGCTACAATAATTTCTATACTTTTCATTTATATATATATATATATATATATATAGAGAGAGAGAGAGAGAGTGAGAGAGAGGGGGGGGGGTGAGATAGAGATAAAGGGGTAAAAGGACAATATATCTCTATATATGCTTTTGTTCGTTTGGCCTCCTAATCTATGTTTCCGTGTGCAACTTTGCCAACAACTATCTATTTATCTATGTTCTATATATGTATATATATATATATAAATATAAATATATATATATATATATATATATATATATATATATATATATATATATATATATATATATATATACACATATATGTATTCATATATATTTATATGTGTGTGTGTGTGTGTACATATATGTATATATATATATGTATACACACACACACACACACACACACACAACACACACACACACACACACACACACACACACACACACACACACACACACACACACACACACACACACACACACACATATATATATATATATATATATACAGTGACCGAGGCAGCAAAGAAAGGGGTGGTAGAATGCATTATGTCATGTGTGTATGCAATTAAGCGGAAACAGAAGTACTCAATACTGTAAAGTATGATAGCGTTATCTCAATTGAATCTATATCATGTTTCAGTATTGATACATCTTGCATCTCTATGATACAATAGCAAAATATTAACATCAGTTGACATAACCATGTCATAAGCGTAAGAGATACTTCGTCAAGCTAAAAACTGCTTCCGCTTAGAAAATTGTCCTTCGGGTTAAAAGCACGTCCGTAGAGAGACACGGAAACGTTACTCCATCCCCGGTTCTGCTTCAGTAAACAACATCTAACTCTTCCCCATCACTAACACGTACACTTATTCAGGCACGCATACATGCACGCATACATGCACGTATACATGCACGTATACATGCACACATACATGCAGACATACATGCAGACATACATGCACATGTATTGTATTCACATAATGTAGTCCGTACACAATCCATCCATCAGATATTTCCAGCCACTAAACAAAAGAAAATGATAAATAATAATAACAATAATAATGATAGAAGTATTATTATTATTATTATTATTCGTAGTAGGGCAAGGGATTGGTAGTATCGGTATAGGGTCAGACGCCATGCTTTGAGGCATAGAGTTACGTCCCTTTATGATCTGAGTTCAAATCTTGTCGAGGTTAACTTTGCCTTCCTTCCTTACGGGGTCGATAAAATAAAGTACCAGTAATGTACTGGGTAATTGCTGGCCTTGTGCCAAAAAGTAGAAACAATTATTATTATTCGTAGTAGTAGTGGTGGTGGTTGTTGTAATAGCAGTAGTAGTGGTAGCAGCAGCAGTAGCAGTAGTAGTAGTAGTAGTATTAGTAGTTGTAGTAGGAATGATAATAATTAATTGTTTCTACTTTTGGCACAAGGCCAGCAATTACCCAGTGTATTACTGGTACTTTATTTTATCGACCCCGTAAGGATAATAATTAATTACAATGATAAAGATAATGACAAGAACAACAACTGCAACAGTAATGATAATAATAATTGTTTCTACTTTTGGCACAAGGCCAACAATTTACCAGTACATTGCTGGTACTTTATTTTATCGACCCCGTAAGGATGAAAGGCAAAGTTAACCTGCGCAAGATTTGAACTCAGATCATAAATGGACGTAACTCTGCCAATCCACCGCCAATCCACGGGGAGATTTTACTGATAATGAAAGTTATACCCATTTTTACAAGAGAAGACATCTCTCACTCACCTTAAAGTGGGTGGGAGATCTGCCCGTCGGACGGGGAGAGTTGACAGGTCTGAAAAACAACAATCACAATCACAATCACCACCACCACCACCACCACCACCCCATCTACAACAACAACAATGACAGCAGCAGCTGCAGCAACAACAGCAACCAGAAAACTGTAATAACAACAACGTCGACTTCTCAATGACTCAAATCTTACATTGCCGTTATTTTTTTTATCTAACATAATATTTTCGTACTACTATTATTACTAATATCAGTTTCTTAACTTAACCACCACAGATGTTTGTACTGTTATGGGCTTTATAGTCAATTTTAGATACTACAGTACTTCACTTGTGTTTTCTTCTTAATCCCAGGAAAATGAAAGGTGAAGTCGTTCTTAGCGGAATTTGAAATAATGTGAAAATACGCACAAGAGAAAACTTTAATGTGAGGAAATCAGAAGAGTAAAAAACAGTTTATTAAATAAATAAAGAAGGAAAATCTTTCATTAATTGAGGGTAACGTACAGGGCGGTGGATTGGCAGTATCGGTAAGAGTCGGACACCATGCTTTGCAGCATAGAGTTACGGTTCTTTACGGTCTGAGTTCAAATCCCACTGAGGTTAACTTTGCCTTTCATCCTTACGCAGTCGATAAAATAAAGTACTTGTCATGCACTGGTGTCGATTTAATCGACTTTCCCCTCCCCTCAAAATTGCTGACTATGTGTCTTCATAAGAAACCGTTAATTAAGGTTAACTCAACATTACTAGGTGGAAAAGGTAGTGTACACATTAACTCAAATATTAATTACAATAAAAATGATGTAATCTGGTGAGTATATGTAATTATGTATGCTTGGTTAAATGATAAATACATATTTTTTTTGTATCTAAAGAACACACAAAGAGCACCATGTCTTAAAGAGGTGGTGTAGCCAGGAAAGTTGCTAACCTGAATACCCAGTCTAGCACACGAATCCAAAATATTATTAAAAATAAGAAATACGAACGAAAGACACAGAACTCCAGAGTCATAGGCCGTTATCTTACTTTCTTATACATGCCTTTTTTTCCTCAATTTATCTTCCTTTTTTCCTTTGTTTCACTCATGAAATTTTCGTACTATAAACACACAATACATTTTCCCTGTCGTCACCGAAAATTCTATGTGTACTTGTTATTGCTTAATTGCTATAAATTACTGTTTTGTCTTCTCTCTTATTCCACTGGACAGTGTTGTGGCTGGTGTCAGACAATGTGACGCCGGGTGGACCAGCAGTACCCGTCGAGAGGGGTTGAACCTGCCAAAGTCAATCTCAACAGCTGATAATCCTGGAGTTCTGTGTCTTTCGTTGGTATTTCTATTTTCAAAACATTTTAATGTTTTCCCTTAAAACAATTGTTTTTCGTTTTGCATTGTTTTCGATTGTTGTCTTGTCCCCTCACTGTTCATTACCCCCCCCCCCCCACTCTCTCCTTATATATATATGTTGTTAGGAATCATCTGGGTTATACTACAAAAAATAAAAAAAACTGTCACCATCGGCTACAAACAATCGCATGTAAAGACACAACAAGAAAAGTGACATCAACTTACGTAAACAATACATACAACGACAACCGTAACCGCATTCATCATTTGTGTCGTCACGATCATCATCACGTGACCACCATGATTCTTATCCTCGTCGTCATCGTTGTCGTCCTCCTTGTCGTCATCATCATCATAATCACCATCACTAACAATAGCCTATCACTCTTGTCAGGGTTCTTGGACACACAGACGACTATGTCAGATTATTTTCCAGGCAGTTGAATGTATTTGTATTGATGTGTATGTTTGTATGTATGTATATTTTTGTAGATGTGTCTATGTGTTTACCTATGTATATATTTTGTGTGAATATGTACATATGTGTGTGTGTGTGTGTGTGTGTGTGTGTGTGTGTGTGCATGTATTTCTGTCCCTAATTCTGCGTGTGTGTCTGTTGTATTTATATATATAATTATGTTGATGTGTATATGCATGTAGATGTAAATGGTTTTATATATGCGTACATTTTTCTAGGTGTATGCATGCATTTGCGTGTACATACGTGTGTGTAAATATGTGCACGTGTGTATGTGCACATATATTTATATGTATATCTGTGTTCATATATATTTATGTAAACGAGTATATGTTAGTGGATGTGTGCATTTATTTGTGCACATGCCTATATGTGTGTATGTGATTATGTGTGAGTTTGTATATTCATATGTATTTGTATAGTCGTATACATGTATGCTTGCGTATATATGCGTATCTGTATGCATATATATATATATGCATATAAAAGGACAGAGTAACAGCGACCGTGGTGGACGAAGGGATGTCATTTACCACCCACTTCTTCTCATTTTTCTGTCATTCTAGTTCAGGCTGAAGTCACCAGGTCAAGTTTCCTGTAGCAATTTTCTTAAATAAGTCGCCTTTAGCCGCTCTTCTGTTCTATGTCAATCTGACCATAATGGCTGGGTTTCAAATCTGGATGGACAGCGGTTTCTTAGCATATGCACAATATCACGTACATAGAAACTCGTACGAACATACACATACATTTGGACAGATGGACAGAAACACACACATTTATTTTTATTCATTTCTCATATCGAGCATTTTATATATTGTTCTTTCTTTCTTTCTTTCTTTCTTTCTTTCTTTCTTTCTTTCTTTCTTCCCCCCCCTCTCTCATGCATATATATATATATATATATATATATATTTACAGTGAGAGAGAGAGAGAGAGAGAGAGAGAGAGAAATCAGGAATGTCCCTGATGATTTCATGTCTGTGTGTGACTGCACATATATTAGATAGACTAGCAGAAAATCTACCCTCGTGGTGGTTTTCTGCTAGCATGTGTAGTATGCTTATTGATTCTATACGCAAATATATATGTATGTAGATATGATACGTCAAACAAAATCGTAATTGACAATATGCACAGAAATTGAAGAGAAACTGTTTTACACTGTCTTCTGTAATCAGTCAAGTAATCCATGATACATTTAAAAAAGACGATATTATATACGGTGAAATGCAATGAAAACGAAAATTGAGATAATTAGGGACGGAAATATAAACGTTATGATATAACGATGCAAATATATGAACGTTTATAAAAGTGATATGATATAGCGTCCGTTATATCACAACCGGAAGTGTTGATATTTGAACATTTTAAAAGAAGTGAATCTTAAAATAAGCAATCATTATATATAAGAATATTTGTGTTTAATCAACAGCTACGAAATTTAGTAGATAAATTATGTAATATTCATTCATTATTTATTCAAAGTAATCCAACTTATTTTTCTAACGGGATAAAAAATTTATTCAGGACACAATCCCGCACTCTTCCCTTATTATATTATGATAGATGCGAATTAATGGATGTGTCCACTGGTCTCTTGTGTCTTTAATCCTAATGTGTTTAATCCAGCACTGATCCCTAGTGTTTTCAACCCGCACTGATCCCTAGTGTATTTAATCCAGCAATGATCCCTAGTGTCTATAATCCGGCATTGATCGCTAGTCTTTTTAATCTGGCACTGATCTCAAGTGTCAATAATCTGGCACTGAACACTAGTGTCTTTTTACCCTATCTATCCACTCCTACCTATTATTTTTAATCCGGCACATATATTTAATCCGACACTAATAACTATTGTCTTTAATCCGGCACTGGTCCTAAGTGATTTGAGGAGAGAACTTTGAGTAAAATCTTAGAAAACTAATTTTTTAAATGTTTGAGAGAAAATATTTTGAAAGTTTTATAAAATTTTGGAAAATTGAGGAACATTTTTTAGAAAGAATTTTGAAAAAATTGCAGATATTTTTGAGGCAACGCTTCAAATTGTTGAAAACAATTGTAGAAAACCTTTGGTGAAATAAACCCAAGTGATTTTAATCCAGTTCTAGGACTATTTTAATCCGGCATACGTTCCTATTATTTCAAATCCTGCACTCATCTATATTGACTTCAATCCGGCACTGATCACTAATATTTAAAATCCGGCACTGATCCTTAGTGTCTTTATCCGGCACATATTTACCCAAAGTTTTAAAAATATTTCCCCAATCATATCATTATAGTTAGTTTATGTTGAGAGGCAATTGGCAGGGAATTTGTTAGAACATCAGATAGAATGCGTTATGCTATTTGTTCCAGATGTTTTTATTCGGGCACTGATCTTAGAATCTTTAATCCGGCACTAATGCTTAGTCTCTTTAATCCGGCACTGATATCTAGTTTCTTTAATCCGGCACTGCTTTCTAGTGTCTTTAATCCGACAATAATACTTTATTCCGGAAGGGATTCCTAATGTCTTTCATCCGGCACTGTAATTTTAATGCGGCTCCGATAACTAGTGTTTTTTTAATCCGGCACACATCCCTATTATTTTTAATCCGGCACTGATCACAAATATTTCAAATCCGGCACTGTTCCCTAGTGTCTTTAATCCGGCCCATATCCTTTCTTTAATCCGTTACTGATCCATAGCTTGTTTTTCTCCGGCACTTATCCCTTTTATTTTTCGAAACTCTTCACAAAAATTTTCACAAACATTTTACACGAAATTTTCTTAAAATTTGTATCAAAATATTTTCGAAAGACTTTCACACAAAATTTCTCGCAAAATTTTCTGCAATTCTTTCAAAATCTTTTCTGAAAATTTTCTTCAATTTTACAAAATATTTACTCTCAAACATTGAAAAAAAAGTTCTAATATTTTACTCAAAATTTACTCAAATATTTCCCCAATCATATCATTATAGTAAGTTTATGATGAAAGGCGATAGTCAGCGAATTGGCAGAGATAGCGTTGTGCTATTTTTCCTAGTGCTTTTAATCCCGCTCTGATATCTTGTGCTTTTTAATCCACCACACATCCCTATTATTTTAAAAAAGCACGTTACGAATTAAAGACAGTAGACTGTCTTTAATTCGTAACGTGCTTTTTTTAAATCCGTAACTGATCCATAGTTTGTTTTAGTCCAGCACTCTTCCGTATTGTTTTTACCCAGACACGCAAAATCTTTCGCAACTTTTCCCCAAAATGTTATCAATATTTTTCTGTAAAGTTTTCTCAAAAGTTTTCCTCAATATTTTCTTTAAAGTTTTATCAAAATATTTTCGAAAGAAGTTCACCAAAATCTCTCGCAAATTTTTCTGTAACTTTTTCAAAATCTTTTCACAAAATTTTCCTCAGAGTTTACTAAAAACATGTTACCAAAATTCCATAACATTCTCAACCTATATTCTCTCAAACATTTAAAGAAATAGTTTTCTAAGATTTTACTCCAAATTTTCTCAAATATTTCCCCAAATATTTTCTTCGAAAGATTTTCAAATGTTTTCTTTAAACTTTCATGGAAATTTTTTCGAAAGAATTTCACCAAAAATCCTTTCAAATATTTGCCGCCAAATGTTTCATAATATTTTCTCAAAAGATTCATCTAAGATTATTTTTTTAAAATTCGCCAAATTTTATTAATTAAATGTTAAAAACTTTTTTATAAACTTATTTAGGTAAACATCTTGATTTCTTTTCACAACTATAGCCAGGTATTTCATCAAACATTTCCACAAAATTTCAACAAAAGATTCCTTCAAAATGTTTTCATAAAATTTAAAGCGCTTCTTCAAAAATATTCCTGAAATATTATTGAAAACTTTTAAAACATCCTCTCATTAATTTTCGGCTCTGGTCCCTAGTGTTTTTTTTTATTTTGGCACTCATACCTATTAATTTTAATCCTGCACTCGTCGCTATTATTTTTAATTTGGTACTGAACCTAGTGCCTTTAGTCCGGCACCGATTACTTTTATTTTTAATCCGGCACTCATCTATATTATTTTCAATCCGACACTGATCCCAAATATTAAAATGCAGCACAGATCCTTAGCGTCTTTCATCCGGCACTAATACACTGTGTCTTTAATCCAGCACTGATCTTTAATGTCTTTGATCCGGTATAGTTCCCTAATGTCTTTAATCCAGCACTAGTAAGAATGATTTTTTTAGTACCTTTGAATTATAACATTAGAGTTAGTTTATGATGAGAGGCCATAGGCGGTGAATTAACAGAGTCGTTAGAACATCAGATAGAATGCGTTGTGCTATTTGTTCCTAGTGTTTTGTTTTTATTACGGCACTGAGCTCAGTGTCTTTCATCCGCCAATAATCCATAGTTTCTTTAATCTGGCACTAAACTCTAGTGTCTTTAATCCGACACTGATCTTAAGTGTCTTTAATCGGACAATAATACGTAGTGTCTTTTTATTCCGGTACGGTTCTCTATTATCTTTAATCCGGCGTTAATTCCCAGGTTTTTCTTATTCCGGCACTCATCGCGATTATTTTTAATCGGCACTGGTCCCTAGTTTCTTTAATCCGACACAGATCTCTTTTGTCTTTAATCCGGCATTTATACCTACTGTCTTTAATCCGGCAATGATCTCTAGTGTATTTAACTCGGCACTGATCCCCATTAACTTTAATACGGCACTCAACCCTATTGTTTTTAATCCGGCACTCATCCCTATTACATTCAATCCGGCATGTATCCTTAGTGTAATTTTTCTGTCACTGATCCCTAGTTTCGTTAATCCGGCACTTATTCCTAGTATCTTTAATCCGGCATCGACCACTAGTGTTTTTAATCTCAAACTGATCTCTAGTGTATTTAATCCGATATTGATGGCTTTTATAATATATACCTGAAACTTTTCACAAAACCTTTTTCAAGTATTTCATCAAAATTTCCCACAGGTTTTCCACAATTTATTTTGAAGTGTTGCCTCAAAAATATTCCTCAAATATTCACGAAAGTTATCTGCAATTTTTAAAAAATCCTTTCTAAAATATGTTCCTCAACATATATTCTTTCATTATTTAAAGTACCAGGAGCGGTGAATTGGCAGTATCGGTAGAGGGTTGGACGCCATGCTTTCTAGCATAGTTACGTCCCTTTACAGCCTGAGTTCAAATCTCGCCGAGGTTAACTTTGCCTTTCATCCTTACGGGGTCGATCAAATAAAGTACCAGTTATGTACTGGGTAATTGCTGGCCTTGTGCCTAAAGTAGAAACAACTATTTAAAGTACCAGTAATGCAGTGGGTAATTACTGGCCTTGTGCCAAAAGTAGAAACAATTATTTACAGAATAGTTTTCTAAGACTGCACAAAGTTTCCTCAAATATTTCCCCCAAAATTACTTCGTCAAATATTTTGGTTAAATTTTTATCAAAATGCTTTCGATAAAATTTCTCAAAAAATTCCATCAAATATTTCTCCAAAGATTTTTCTAATATTTTCTCGAAAGTTTCATCAAAGTTAATATCTAAAAAATGGCGAAAGTTTTATAAAGAAATTCAACAAATATTCTCTCAAAATTCTTAATAAAATCTTACAAAACTTTTCTGTAAAATGTTTTTAAAACATTTCTTTAAAAATAAAAAAAAACATTTTCCAGAAATTTCATCAAAATTTCTCTGAAAAGCTTTCGCCAAAATTTTCTTCGAAATTTTCATTAACGTTTTATTGAAATAGTTTTGAAAAAGTTTCACCAAAATTTCTCGCAATATTTTCTGCAAATTTTTCAAAATATCTTGACAAAATTTCACCAAAGTTTTTCTCAAAATATTTTCAAAAATTTAAATTGTTTCCGCAAATATATCTTTCAAATATTAAAAAAAATTTCTTTAAACACTTCTCGAAAATTTTCCCATTTCATCATAGTTTTTCTGTAAAATCTTCGAAATTTCTCTCGAAGTTTTTTTTTTATCAAAATGTTTACTAAAAAATCTAATAAAATTTCTTGCAAAATTTTCTGTAATTTTTTCAAAATTTACTCAAAATTTTCCTCAAAGTTTACTACAACTATTTTGCTGAAATATTAGAACATCTTCAAGAAATGGTTTTATAATATATTACTCAAACCTTCCTAAAATATTTCCCCAAATATTTCAAAGATATCCTTCCCCTATCACACATTTTCTTCAAAAGATTTTCAAATATTTTCTTTGAATTTTTATCAAAATGTTTTTGAAAAAGAATTCACTATGCTTTGATCAAATATTTTCCAAAGATTTTTCATATTTTCTCAAAAATTTTATTCAAGTATATATTTTTTTTACTTCGCCAAAGTTTTATAAAAAGAATTTCAACAAATATTCTCTCAAATATTATTAATAAAAGGCGGTGGATTACCAGTATCGGTAGAGAGTCGGACGCCATGCTTTCCAGCATAGTTACGTCCCTTTACAGTCGGAGTTCAAATCTAGCCGAGGTTCACTTTGCCTTTCATCCTTACGGGGTCGATAAAATAAAGTACCAGTAATGTACTGGGTATTTGCTGGCCTTGTGCCAAAAGTAGAAACAATTATTAATAAAATGTTACAATTTTTCTATGAAATTTTTTTAAAAACAACCTAATTTTGCTTCATATCTAACTGCAACATTTCCTAAAGTTTTGTCAAAAGGTTTTCTCAAAATACTTTCAACAATTTAAAGCGTTTCCTCAAAAATTTTTTTCAAATATTATTGCAAAGTTTTTTTAAACATTTCTCTCAAAATCCTTCGAATTTATTTCCAAAACTTTCATCAAAATATTTCTGAAAAGTTTTCTCAAATGTTTTCCTCAAAATTTTCTTTAAAATTTTATCAAAATGTTTTAAAAAAAATCTCACCAAATTTCTCGCAAAATGTTAAAATTTACTTAATATTTGTTTCAATTGTTTCAAAATTTACTTAATATTTTCCTCAAAGTTTACTAAAAATATTCTGCCGAAATTTCATGAAATTTTCGACATATATTCTCTCAGACATTAAACAATAGTTTTCTAAGATTTTAATGAAACGTTCCTCAAATATTTCCCCAAATATTTCAAAGATATCCTTCTCCTAATTACAAATTTTCTTCAAAACATTTTCCTAACAAATTTTCTTCAAAAGATTTTCCTAACATTTTTCTCAAAAGTTTATTCTATGTTTATTTTTTCAAAATTATTCGCCAAAGCGTTATAAAGAAATTAAACAAATATTCTTTCAAACTTATTTTTAAAATGTTACAAAACTTTTCTACAAAATATTTTTAAAACATCGACTTAATATTTATTTCAAAACCCATACAGAGACATTTCTCAAACCTTTTGTGAAGTATTTCACGAAAATTTTCAACAAAAATTTCTCCAAATGTTTTCAAACATTTTTTCAAAAATTTTAAAGCGTTTCCTCAAACTTCATTGTAAAGTTTTTAAACATTTCTCTCAAAAACTTTCAAAACCCTTCTCAAATATTTCATCAAAGTTTTTTCTGTAAACCTTTCTCAAACATTTTCCTCGAAATTGTCCTTCAGGTTTTATCAAAATGTTTTTGAAAATAGTTCTCGAAAATCTCTCGCAAATTCTTGTGCAATTTTTTCAAAATCTTTTCACAAAATTTTCCTAAAACAATTTTGCCAAAGTTCCATAAAATTTTCAACGTATATTCTCACAAACGTTTAAAGAAATAGTTTTCTAAGATTTTACTCTAAATTTTCTCAAATCTTTCCCCAAATATTTCCAAAATATCCCCTCCTATTATACATTTTCTTCAAAAGATTTTCAAATATTTTCATTAAACTTTTATGAAAATCTTTTCGGAAAAATTTCACCAATAATTGGTTCAAATATTTTCCCCATATATACAGGAAGAGGTGCGCTAGCAGCCAAAGTGTATGATAAAGTTATATCTGTATAAATACGGAGTGTGTAACCGTGACTACGCCAACGTGTATAAATATATGCACATATTTAATATGTAGGCATATAAACATGCCAGAAAATACGAATTCCCTTGTAAATTGAAAAATGATAAACATATTTAATCGATTTTCGGTTTTTATTGGACTCTCATCAGAAGACGTGTATATCATCTAATGAGCTATAAGGAAACATGTATTTGTTAGGTGGGTATATATAGCTATTTACTCTCCGTATTATTCTGAAATAGACATTCTAATTTGAATATAAATTTGTGTTTGTTTTCCCTCCCCAATTTTCTGAGAACATTTAGAAGGCTGACAAATGTTACGTCCACTAAACGGTATGGGCGGTTGCCCATAGATTGAACCGGCCAAAACAGTAAAAAACAAGGACAGCAGAGCAGCACCAATAGCAACAGTAACAGTAACAACAATAACAACAACAATCAAACTTATCTCCTGCAGCAGACTTTCCACGTCTGCCAATGTTTACCACTGTGAACATCATCGACTCCACCTCAATGACAGTAAGCACAATAAACACCACCACCACCACTGCAACAACTGAAAAGACAAACAAAATTAAAACTAACACATGATAACAACAACATGGACATCGAAAATAATAACAACAATAGCACTAAGAACAACAAAAACAATGCATTTGTAGCAACAGCTGCCAAAAGCACCGAATTGTTCTCTATGAACAACGCTGAAAAGCTACAAGTTTGGCACAAGCAGCTAAACTGATAACATTGGAAAATTCCTGGGCTGGCGTAGCGATCTCCCATCTCCCCAGGTGTTGGCAGAAACGGAGACTATGATGATCACATACAAATACCTATCAAAAGACACGAAACGGCCAACAAATCAGATAGAAATCGAAAGAGCACTGAAAGAAGTAATGCCCGATGTGCCACACATAGTCAAATCAAGGCAGTTTGCTGGCATTCCAGTGGAAGCACTGATTACATCAAACCAGACAAGATCCAGAAGATCTCAGACCTTATACGCCTGTCAGGAGGAGTGGACTTACACGTTTTAGTTGAGGGCAGACGACTCCGTTGTCATCTGTGTGAGAAAAGTGGCCACATATGAGCTTTCAATTCTCAAAACATGATAGGGTTCCAGAAGGTTCCCATGCTACCAAAACGAGGCCCCCAAAAATCGCAAACCCGGCAACACAACCAAAACCTGCAGCGGGAGTGCCAACACCAGCAAAAACAAAACCAGCAGCAGTAGTTGCAAGAGATTTTGGGAAGGGGGGGGGGGATAAGTCGATTAAATCGACCCCAGTGCATTACTGGTACTTTATTTTGTCAACCCCGTAATAATGAAATCCAAAGCCTGGGTCGATAAAATAAAGTACCAGTAACACACTTGGGTCGATTTAATCGACTTTACCCCCTTCACATTGTTGGCCTTGTGCCTAAATCAGAAACCATTATTATTATTGATGTTGTTATTGTAGTTATTATTGTTTAACACGAAGAGTTGACCTATGACCAAATGTGATCTAATCTTGACGATTTCGTCTTTTTGTAAGCCAAGGAATGCATTTAAGACAGTAGATTATGATTTGAGGGCAATCTGGCTGCCACTTTAAGAACCGTGTATAGTCACCTTCGTTAGATCGTATTTTCACATTATTGCTGTTTTTGTTCGTATGTGTACTATAATTTTGAATCATAAAATTTGGCACGTTATATTTTTCAAATTAATGGCTTGCTAGCAACATTTAATTATCAATATTCAATTATATGAATAAAATTCAAGTATATTTATCCAAACAACCGTTGATTGAAAAGAGGAGGAGTTATAAAGGAGAGAGAATCATCGAGCTGAGGAGGGAAGGAGAAATATTATTTAAAATATAAAAGAAAATGACAGTGTTGAAGACCCGTTTGACAGAAGATGAATAGTGCATGCTTGTCAATTTCGGAATTATTAATATATAATTTAATAAAATATAATTTATAATAAATCAAACAAAGCAAGAAAAATATCTACAATTTGTTGTTGTTGTTGCTTTTGCTGTTGTTGTTCTTTGTGCTGCTTGGCCCCAGGTAAACCCGGATCGAAGTCGTTTCGGTCGAACAATCCGATAATTTTAGGAATATCTGATTAGATGGTCTAAATTGTCCTACCTGTTACAGATGGCAGAATGTTATAAGGGCAATTTGAATGCTATTTCTCACAAGTCGAGCTAGCACAAAAATGTTTTCTCACTGGCTTGTAAGTAGAATCATACGTGGAATTACTTTACAGTAACGTAGTTTCATGATATATATAGTTGACATTGCATTCATCGTAACCTGCTCTTAAACAGATCTACGCTATAGCTGAGTAGATGACACTGTGAGTCACAACCTTCAAATTTACGTATATTTAGGTCACGTGTACGTGAATATTTAATAATTTAAAACTAAAAACATTATCTCATTTATAAAGGTGTTGTTGGACCCATATGAAATATATTTGCATAGTCTTGCTGTGAGTATTTGAAGCTGCTGTATCATTGTATGAACCCTTTATATATGCATTTCATCATTATTTAACGATTTCTGAGATATGAACGACAGATTTTGTATTTAAATTATCGCCAATTATCTAAGGAGTGTCAAAATTTGATTTGGCATGACACGAGAACGGTATTGTTATAGTGGTTTACTTCTAACACATTCGTATTCTAACAAGATATCGATCTTGTTACTAGGTGTGACTCATAGATCCTAGACTCATGCTAAGCCATGTCACTACCTAGCTTGGAGATCATACGTTGCACGATCACACGAGGGAGCCATTACGTAGTCGCACGACCTGCTGGCAATAGTAACCAAATCGCCATTAAATCACATTCTGCGTTTGAGAGAAAATGATACGTTCTATAGGTACACTGCATATAGGAAAAAGGACTGGATGGTCACGTTTGGAATGTTTTTGATCATAGGTGAACTCAATCAGAATTAGTTCAGGGTTAAACAAAAACAACAACAACAACAAAAAACAGCAATAGAAACAACAACAATGTTATTTCGCACTCCACCATGCAGTGGTTTATCGTATGGAGTGCTTTATGTTAGTCCAGATATACCGATCACTGTCTATTGTATATCTATTTGTTTAATCCTACCTTTTCTACATTTTCTGTATATCCTGGGCTACATTTTCATGGTGTCCATATTTTCTTAATACTGTAAGATGTGATTTGAGGGCGATTAGCCTCGTAATTTAATAGATAATGTACAACCAGAAAATTGTATGACAATTTTTTGTTGTATTTTAGCCCAGTGGTCACCAACCCTGGTTCATACAAAATTAAATCGTTCACTAAAATAGTGTGTGTTTGTGTATCTGGTAAATATTCCATATCTTTGCCTTATATTTGTGGGTTATTCTACGAGTTTGTTTCATTCTCATAATAACATCATAGAAACTACTCGCTGAGACCTGAGCAATTAAATAAATCACTTGGTTGAACTAAGATTCTAGTACATGGTTCATATGCGTAAATATATATATATATATATATATTAGAAAATTTTTTTTTTTACAAAATGAAAAAAAAAACGAGATGTCTTACAAGAGTGAAATTATAAGGAAAAAAGATGAAATCGAAAATGCAACTGGAGTCTTTTTAAAAATATTTATTTGGTTCCTTTACCGGTTTCGCAGTTCTTGTGCTTTTCAAAAGTAGAATTGAGAAAAGTTTAACAAGGTTCATTGATTAATGAATATAGTTTTACAATAGATAAGAAGCACTCAACAATTAGGTTTTCTGGAGTTATTAATATTACTTCAAAATATTAATAAATATAGACATTCATGTGATCAAATATATTTTATTATATATATTTCAGAGGTACTGAGCTGTTTCCTCAGTACGTCAAGGAAACAGCTCAGTACCTCTGAAATATATATAATAAAATATATTTGATCGCATGAATGTCTATATTTATTAATATTTTGAAGCAATATATATATATATATATATATATATATATATATATATATATATATATATATATATATATATATATTCCGGGTTGAATAGGAGGTAACCACAGTAAGTAAGGTACATAGCAGAGTATAAATATGTAATGATGATTTCTCCCGAATGAAACAGTTCTAGTCCTGTAGAAGCCATTTCTATATTATATATATATATATGTTTTCCTGAAGATTTCTTTGGAATGAAACAGTTCTAGTCCTGTAAAAGACATTTCTATTTTAAATTTGATGTTTACACACTACTAATGCATTTGAGTACCTTACTGCGGTTACCCCCCTTTGAACTCGACACACATATACACACTCACCCCCCACATCATTCTTTGTCTCTCTGTCTGTCTGTTCCTATCCATTCTCAAACGTCTGGACCAAATCAAATTAAATGTTACAAGGTAATAGTATCAGACCCCGGGAATGTCAACATGCAATTTTTATTTTCATTTGGATTTTAAAATATTATCTATATATCTAAAACAGAGAATGTCTGTCTGTCTGACTCCCTAAAACTCGAGAACCACCCAATCGATTGTTTTCAAACTTTACACATGTAATCCTGTGAGTGTTTTGAGCAAAAAATATTTCAAATTTTCGATGCCCTATGGACCACATTAGGCGATTTAGCGATCTCTCTCTATAATTCTTAGTCTTTCTTTTTAGATAGATACATACATATAACGTTGCGCCATTATAATATCTGTCTGTATGTCTGGCTGTCTGCATTACGACATTATGACGCTATATGTGTGTGTGTGTATATATATTTATATATATATATAGTGTGTAACATTTTTCGAAATATTCACTTCTGCGTTCACAGATTGATATTTTTTTAGTTTCAGAAGATCCTGTTGAGGGTGAAAGCAGCGATTCGTTGCTTTAAACTTTAATATATCTTAATATACACCCCCCCCCACACACACACACTCACACACACACACACACACACACATACACACACACACACACACACACACACACACACACACACATATATATATATATATATATATATACACAAATAGTGAAAACAATGAAATTAAACAAAAATTCATAGTAAAATTCATTATTTCATTATAAAACTCATTATTTTAGCCCCCAGAAACGATCGTAAAATAATGAGTTTTACTATGAAATTGTTTAATTTCATTGTTTTCACTATTTGTATTTTTAACTCTGTATCCAATAAATTATATCGTCGAAATTTTGTAATTTAAACTTTGCTGCACAACATCTTCTATATACGGATTACATTGAGTTCTTCATACGGCTTAGACCCTACCATTAATTGGTGGATTTATCTGTGTGTATATATATATATATATATATATATATATATATATATATATATATATATATATATATATATATATATATATATATATATATATATATACATACATATATATATATATATATAATTATATATTCGTCTACAGATATTTTTTTGCATACACAATAACAAAAGATAAACAAACGTATTTGTTTCAGGAGGCAAGATAAGGATAATATATACCAAATATATAAGAACCCTAGAGCAAGTCCCGAGCAACGCCGGGCCATTCTGCTAGTATTTTATCTAAAATAACATTTTTGTAGTGAACTATAGTAAACCACAACGACGATGACGAGTCACATTTTAATATGAGTGTGTATGTGTCTGTGAGTGTGTTTTCGAGTTCGTTACTACGTAAGTGGCACACACATTATCTTCACACATAGACAATTACACACCCATCTACACATATATATACATATGTGATGACAGACAGGTGTACGTCTGTGTGTGTTCGTCTTAGTGTATGTATGTGAGAGTGTGTGTGAATGTATGTGAGAGTGTATGTGTATGTGAGTGTATGTGTGTGTGGGTATATGTGAGAGTGTATGTGTTTGAGTGCATGTGTGACAATTTTTATTTTCATTTGTATTAAAACAATAGAAAACAACATACCTCTGTCCCTTTGTCACATCTTGTATATGAGTATGTATGTGTCTTGTGAGTGTGTGCGCGTTCATTAAGTACGTGATTAAATACACACTCACATCTACACATATGTAGCAACTGACCAACAATGAGGTGAAAAGCTATGCGTGTGTCTGCGTGAATGTATGTCTGTGTGTGTCTAATTATTCATTTGGACACCAACAAAAAATTACACCTGGATATTGTTTAACCTCAGGTGCTTGAAGATAGACAGATTTTCATTTCTAAATTCTATTATTATTACAATTGTGATATTTAAAAAATATAATATGGATATTTTGAAATAATTAAGAGAAAAAAAATAAACATATCTTCATATTTATTGTTTACTAATCAGAATAAGAACAGCAGTAACCGAGCAACGCCGGTTAATTCAGGTAGTATATATATATATATATATATATATATATATATATATATATATATATATATATATATGAACCATGTACTACATATGCGATTAAGAACGGTTTTCTGGAGGCGTACGAAAAGGAGCAGCCACAGTTAAATAAAGTACTCAATACATTAGTAAAGAAGATACATTTATTTCGAATAGAAATGAGAATATTCCTGGTGATTGAAAACTAATGAAACACTATATCAAGGAAAGAAAATTAGGCCGAAAGAAAGTGATAGAATTACAGATAGAGAAAGTTTAAGGAAGAGAGAGAGGAAGGATAAAGAGAGAGAGAAAAAGAGAGAATGTGCGATGGCTTCCGTACCAGCACGCGCGTGTATCTTAACTTGGAAGTGAGAGGTGTGATGCGTAGCAAGCAATTCAAAAGCAACCTTTTATCAAATTTAATTCACCAGTGGATTTTAACGATGTTTGTATATATATATATAGGAACAATTATGACCCCGACAGCAGAGCTCAAGCCGTTTCGACGGCTAATTCTGGACTATATTGAGTATTGAGTATTTAGACGGCTAATTCTGGACTGTATTAAGTATTGAGTACTTTGGTGTGTTATGGTCCATCTGGTTCCTTACCACATTTCCTTCGTTATATATATATATATATATATATATATATATATATATATATATATATATATATATATATATATATGTGTGTGTGTGTGTGTGTGTGTGTGTGTGCGTGCGCGTGGGCGTATGTAATTGTGGTTGGTAGTCTTGGAGGTGGAGAGAAATAATCTCTTTGAAGTTTTAACTTTTTAACATAGAAAAGTGTAAAGCTTCTTAATTAGCTGTTGTGTTGCAAATAGAAGTTTTACCTCATTCTCTCCCGTACCATTCCCACATCTTACTTAAATAAATGCAGCTATAGCAAAATTACATACTTACAAAGAAACACACACACACACACACACACACACACACACACACACACACACACACACACACACACACACACACACACACACACGCACACACACACACACACATACACACACACACACGCGCACACACATACACACACACACACACACACACACACACACACACACACACACACAGACACACACACACACACACACACACACACACACACACACACACACACACACGCACACACAGACACACAGACACACACACACACACACACACACACACACACACACACACACACAGACGCACACGCACACCACACATACCAGTTTAGTATTGATGAACGCGAGAATGAGTACTCAGTCCCATAGTAGAAATGAATAGTTTAAGCGTGATGTAAAGACCTGCTACTCCGGATTAACCTTAGTAATAATAATAGTAATGGTTTCTGCTTTTGGCAGAAGGCCAGCAATTTGAAGTGGGGGGTTCGATTAAATCGATTAAATCGACTTCAGTACTTACTTGTTCTTTATTTTTCGACCCCATAAGGATGATCAAAGGCAAAGCTAACCTCGATTTAATCGACTTTCCCCTCCCCTAAAATTGCTGGCCTTGAGCCTATAATAGAAATCATTTGAGTAACTAATCCATTTCTAAGTTACTTTAGTAACAAAGTGGTTATTGAATTATAACATTTAATTTTCAAAGCTCTTTCCTTACACATTCTCTGATCTTCTCAATGACCATTCTAACTCATTTGGGTCATCTCTTTGATTTGTTTTTGTTTCACTTTCTCCATCTTTTCCGTCTGATGTGTTTGTGTAAAAATACGCATGTATGTGTGTATGTCTGTGTGTATCTGTGTGTGTGTCTGCGTGTGTGCTTGCATTTGTGGCGTCTTTGTGTACTGCTACTTCTAGAAGTTTCTGTAATTGGTATGTCCATACGTTGGTGCATGTGTGTCTTTATATATTTTTTCTCCTCCAAGTTTTGTGTGTGCGTTTATGTTTTAATCTACACAACGTGATGTAATTTGTATTTGTGTATATTCAGGAAATTTCCCCACCAATATGCATATGTTTGTGTATACATTCGTTCACATCTCTACACTTGTGCCTCTGTCTCTTTGTAGGTTCATTCTTATGTGTCATTCTATATTTTATTTTCTTTCACACCTGTCACGGAGTAGATATTCTATTCCTGTATTCCATCGAGGGCCCGCTAACACCAGAAACGTGATGCTTTTGTAATTATATTTGCGACTACGCTCTCAGCTTTCAGCGCTGGTCTTTCACGTAAATGCTTTTCCCATATGCCCAATGTAGATTTTTCTGCTCCCTCTCCAATTCTTGAACCACCTCCCTACTTTCCTTTCCAAATCAAAATCCACCCAAGTAGTACAAGGGCGATCTAGGCACGAATCCACGGCATCCCACATCACCCGGAAGCAATGTTCACTGCCATTCCCAAATTCAAAGCGAATCTTTTAGTTCTTATTTTATACATTTTCAGGAGCTCAGTCCATAACGTCGTCCCAAAATACTGTTAGTTCAAAGCCAGGATTTGTTGTCGAGTCAGAACGACAGATCGGGTATAGTGTTATAGCAATATTATGATGTGGGAATACTAGCGCTTTTTCCAGTTTAACCTGCACACATACACACACCCATACGCACACACACACAGAATATATTTTACCTATGTACGTACATATATAATTATATATATATATATATGTATATATATATATATATATATATATATATACAAACATAAATTAACGAGATTCGCATTTCGGCCCACTAAATAACGAAAAACAACCTCCGCAAGTGCTCAATGATTCAGATGAACCAGAGCTATAACAAACGTTAAAGGCCAAACACACTGAGACGATGGTTAAACAATCATTCGCATAGCCAAAAAAACGATCAAGTAATTCGGGTATTATATTCATATATATATATATATATATATATATATATATATATATATGAAATATACAAATGTATAAATATACAAATGTAATTTCAAATTCTATCATAATAGTTTCTTCCCTTGCACATATCACCTATGGAATCCTCTTCCGGCTTCTTGCTTTAATGACCGCCACAATTTACAAAAGTTCAAAAGCAACATCAATTGTCACCCTTCTCCTTGAATTATATTCTACTTGTCTTGTCCTTTTCCCTTCTCAGTACACTCTTGCATTTTAGCGGCTTTATTGCCTTGCTTGGCACGAGTATAAAATGATCAAAATTAACTGAGAGAAAAAGTATATAATTTTTTTTTCAGTTTATTTTATTTTTTACTTTGCTGCTTATGTTATTTGGTATAAAACCGATGTGAGGCTAAATCCATGATCAGTGTTTTGATAATTCACCTAGTGACTGCATTGTTTTGTGTATTTAAAATCAAATTTCACAATAGCCAATCAACTATTGATGATAACGATTTCAAGACATAATTAATTGCTTATTAGGCGATGAAACATATGTTAATGCTCGGAATAAAACACTATTATATCGCTTCTGTGTTCAAATCCCGCCGAGGTTAACTTTGCCTTTCATCCTTACGGGGTCGATAAAATAAAGTACCAGTAATGCACTGGATTAATTACTGGCCTTGTGCCAAAAGTAGAAACAATTATATCGCTTATCCGTATCAATCATCCTTATACCTGTTATACACACAGACACACACACACACACACACACACACACACACACATATATATAAATGTGTGTGTGTGTGTGTGTAAATGGGGGTGTCGAGGGGGATGGGGAATTGTAAGCTAGAGACAAATTCTCTCTCTCTCTATATATATATATATAATTTATCTCTATCTTACAATTCCCCCCCCCCTCGTCACTCCATTTGAACTCTTGACCAGTCAATTAACACAATCAGATATACACACATATTTAAAAAAGATTTCCTTTGCCCCCCCCCTCCCCACACACATAACAATTTTGTCTTGTGAAGAAACACAACTGTCAACACTGCTGCTGCTACTATCATGACTACATACCTCTCGCTCTCTATACACAAGAACTCATTCTCCAGTCCCCTTCTCAGCAAGGAAGATGGAAAAAAACCTTACCTCAACACTTAAGTTTATATATTTAATTTTTAGTTTTTAATTCTGTTTAATTGTAATACTCAACATTTGATGAGATGAATTTTAATAATACATCGAAACCGGTAAGAGTTTATATACTTTATATACATTATAAAACTCTTTTTTAAAAGAAATGTCCCTCTCATTTTTTCAATAATCTTAATTTTTCAACAATGTCACTTTCATGAACCAAAGAAAGGAAAAAAAGCAAAAAAGCAAAAAAGAAAAAAAGAAAAAAAGAAAAAAAGAAAAAAAGAAAAAAAGAAAAACAGACCCTAAAATATATTTTCCGTGCTATTTCCAACTTCACCTTCTCTCTCTCTCTCTCTCTCTCTCTCTCTCTCTCTCTCTCTCTCTCTCTCTCTCTCTCTCTCTCTCTCTCTATATATATATATATATATATATATATATATATATATATGAGAGTATTGAAGCTTGCTTGAAGCATTGTGGAATAATAAGGTAAATTTCTTTAAGTCGTTTGGAAGCCTCGACAATGCAAATGGGTAAATCTCCGGGTAACAAGATCCGGTGGTGGAGAGAGAGAGATGTAAGTGGGTGTATAAGATGAGTAGAGGAATGAAGGAAAGAGCGTAATGGATAAAAATAAAAATAACAACACGAGAGAGAGTTACCTTGGGAGAGATTTAATTGTCCCTATATATTTCGGATTCACATCCATCAACTGGGGTTTTTTTCCGGGGTGGGGGAAAGGTTGTCTGTCGGAAAGGTGCGAAACGTGTCCTCCGCTGTTCGTTGTTTTGAATATATATATATATATATATATATATATATAAATATAAATTAGCGAGAATCGTATTTCGGCTATTGGAAATTAGCGAAAAACTACTTCCGAAATGTGTGGCAAGCGCTCAATAAATTCTAACGAACCAGAGCTACAGCATACGTTAAAAGGCCAAACACACTGAGACGATGGTTAAACTATTATCCGCACAGCCATAGAAACGACCAAGTAATTCGGGTCAAACAATTAAAAAAATGTGTTTGAAAAAAAAAATATATATATATATATATTATATATATATATATTGAGTGAGTGTGAAATAGCAAAGGTCAGTATTTCGCAAAATACATAATATCTTTTATTGAAGAAGGTAAGATATTTTTCCGCAATAATTTGATTGCACTCTTTTGTTTCCACTTATGTACTTTTTGAAAATGTTATTTATTCATTATAAAAATTAAATGGTAGTATTCTATATGTTGGTGGGACCCCTTTATCTCGCAACCAATATTTTTACAACTAGTCCACCACTGTGTATATATATATATACACATAATGTTAATCATTGTAAGTTTGAATCTAACTGGCATACAAAAACATATATATAGGAATAAGGTAAGCCCAAATCACAGTAGATTCAAATATCACAGAAAGAAAGAGAGGGAGGGAGAGAGAAAGTGAGAGAGAGAGAGAGAGAGAGAGCGAGCGAGCGAGCAAGAGAGAGAGAGAGAGAGAGAGAAGGGGAGGATGAGGTGGAACAGTAATGAAACATGGAATACAGGTTAAAATGTAATCTAGATGAGAAACAAAACGAGGATGTAGTTTAAGGAACACCGAAATGATTTAGAAGTCAACCTTAAGTAAGAGCAATCAAATTAAGAAAGACATGAATGACACCGCAACATTTTGTTTTGAAAATTTTGAAAGTAGGTTTATAATTATGAATTTTCATAAAAGTTTCGTAGTCGTCTTTGTGGCCTAGCGGTAGTTACTAGAGACGGTGGTGGTCCTGTCCTTGGGTTCAATGCTGGTCAAGAAATACATGTAACCTTTTTATTTTACAACCAATAGAAAAAAACTGAAAAGGATAGAACTTCAGACAAGGATCACCACTGTTGGGTTTGAATAGATTTTAGGATTCCCCAGTTCAGCAGCCAGTACGTTAAAGAAAATTGATAGTTACAACAATAAAGGCTGAACAGAGGACACATTTTTTAACAAACAATAATTTGTACAACCATAATGGAAATTCTAAGTAACAGAAATTATTTAAATTACATTGTTAGAGCCACAGAGTATACAATATTTTTTGTTCGGTCCACCGGAGCAAAGATGAAGAGTTTGTTTGGCTAGCTCACCCTAGAGCATCCTACATACAATTGACCATGGTAGAATCACTGATCTCGTAGCTCGTCTCGCGGAGAAGCTCTGTAGACGTTGACCTCTGGATACTCCTGTCAGAAGCAGGTAAGCTGTAGTGACTTAGAGGCCTACCACCAATCTCCATGTTTTCAAAACAAATGAGAGCCTCATTGAAAACGACATCATATGTTACGTTCGGATTGTGTCTGCGTGTGCGGTGGAGGATGTCCTCAGCTAGACTTTCGCGGTGGTTGTTCCACATTGCGAGAGGGTCGGCAAGCTCGCAGTTGTGCAGCATAATAGCAAACAGTTTTCGCAGCCGAGAAGGGACTTTAGCAGTTGCTGCTTCTTGCAGGGTGAGGTGCCAATGGCTGTCATCGTGTAACATACCACGCATCTGGCAAGCCAAACGGTAAATGGAACATTGATGGCCATTGATGGTTCTCAGATGTTGGAAAGACTGTGGTCCTCTACTCAGTATAGATATATAATGTCAATCATTGTAAGTTTGAATCTGAAATGCAAAAACATATATATATGCATAAAGTAAGCCCAAATCATAGTAGATTCAAATATTACAGAGAGAGAGAGAGAGAGAGAGAGAGAGAGAGAGAGAGAGAGAGAGAGAGAGAGAGAGAGAGAGAGAGAGAGAGAGAGAGAGAGAGAGAAAGAGAGTGAGAGAGAGAGAGAAACGAGGTGCAACAGAAATGAAACATTGATTACAGGTTAAAATATAGTCTAGATAGATGTGAAACAAAAGGAGGATGTAGTTTATGGAACACTGAAATAGTTTAGAAGGCGACCTTAAGTAGGAGCAATAAAATTAAGAAACAAGAACGACACCACAACACTTTGTTTAGAAAATTTTGAAAGCAGTTTTATAATTATGAATTTTCATAAGATTTTCGTAGTTGTCTCTGTGGCCTAGCTGTAGGTGTTAGAGATGGTGGAGATCCTGACCTTAGGTTCAATCCTGGTCAAGAAGTACATGTAACCTTTTTCAGTTTTTATTTACAACCAATAGAAAAAAAACTGAAAATGTTTACCGGGAACCCTACTCCCGACCAGGATCGAACTTCAGACCAGGATCACTATCGTCTATGACTCCACCAGTTAGGCCACCAGGACAGCTACAACAGTATAATGAAAATTGCTAATTATAAACCTACTATCAAAGTTAAAAAGATGTGGTGTCATTCATGGCTTTCCTAGAGCTATTAGTAATATTTAGGGTTGACTTCTGGTCATTAATGTGGCAGTATCGGTAGAGGGTCGGACGCCATGCTTTGCAGCACAGAGTTCCGGCCCTTTATGGTCTGAGTTCAACTCCCACCGAGGTTAACTTTGCCTTCCATCCTTTACGGGGTCGATAAAATAAAGTACCAGTAATACACTGGGATAATTGCTGGCCTTGTGCCAAAAGTAGAAACAATTATTGAAAGTCTCTGGATTTCGCAAAATACATAATATTTTTTATTGGAGAAGGTAAGATATTTTTCCGCAAAAATTTGATTGCAGTTTTGTTTCCACTAATGTATTTTTCGAAAATGTTATTTATGCATTATAAAAAATAAATGATAGCATTCTATATGTAGGTGGGCCCCTTCATCTCCTGACAACTAATATTTTTAGACCCAGTCCGTCACTGATAATATGTAATGTATATAAGCAGAGCATATGTACGGTACGATGCAGTTGGGTGAAAGAAACTGAAAGGATGGTATGTTCAATGGCTGTTCTATACTGAAAAGATGATGGTGGGAATAGTTGTGGTGGTGGTGGTTTTAGTAGTAGCGGTTGTGGTGGCAATAAACAAATGGGAGGAATTTAGTGGAGGTCAACTCTGCAAAGGTCAGTTTACTCTTGAACAATGACAGCTGTTTCCATTCTTTCACCGTTCCTGACATATTCGATTTCAGACACTGACCAAAACCGACCATAAAGTTCGACCAAGTATAGGAGAATGCCTCCTATAAATAAATTCATTTATCTTTCTCTCTTTCTCTCTAGCTATATCTCTCTCTTGCTCCCTCTCTCTCTCCTTCTCTCTCTATCGCAGGCTAGCTGTTACTCTCTCGCCCTCACTGGCTATCTGTTACTCTTGCTTGTTCGCTCACACTCTCCCTCCCTCTATCTCCACCCTTTTACAGTCTCTATCTCAATGTTACTCTCACTCTTTCACTATCTTTCCCCAGCATTCGTTCCTTGTAAATTTAACCTCATATCTCTTATCCTCTCTACTGCCACCCTTTCCTCTCTCTTGTTACCAACTTATTTGTTTAATCTTTTTCCTTAGTCCTATCACCTTGTGTTCCTACTTATACTTCTTTCTTTATTTCAATTTTCTTTTCCCTTTTTTTTTAACTGTTGATTCCTTCTTTCGTTCATCCTTCGTTCATCTTTCTTTCTTTCTTTCTTTCTTTCTTTCTTTCTTTCTTTCTTTCTTTCTTTCTTTCTTTCTTTCTTTTTCTTTCTTTCTTTCTTTCTTTCTTTCTTTCTTTCTTTCTTTCTTTCTTTCTTTCTCTGTTTCTTTCCCTTTTTACATTTCCTTTTTATTTTGTTGGTTGGTTGGTTTCTCTCTTCCATTTTCTTTCATTTCTTTATCCCACCTGTTTTCTCTTCCCTTTTCTTCTATATATTTTCGCTCTTATATCCTTTTTCAGACTTACTAATTAATTAATTTATCTATCTATCTATCTATCTATCTATCTATCTATCTATCTATCTATCTATCTATCTATCTATCTATCTATCTGACCGTAGTGCCCTGCCCAAGGGAAACCCTTACCAAGATGGAGCGCGCGCTCTTCCAATTCCTTTGGAAGAGGCGGGCTCCTATGGTGAGGAGATCCATCTGCTGTCAACACCCTTCGAAAGGAGAGCTGGGGATGCCGTGGCTAATGATGCGTAAACACGTATTAAGGCTACGGCACCTCTACGTATTCCTCACCGGACAACCGGTGTGGGCCTCGTTTGTGAGACGAACCTTTCCCAGACTCGTCTCACTCACCGAGCTGCAATCCTGGGTCAAGCAAAGACCGAGAAAACTGGGCGCCTGGCACACTGAGTGTGCCCAGGCGCTCACCGCCCTCTGGCAGGCGGATCCGGTTATCAGTGGAGACTCCACCGCAACATTCTATAGAGGGCTGGTACGCAGCAGGTGCGACGACGCCCTCGGAGAAGCCCTAGACATGGAGGAGGACGAACTGGCCGGCCTATTCGGTAGGACATTCAGCCCGGGACCTATGGACAGCTTCCAGAAGTCCCTGGCCTGGCAGTGCTACCGAGGAGCTTTACCCGTTCGAGAAAGGCTCTACAGACACGGGCGCCCGGGCAGGGACCCCGCCAAAAAGATCTGTCCCAGATGCGTGTGCGACGAGGAAACCGTTGCACACGCATTGGTACACTGCTCGGGCGTAGCCGATCTGTGGGGCTATGTCGAACAACTGCTGTCAAGGGTGGGACCGATCCGGTTGACCACCGAGTCTATTGTAATGATCAAGCCGCCTCCCCCCTTCAAAGATGAAGCAGAGGCGGTGTTTCTGTGCGTAATAGCCATGGCGAAAGAGGTTGTATGGTGGACGCGTCTGAAAGGACTGAGGTCAGGCACCTTTCTCTCTGGCCAACAACTGGTCCGTTTCTTCCGATATCATTTCGGAAGAAGGATCAGGATGGAGAGAGAGGTGCTGCACCCCAGCCGTTTCTATGAAAGATGGGTGAAACTGGCGAGAATGGCCCGTGTGAATTGGCCTTCACTCTACATCAGACTATAGGTGAGGAAGATGAAAGACCAAGGGAGCACCCCTTCTCTGTGCTCCTGAGGAGAAGGGTTGCACACTTTTTTCGGGGGTGTGTGCGACCCCCCAAGGCGCCTCCTCTCTATTGAGGATTTTGTTATAAATTTTATTTTTTGTTATATCTTATTTTATTTTTATATTTTGTTATTGCCTCCTCCTTATTGAGGACGCCTTTTTGTGTAAACTCCCCCCTTTGTATTGTCCCACTTTTGATGCCCTAGTGGCAAATAAAAGAAACATATCTATCTATCTATCTATCTATCTATCTATCTATCTATCTATCTATCTATCTATCTATCTATCTATCTATCTATCTATCTATCTATCTATACTGGGCGCCTGGCACACCGAGTGTGCCCAGGCGCTCACGGCTCTCTGGCAGGCGGACCCGGCTGTCAGTGGAGAATCAACCACGTCATTCTATAGAGGGATGGTGGTTAGCAGGTGCGACGACGCCCTCGGAGAAGCCCTAGGCATGGAGGAAGACGAACTGGCCAACCTGTTCGGTAGAACATTCAGCCCGGGACCCATGGATAACTTCCAGAGGTCCCTGGCCTGGCAGTGCTACCGAGGCCTGGCAGTGCCCGTTCGAGAAAGGCTCTACAGACACGGGCGCCCGGGTAGGGACCTCTCGAAAAAGATCTGTCCCAGATGCGTGTGCGACGAGGAAACCGTTGCACACGCATTGGTACACTGCTCGGGCATTGCCGATCTGTGGGGCTATGTCGAACAACTGCTGTCAAGGGTGGGACCGATCCGGTTGACCACCGAGTCTATTGTAACGATCAAGCCGCCTCCCCTCTTCAAAAACTGTGCGTAATAGCCATGGCGAAAGAGGTTGTATGGTGGACGCGTCTGAAAGAACTGAGGTCAGACACCTTTCTCTCTGGCCAACAACTGGTCCGTTTCTTCCGATATCATTTAGGAAGAAGGATCAGGATGGAGAGAGAGGTGCTGCACCCCAGCCGTTTTATGAAAGATGGGTGAAAGTGGCGAGAATGGCCCGTGTGAATGGGCCTTCACTCTACATCAGACTATAGGTGAGGAAGATGAACGATCAAGGGAGCACCCCCTCTCTGTGCTCCTGAGGCGAAGGGTTGCACACTTTTTTCGGGGGGGGGGGGGGGGTGCGACACCCCAAGGCGCCTCCTCCCTATTGAGGATTTTGTTATTAAATTTATTTTTGTTATATTTTACATATTATTTTTTATATCTTGTTATTGCCTCCTCCTTATTGAAGACGCCTTTTTATATACCCCCCTCCCATTGTATTTGTCCCACTCTTTGATGCGCTGGTGGCAAATAAAAAGAAAGTTATCTATCTATATATCTATCTGGGATGGACACACGCGTGAAACTTGCGGGGTAAGTTCTGCCTAAATTTCTATAGCAATTCCTAACTGTGAACCTTCATTTTTATACCAATTTGTAGAGGGACTGCTAGGTCAAATTTTGATCTGGTCAGTCTCTCAAAATATTCTACGCCTTTAGGCGAAATAGTACATAAACATTTTTTTTGGAACAGCTAACATTAAAAAAGGAATGTCTGAAGCTTCTTCACCAACATTCGAAGGAGGAAAGGGGAAGATATGCTTACAGCTTCCCCCTGCCACTGTCATAGTAGCAGATGTCAAAGACAAAGGTCAGCCAGAGGATGGATTTTCTCCACCTGCTGACCGACAACTTGACGTTGCCATGGCAACAAACCAAAACAACACAACCAGCGGCACCAGCACCAACAACAGCAACAACGCTATGAACGAAAACACAACTTCACAAATGAATTCCGCAACCACAGATCAAACAATTGAGAACTACAAAAACAACAACAACAACAACGACAACAATGACAACAACAACAACAACAGCAACAATGATGACAACAACACCAACAGCAGCAACAATAATGACAACAACACCAACAAGAACAACCCCACAAACAAGGAAAAATGGTTTCGTTTGCACAAACTGTCCAAAAGACAGAACTATATACACAGATCGACATGTCTAATGCCGGAGAATTGCTAAGAGAAGCCAAGCAATACATAACTTTTGGGGAGAATGGCGCTTTTAGCATCACTTCTCCCCAAGAATTGCGTAGAGACACTGTACATAGTTTTTAGGACAATCTCAAATACCACCAGAAAACCAGCTCAATTAACTCAAAACGAAATTGAGCTGGTTCTAAGAAACTCCATGAAGGACATTACCTTCATACAGAAGGGAAAACTCTTCGGGAGTTTATCAATAATAATTGTTTCTATTTTTGCGCACAAGGCCAGCAATTACCCAGTACATTACTGATACTTTATTTTATCGACCCCGTAAGGATGAAAGGCAAATTTAACCTCGGCGGGATTTGAACCTTGATCATAAAGGGACGTAACTCTATGCTTCAAAGCATGGTGTTCGACTCTCGACCGATACTGCCAATCCACATCAATAATAATGAAAGACCAATTGACGGCACAGAAATATTCTGTGTCGCCAATTGTGTCCCCCCTCTACACCTTTTCCCCATATATATGGGAAAAAGGACCCCAAAAATAAAAGTAACAAATATCACACCAAATGTAAACATCTGGTGGATATTAACTGGTTTCATCAATTTTGATGAAGATACAGTAATTTCGGTAGGAAAGTCCTCCAGGGCATATTCAATGGTACAAGCTTAGAAGTTCTGGTCCAAATGAGGCCAGAACGGATAGCTAGAATACCACAACGTGTGCCTCTGGATGGAAATTCCTACATAAACATTTCTGTTGAGGGTAGGCGGCCTTCATGTTACCACTGTTTAAGCAGTGGTCACCTGAGGGCTTCCTGTCCTCAATTAACTGCATTAAAAAAGGCACTACTGCCGACACCCAACACAACAACACTACCACAACAACAACGACACACAAAAACAAACCAAACTGCAAACACAGTTCCACCCAACCCTCCCCACCTAAAACAACACCCAAAACACCCACAAGCACAACAGCTCCCCAAAACATACCCCTCCCCAATCAAACAGACACCACAACGGACGAAGCCCCCTTGTCATCACTCAGTGATGATGAGGGAGAACCTCTCCGCTCAAAAAAAAAAAGCAAAAAAGACATAACATGAACAAAAAGGCAACAAACACACAACCACCAACACAAACAACTCAAATATTACAAACAAAAATCCCCCCTCCCGAAAACAAAACAATGACAACACTCCAAACACAAATACCCACAATAAAACGAAAACACACACAAGATCAACAGACAAAAGCTAACACAACACAACAAAAATATTATACATACATAAACACTGACAATAAAACCTTGTTGGAGGTCATCTCCAAAAACCCTTCCGTGGAAACCGAAGGAAAATATGTTACCAAATGTAAAGACAAACCCAATTTAAGGATGATTAAGGTCCCTACGGACACCTATAAGTCCTTAAAGGAAAACTTTGCTGAGGAGGTGGGGAATATGTATGTTAAACCAACGAACCGCGTCCTCTTGAAACGTTTCGCCACCCCCATCCTACCAGACCCCCCCCCCCCCACCAAACATCTCCGTCCCCACCCCGCCAGGAACCACCACCCTACCAAACAACCACTCCAATACCCCCATGGACATTGTGCAGCCTGGTCCCCGGGAGACGAAGAGGTGAGTGATTTCTTTTCCTCTTCTTTTAACTTTTCAGCACCAACATGGCCAATATAAGAGTTGGATGTATGAATGTACGCGGCCTGGAGATGCCCTGGAAACAGGGCAAACTCTTAAACGACCACAGGTCGCACAGTATGGATGTGGTAGCAATTTGCGAGTCCAGGATCCACAGCGACCGACAACTGGCCCCCATCTTCGACGACTTTGAGATCTACGCATCTCTCTGTCAGCCGGGAGGTGGGGGTGGGGTTGCCGTTTTGCTGCGGAAACACCTGGACCTCGTAACACAGACGGTACATCTGGATCCGGGGGGTCGACTGGTGGTTCTAGACGTTGACGGTAGTGAAGGTGGAGCCTTCAGGCTGGTGGCCACATATGCCCCATCCGGGACACCGCGGCCAGACTTCTTCAAACGTCTAGAGATTTTTCTGGGAACGTCCCGCTCCCTGCTGTTAGTGGGGGACTGGAATGGAATCCTAGATGCACGTTGAGACTATGTGGGAGTATGTCCCGATAGAGGTAGTGTAACAGCCTCAAACAGTTAATCGGCCGATTTCCCCTGGCCGATAGATATCGACTAGATTTTCCGACTGTGCCACTGTGGACGTGGACTAATAATCAGCGGAAAATCTAGATCGTACCTAGATAGGGTTCTAGTTAGAAAGAAGGATAGGGACATGTTAAGTTGTCCATATATGTTCATGGTTGCCTATTCAGATCACAAATTAGTGACCTGCATGGTCAACCTTGACAAAACCTTGACAAAACCTTGACAAGTCCACGATTCGGTCTTTGAAGGACCAAGACGCACGCGTGATACGAAGTATCACGCGTCCGTCTTGGTCCATGTGCGCGGCCTTTCAGCGGCACTTTGCACAACTGTTCGTGCAGGGCGGCGCGCCGGGAAGGGCTATGGATTTCGGTCCATACCTCGACGGCCTACCGCGACTCTCGGACAGCGAGGTGAAGTTCTGCGAAAGGCCGATTTCGGCCGCTGAGATAGGCGACACGCTGGGCCAATGCGGCAAACTCAAATGTCCAGGTCTCGACGGTCTACCCTACGAATTTTACGTAGCAATGCCGGACTTGTTCTCCGGTCTCCTGGAAGCGGTCTACTGCAACTGGCAGCAGAACAGGAGAATTCCCAGTTCTGTGACCAAGGGCGTAGTCACGTTAGTCAGGAAGGACCAGAATAAGCGGGATAACATAGGCAACTTCCGGCCCATAACTCTGCTCGATACAGAGTTACAAATTTTGGCCAAGGTGTTGGCAAAGAGGCTGGCGCTTGTCGCCGAAAACCTGGTGGGAGAAGCGCAGACATGCGCATTCCCGACCAGGTCCATCCACGACAACCTCCACCTCATGCGATACATCATAGAGAGGGTAGCGTGTAGACCCGGCTTCAGTGGGGCCCTGATCAAGTTGGATCAGTCTAAGGCTTTCGATAGGGTTGACCATCGTTACCTGGATGCGGTGCTCGAGGCGGCAGGCTTCGGACCCGTGTTCAGGGGCTGGATTGCTGCAATGCACAGTAGCAACATCTGCTCAAGGGTCAAGGTGAACGGCTATCTCTCGGAGCCGTTCCATATCACGCGATCCATCCGACAGGAATGCCCTCTCTCCTCCCTTCTGTATGTACTGACTCTCGAGCCACTACTGCGGAAGTTGGAGCTATTGCAGGGCATCCCTTTGGAACCGCGACTGCGAAAAGCGGAGTCGCCTACGCCGACGAGGTGGCAGTAATGTTGTGGAACACCCTGCAAATCGGGGAGGTCGGCACCTTACTGTAGGAATACGAAAGGTTTACAGAAGCGAAGCTGAACCGGGACAAATCCGTCGTTTTGCAACTCGGAAAGTGGAAAGGCAAACCGATGCCTTCCGATGGCGTCGTCGGACGCTGGACGGAAGGACCGGTAAAGCTACTCGGGGTCTAGTTTGGTCCGGAACTCCAGGTGGAGAAGAACTGGAACGAGGTGACGGCCAAGGTATTTGCGCTCACCCAGAAATATGCCGAGTGCAAACTTTCCTTGAAAGGTCGAGTGGAGGTGGCGAACACTTTTATAGCGTCCGTCATCTACTACCGCTTGACCGTCGTGCCTTCTCCAGCCAAAACGCTCACCAAAATGGAGCGCGCGCTCTTCCAATTCCTTTGGAAGACACGGGCTCCTTTGGTGAGAAGATCCATCTGCTGCCAACACCCCTCAAACGGAGGGCTGGGGAGGCCGTGGCTGACGATGCGCAAACACGCGCTTAGGCTGCGGCACCTCCACGTATTACTCACCAGACAACCGGTGTGGGCCCCGTCGTGAGCTGAGCCTTCCCACGACTCGTCTCGCTGACTGAGCTGCAGTCCTGGGTCAAGCAAAGAGCGAGGAAAATGGGCGACTGGCACATCGAATGTGCTCAGGCGTTCACAGTCCTCTGGCAAAGGGACCCGGCGATCAGTGGAGACTCCACTTCGACATTCTATAGAGGGTTGGTCCGCAGCAAGTGCGACGACACGCTCGGAGAAACTCTAGCGAAGAGGAGGACGAACTAGCCAGTCTGTTCGGTAGGACCTTCCGCCCGGGACCAATGGACAACTTCCAAAAGTCCCTGGCCTGGCATTGCTACCGAGGAGCTCTACCAGTTCGAGACAAGCTCTACAGACACGGGCGCTCGGGTAGGGACCCTTCGAAAAAGATCTGTCCGAGATGCGTGCGCGACGAGGAAACCGTCGCGCACGTATTTGTACACTGCCCGGGCGTTACCGACCTGTGGGGCTATGTAGAACAACTATTGTCGCGGGTGGGACCAATCCAGTTGACCACCGAGTCCATTGTCATGATCAAACCGCCACCCCCCTTCAAAAACGAGGGAGAGGTGGTTTTCCTATGTGTTATGGCTATGGTGAAAGAGGTTATATGGTGGACGAGGTTAAAAGGGCTGAGGTCAGACACCTTTCTCTCCGGCGAGCAACTGATTCGTTTTTTCAAATACCACTTTGGAAGAAGAATCAGGATGGAGAGAGAGGTCCTGTTCCCCAGCAAGTTTAATGAAAGGTGGGTGAAAGTGGCGAGAATGGCCCGAGTGAATGGGTTTTCTCTATATCAGCATGTAGGTTGAAGAAAAAGAGGAAGAGAGGAAAGGGTTACTCACTCTTCGTACTCCTGGAGATGAGGGTTGCACATTTTTTCGGAGGTATGTGTTACCCATATGTAATGTTTCCTCTATTGGGGAAAATCGATTAATTTTTAAATTGCATTTGTGATAGTATTTTACACGTTTTTATTGTATGTAAACTTCGCCCTTTGTATTTGTCCCCTTCTTTTGTACCCATGTGGCTAATAAAGAAACATATCTATTATCTATCAATCTATGTATCTGTTTCTCCCTCCAGCTCTCTCTATGTGTGTATGTATGTATATATATAGAGAGAGACACACACACACACATACACACACACACACACACACACATATATATATATATAACAAAGGA
>OZ024740.1:167878711-167966211 GCA_964016885.1 Eledone cirrhosa | reverse complement strand
GTGTGTGTGTGTGTATATCTCTTTGTATGTTAATGTACGCGTGTGTATGTATGTGTGTATATATATGTGTGTGTGTGTGTGTATATATATGTGTGTGTGTGTGTGAGAATGTGTGTGTGTGTGTGTGTGTATTTTTGTGATACTGGTAAAATGGTGTACATTATTCGATATTTTCAGTAAAAACGATTCTCTCAATAGAACATCAATAAAAGGTGTGAAATGATATATAGTATTGGCATAATACCAAGGTGTGTGTGAGTGTCCAGATTGTACGTACTGCAAGGGGAATCCATTAGGCCTTGCCGTATTGGAATACTTGTGTACAAATATGTATGTGCCCATCAGTGTGCAATGCCTGTGTGCGTTTATGTATGTGTGTGTGACCGGCACGTTTATATCTATAGACATCAAAAGGTATGCAAATTTGTGTATATTTGTGTTGCACCATAGAACATGTGTGTTTACGTATGTCATTGTGTTTATATGTGGATAGAGATGTATGCTGACGTAGGTATGTATGTTGACGTGTGTATGTTGTGGGTTTGTCTTAGGGAGAAGTGTTTAGACGGGGTCCGTATTTGTTAATAAAGTAAGATTCCTTGCTGATGCGCTGGGTGTGGGTGGCATTCTGGAGCCACCTTTTTCACATAAAAACAGGTAGAATTTCCAAAATTAATCAGATTAGAGCAAACATCACGGACGCTCTATCTCAAAATTATTTTTGAAAAGCATTAGAAATGCGCAACCGGTAAAACTTAAAACCAAAACTGAATACTAACCAATACTATTACTAATTTTCACTTATTCCTAAATAAACTATTTTTCACTGTGAACAATTTGTCAGCATTTTCTTTTCCGTTTACCAATATATCATAACTCGTGTGTTACACCTCTATTCTTTTAAATAAATATATATATATAGAAGAGCTTCTACAGGACTAGAACTGTTTCTTTCGTGAGAAATCATCAGGGAGCACTCCCTGATGATTTCTCACGAATGAAACAGTTCCCTCCGATTCAACCCGGAATAACTTATAAAAATATATATATATATATATATATCCAGCAAATTTCAACCGTTGAGGTTGTCTTTTTTCCGGGTATGTCAATATTTATTTATAAAACAAATCTGTATTTTATCTGATGAAAGCGCATCATAATTTACCTTGGTCGCCCTTGAAATATATATAATAAAATAAATATGGTTTTATAAATATAGTTTCCATATATATATATAGGGCGGTGAATTGGCAGTATCTGTAGAGGGTCGGACGCCATGCTTTGCAGCATAGTTACGTCCCTTTACGGTCTTAGTTCAAAACCCGTCGAGGTTAACTTTGCCTTTCATCCTTACGGGGTCGATAAAATAAAGTACCAGTAGGATACCACTGGGATAATTGCTGGTCTCGTGCTAAAAGTAGAAACAATTAATATATTGTGTATTTACTCCACTAACTTGTTGAGTGCTTTATATCAGTTATAAAAACTTTTAAGCTTGTTGAATCCCAACAAATTAAATATAACCTCTGCATATATATATATATATATATATATATATATATATATATATATATATATATACACACACATTACTCTGCGCACGTAGAGTTTCGAATTCTAAAATTGGCGATTGGGAACATTAATTCAACTGAAACTATCCTTGCAATATCAAGACGTAATCTCCCAGGAAAGCAGGCAAGTGAGAAATCAGCATTTCCTTAGACCTTGATCAGACGTGAAATATATTAGCTTCAATTAAAATAAAAATCTGATTCTGGCATGATACCAGAACGTAACCTTAACTAATGTTGTGTAATATCGTTACAATTTAACTAACTATATAACACTTCAACCAATATAAAATTCTCTTTTCACTTGTTTATAACTACACATACCCATACACATACCCACAAAGACGCGCGTGCGCGCACGCATACACACACATATATATATATAACAAATTAAGATAACAGGTAGAAGTTCTTAAACGGTTCTAAAAATAGATTGTATATATATATTATTAATAGAAAAAAGAACCAAGTTATACTTACAACATATCTTTATTCTACATGTTTCAATAGAGAGCGGTGGGCTGCGTCACGATACATACCAGGTTTTTATTCATTGAGTCACATACTATCGGGAGTGTACCTTGACCGTAATTATTATGTTGGCTACGATATATACCTTAAAGGACTTTAAAATACCTGATATTTTAAAATACCTGAGGACTTTAAAATGTGGCAGGCTGTTTTGTACGTTTATTATATGAATTTATGTGTCCTTTCTGATATCCATTCTACCCACATTAGGATACCAAGTAATATCACTCTAGAGGTCGCAACAAGTTCTGGTGAAAGGAACACATTATACCTCCAGTGATTTCCCATCCATGCAGTGGAGGTAACATCAGACCATTGATATCCATTAAAATCTAAAAAAAAACAACAAAAAATTAAACAAAACAATTGATCTAATAGGTAAGAGACAGGGCATACTAATATCTAGGCTTATAAATACGTAATGGTAGATACAGTTAAACACACGGGCAAAAGCTTTGGATGCCTGTTAATATCTATCCTTTCTTAACCTTCAGTTGTTATGTTTTCTAGAGTGGGTATGGATTAAAATCCCATCTCTAGTCGGATTATAATTAATTATAAAAGGTGGGCGGCAGTATCGGTAGATAGTCGGACATCATGCTTTGCAGCATAGAGTTACGGTGGTCCTTTATGGTCTGAGTTCAAATCCCGCCGAGGTTAATTTTGCCTTTCATCCTTACGGGGTCGATAAAATAAAGCACCAGTAACGTAGTGGATCGATTTAATCGACTTTCTCCCCCCCCCCCAAAAAAAAAATTACTGGCCTTATAATTAATTTTATTTTTATTTATATCTCATAGTAACTCCCTCCTATGCCCAATACGGAATTATGATAATATAGTCATGCAGAATTGATCTATCAATAATATAAACTATCTAAAATAAATTGCACAACTAGTTTTTTTATTAGCTAATAATGAATTTACCCACCACCAAGCAGGCTATGTTAATGATATACATCCCAGGAACAACGCACACACACGTAAATACCGCATAACACCGACCGGCCTGTCGGTGAAATTGTTTTCATCGTTACGCCGCTTTCAAACAAATTAAAGTCGGCGCAGATTTCAAAAATATGTTAGTGGAGTGTAGTAAAATTAATTACGGAGCTATTTTTCATCTAGACGCAGGGTAATACTGTAGATTATTTAATTACTTAAGTATTATAATAACTATTTTCAGTTCCGTTAAATTAATAATCATAACATTTTTTATATGCATACATTTGGAAAACATTAAGGGAGCTACGCATGTCTATTTTCTAATATATAAATGTTGGTAATTCTGGAAAATCCTTTCTATATTTATTTTTATTTTATTGTATTATATTATAAACAATATTAATGGTTGTGAAATATAATATAAAAAGCTTGGTACTTATGTTTTCAAGTCAAAGATTTTTTTTTATCGCTGGAAGACAACTTATCAAGGAAAAAATTCTTATGAAATTATAATCTTTCTTTACCGTTTATTATTATATCTATATGGCTAACGTATTATTGACTAACTACTGTCCTTCTTATTTCTTGTCAATATACTCATATATGTTCCCCTTATAATATTGTTTCTATTTTTTAATCTTATATCTTTGTTAATGTACGGATGTACATAAGTGCAACATTTTGATATACTGTTTTTAATATACTGCTTTTGTATTGCTTTTTGTCATTGATTGTGCTTGTGATGTGCAATGTATTCTTAATTGATATGGTATGAGCCTCATCCGTTTATAGAGTTATTACATGTATGTAATACAGTTTGTACTTCAAACAATATCTAAACTCCCGAAGATATGTAGACGTATGAACAAATACCTTGTATGTACAGCCTACCGCTCTATATTAAAACATATGTAGAATAAAGACATGTTTTAAATATAACTTGGTTCTTTTTTCAATTAATAATTTATAAGCTCTGCAGCCGTATCCTGACAGTCTACAACATAATTTCCAACAGCTTAGAAAGTCCTTAGCCAATTTCAAATTACTGCTGTATGAAGGAAACTGGATAGCATTGAGCTACTCACATTTTTACTAGAATCTATACAGCTTTAAATAGATAGCTGGAGTGCGGCTGACAAAGGTCTAATTGAGTGATTCTAAGACACCCTCGGCATTCTTGACAAATTTAGAGATGTGCTTTGTCCAACGCAAATTGCTATTGACAATAATGCTAACGACACGCTCACAAGGATAATGCTTGAGATTGGTGTTGAGGAGGGAGGATGTGAAAGCTGGGTTTTTTCCACCTAAAATGCATGGTGGTATATATATATATATATATATATATATATATATATATATATATATATATATATATATATAAAAGACGTAAAATAAGAAAATTTTAAAAAATTAACTTACTTACTAAAATTTTCACTCCAACTAATTAGTTTCTGCAATGGGATAAAGACAGTTACGTAATAAACTGTCGAGAATTCATTGCGTCATCAGGGAGTCTATTCTCAGCTAAGTCTCCAGGCAATGCGTGGACACTGGGGGCTCGTATAAAAATAATAATAATTCGGTAAATGGAACAGCTAGCGGGGACTGGATTCCATGTACTGAAAAGCTCGCTGTCGCTGGTCAAATGGCAGATTCTAAAGAATCAATCACGTGACACTGAGGCTAGTCGGTAGGAGTGGGATGGTAAGATGACAGAAGCCTACTAACACACCAATGAATTAGTAGTGGTTTTGGCAGGTTTGCTCGACAAATAAGTAATTTGGAGATAAATATAGAGAATTTAGTATATCTACTAACATATGCGTACAGATGTACGCTAATGCCAGCAAATACACAGGTTATGTCAAAGTACCTAGGTGGTTCAATGCAGGAGGATGCAGAACAATAATATAAAAGACGTAAAATAAGAAAATTTTAAAAAATTAACTTACTTACTAAAATTTTCACTCCAACTAATTAGTTTCTGCAATGGGATAAAGACAGTTACGTAATATTCTCTCTCTCTCTCTCTCTCTCTCTCTCTCTCTCTCTCTCTCTCTCTCTCTATATATATATATATATATATATATATATATATATATATATATATATATATATATATATATATATATATATGGCTTAGGTGGTTAATGGCTTCTTAACCATCGTCTCAGTGTGTATGACCATTTTAACTTATATTTATAGCTCTGGTATCTTCATATCCATGGAGCGCTTGTCTGTACAATACGGAAGTTGCGTTTCGCTAATTTCTACCCGTCGAAATGCGATTCTCGCTAAATTTATATTTGTATATATATATATATATATATATATATATATATAGGAACGAGTAGGACACCGACGGCTGAGCTCAAGCCGTTTCGACGGCTAGTTCTGGACTAAATGATATTTTTATCCTGGTACATGAATAGCCGAGCTTCTCAGGGGGTAATTCCATATATGGTAAAAGTGATTGTCACAAGGATTGGTCAAAAGTTTGTTGTTGAGACACATAATTCTATCATGGCATTTTGTGGAAGGAAGGGGTAGCTGAACTTGCCAGTAGAAGAAAGAGGGAGAGGGAAACCCAGTCGTGCGTTGATAGTGCCAACTACAGCAGAAACCTAAGGATAAGAGGTCAAGAAAGTATACTAGGGAGGGGGAGGGGAGGGGGAGGAAGTCGAAACAATAAGTAAATCAATATGGAGTAAATATATAGAGGAATAATAAGAATGTTTCTATTCCCCTACCACAATCATCAAGTCTCTCACTGGTACTACTAAACTATAGAAAAGTTTAATAGGTGGGACGGAATACTAAATACGAGATTGTAGTGAAAGAATTTTATGAGTTAGTAGTAATCATCCAAATCTATCTTACAGTGACAGGTCAACAAGTAGGGGCCAAAATACTAAAGAAACTAATACGAAATAATAATTCAGAATCCCGAAAATGAATACTAATACGATATATAAGAGTGCCGCTACGATACAAAATTTCTAATACAAACTACATAAATGCTCGTACGATATATATGAAAAATTTAATACGAAAAATTAATTCAGAATCCCCGCCCCCCCAAATAAATACTGATATACGAGAAACTAAAGCAGAGATACCACTAAGAGATCTAGAAAGCACGGAAAAGGGGCAGCAATCAGAAAAGAAAGCAAGTATCTGGGGTCTATCACATCTGCTATAAAAAGTGGAGTCGGCCAATTCTATCATAGAATAGGGGATGGAGGTACTGAGGCTACAAAGGAGCGAAGGGCTGCCTCGGCGTGGGCGAGAAAGTGAAAAGGACGACGACAAAGGAGAACTGGGGTGGAAGGACTAGGAAGGGATGGGGGGAAGAAGGAAATATAGAGGAAACGATAAAAAATATGTAAGAAAATCTTACGTCTACCTTTGCAAGCAGGGGTTACCCATTACAAAGTCGGCAAGTGGGGTGTTACAGCCCTTGTATATATATATTTATTTATTATTTATAGATATACATACATATACATAAATAGTTAGCTACAGCGTTACAAGGATGGACACATTGTGAAAGATAGCCTTGATCAATGGAATTTGTAAATTTTTCGGCAGTATTAAGGAAAAGGGAAGGAAACAGTGACGGAGTTTTTGTGCGATGTAATTGTTGATGGGAATTATTATGCCGGTGATTGTGGTGGTGATGTGATAGTGTGAAGCATTAGTGTTAGTGATAGTGGTAGCATTGGTGATAATGTGGGTATTGGTGATAGTGAGGGCATAGGCGATAGTGGTGTTGTTGGTGATAGTGTTGGTATAGTGATAGTGGAGTTGTTGGTGATAATGTTGGTTTTGTGATAGCGGTGGTGTTGGTGATAGTGTTGGTTTTGTGATAGTGGTGGTGTTGGTGATAGTGTTGGTTTAGTGATGGTGGTATTGGTGATAGTGTTGGTTTAGTGATAACGGTGGTGTTGGTGATAGTGTTGGTTTTGTGATAGCGGTGGTGTTGGTGATAGTGTTGGTTTAGTGATAGTGGTGTTGTTGGTGATAGTGTTGGTTTAGTGATGGTGGTGTTGTTGGTGATAGTGTTGGTTTTGTGATAGTGGTGTTGTTGGTGATAGTAGTGGTTTTGTGATAGCGGTGTTGTTGCTGATAGTGTTGGTTTAGTGATAGCGGTGGTGTTGGTGATATCGTTGGTTTAGTGATGGTGGTGATGGTGATAGTGTTGGTTTAGTGATAGTGGTGGTGTTGGTGATAGTGTTGGTTTTGTGATAGCGGTGGTGTTGGTGATAGTGTTGGTTTTGTGTTAGTGGTGTTGTTGGTGATAGTGTTGGTTTAGTGATAGCGGTGGTGTTGGTGATAGTGTTGGTTTTGTGATAGTGGTGTTGTTGGTGATAGTGTTGGTTTGTGATAGCGGTGTTGTTGGTGATAGTGTTGGTTTTGTGATAGTGGTGGTGTTGGTGATAGTGTTGGTTTAGTGATGGTGGTGTTGGTGATAGTGTTGGTTTAGTGATAGTGGTGTTGTTGCTGATAGTGTTGGTTTTGTGATAGTGGTGTTGTTGGTGATAGTGTTGGTTTTGTGTTAGTGGTGTTGTTGGTGATAGTGTTGGTTTTGTGATAGTGGTGTTGTTGGTGATAGTGTTGGTTTTGTGATAGCGGTGGTGTTGGTGATAGTGTTGGTTTGTGATGGTGGTGTTGTTGGTGATAGTGTTGGTTTAGTGATAGCGGTGCTGTTGGTGATAGTGTTGCTTTTGTGATAGTGTTGTTGTTGCTGACAGTGTTGGTTTTGTGATAGTGGTGTTGTTGGTGATAGTGTTGGTTTTGTGATAGTGGTGGTGTTGGTGATAGTGTTGGTTTTGTGATGGTGGTGTTGGTGATAGTGTTGGTTTTGTGTTAGTGGTGGTGTTGGTGATAGTGTTGGTTTAGTGATAGCTGTGTTGTTGGTGATAGTGTTGGTTTTGTGATAGTGGTGTTGTTGGTGATAGTGTTGGTTTTGTGATAGTGGTGTTGTTGGTGATAGGGTTGGTTTTGTGATAGTGGTGATGTTGGTGATAGCGTTGGTTTTGTGATAGCGGTGGTGTTGGTGATAGTGTTGGTTTAGTGATAGCACTGGTGTTGGTGATAGTGTTGGTTTAGTGATAGCTGTGTTGTTGGTGATAGTGTTGGTTTTGTGATGGTGGTGGTGATGGTGATAGTGTTGGTTTTGTGATAGTGGTGTTGTTGGTGATAGTGTTGGTGTTGTGATAGTGGTGGTGTTGGTGATAGTGTTGGTTTAGTGATGGTGGTGTTGGTGATAGTGTTGGTTTAGTGATAGCTGTGGTGTTGGTGATAGTGTTGGTTTAGTGATAGTGTTGTTGTTGGTGATAGTGTTGGTTTACTGATAGCGGTGGTGTTGGCGATAGTGTTGGTTTTGTGATAGCGGTGTTGTTGGTGATAGTGTTGGTTTTGTGATAGTGGTTTTGTGATAGTGGTGTTGTTGGTGATAGTGTTGGTTTAGTGATGGTGGTGTTGTTGGTGATAGTGTTGGTTTAGTGATAGCGATGGTGTTGGTGATAGTGTTGGTTTTGTGATAGTGGTGTTGTTGGTGATAGTTTTGGTTTTGTGATAGTGGTGCTGTTGGTGATAGTGTTGGTTTAGTGATGGTGGTGTTGTTGGTGATACTGTTGGTTTTGTGATAGCGGTGGTGTTGGTGATAGTGTTTGTTTAGTGATGGTGGTGTTGGTGATAGTGTTGGTTTAGTGATAGCTGTGGTGTTGGTGATAGTGTTGGTTTTGTGATAGCGGTGGTGTTGGTGTTAGTGTTGGTTTTGTGATAGTGGTGTTGTTGGTGATAGTGTTGGTTTTGTGATAGTGGTGCTGTTGGTGATAGTGTTGGTTTAGTGATGGTGGTGTTGTTGGTGATAGTGTTGGTTTAGTGATAGCGGTGGTGTTGGTGATAGTGTTGGTTTTGTGATATCGGTGGTGTTGTTGATAGTGTTGGTTTAGTGATAGTGGTGGTGTTGGTGATAGTGTTGGTATAGTGATAGTGGTGGTGTTGGTGATAGTGTTGGTTTTGAGATAGCGGTGGTGTTGGTGATAGTGTTGGTTTAGTGATAGTGGTGTTGTTGGTGATAGTATTGGTTTAGTGATAGTGGTGGTGTTGGTGATAGTGTTGGTTTAGTGATAGTGGTGGTGTTGGTGATAGTGTTGGTTTAGTGATAACGGTGGTGTTGGTGATAGTGTTGGTTTAGTGATAGTGGTGTTGTTGGTGATAGTGTTGGTTTTGTGATAGCGGTGGTGTTGGTGATAGTGTTGGTTTTGTGATAGCGGTGGTGTTGGTGATAGTGTTGGTTTAGTGATGGTGGTGTTGGTGATAGTGTTGGTTTAGTGATAACGGTGGTGTTGGTGATAGTGTTGGTTTAGTGATAGCGGTGGTGTTGGTGATAGTGTTGGTTTAGTGATGGTGGTGTTGTTGGTGATAGTGTTGGTTTTGTGATAGCGGTGGTGTTGGTGATAGTGTTGGTTTTGTGATAGCGGTGGTGTTGGTGATTGTGTTGGTTTAGTGATGGTGGTGTTGTTGGTGATAGTGTTGGTTTTGTGATAGTGGTGTTGTTGGTGATAGTGTTGGTTTTGTGATAGTGGTGTTGTTGGTGATAGTGTTGGTTTTGTGATAGTGGTGTTGTTGGTGATAGTGTTGGTTTTGTGATAGTGGTGTTGTTGATGATAGTGTTGGTTTTGTGATAGCGGTGGTGTTGGTGATAGTGTTGGTTTAGTGATGGTGGTGTTGTTGGTGATAGTGTTGGTTTAGTGATAGCGGTGGTGTTGGTGATAGTGTTGGTTTTGTGATAGTGGTGTTGTTGGTGATAGTGTTGGTTTGTGATAGCGGTGTTGTTGGTGATAGTGTAGGTTTTGTGATAGTGGTGGTGTTGGTGATAGTGTTGGTCTAGTGATGGTGGTGTTGGTGATAATGTTGGTTTAGTGATAGCTGTGTTGTTGGTGATAGTGTTGGTTTTGTGATAGTGGTGTTGTTGGTGATAGTGTTGGTTTTGTGATAGCGGTGGTGTTGGTGATAGTGTTGGTTTAGTGATAGCTGTGTTGTTGGTGATAGTGTTGGTTTTGTGATTGCGGTGGTGTTGGTGATAGTGTTGGTTTAGTGATAGTGGTGGTGTTGGTGATAGTGTTGGTTTTGTGATAGTGGTGGTGTTGGTGATAGTGTTGGTTTAGTGATGGTGGTGTTGGTGATAGTGTTGGTTTAGTGATGGTGGTGTTGTTGGTGATAGTGTTGGTTTTGTGATAGTGGTGTTGTTGGTGATAGTGTTGGTTTAGTGATGGTGGTGTTGTTGGTGATAGTGTTGGTTTAGTGATAGCGATGGTGTTGGTGATAGTGTTGGTTTTGTGATAGTGGTGTTGTTGCTGATAGTGTTGGTTTTGTGATAGTGGTGTTGTTGGTGATAGTGTTGGTTTAGTGATGGTGGTGTTGTTGGTGATAGTGTTGGTTTAGTGATAGCGATGGTGTTGGTGATAGTGTTGGTTTTGTGATAGTGGTGTTGTTGGTAATAGTGTTGGTTGTGTGATAGTGGTGTTGTTGCTGATAGTGTTGGTTTTGTGATAGTGGTGTTGTTGGTGATAGTGTTGGTTTAGTGATGGTGGTGTTGTTGGTGATAGTGTTGGTTTAGTGATAGCGATGGTGTTGGTGATAGTGTTGGTTTTGTGATAGTGGTGTTGTTGGTGATAGTTTTGGTTTTGTGATAGTGGTGCTGTTGGTGATAGTGTTGGTTTAGTGATGGTGGTGTTGTTGGTGATACTGTTGGTTTTGTGATAGCGGTGGTGTTGGTGATAGTGTTTGTTTAGTGATGGTGGTGTTGGTGATAGTGTTGGTTTAGTGATAGCTGTGGTGTTGGTGATAGTGTTGGTTTTGTGATAGCGGTGGTGTTGGTGTTAGTGTTGGTTTTGTGATAGTGGTGTTGTTGGTGATAGTGTTGGTTTTGTGATAGTGGTGCTGTTGGTGATAGTGTTGGTTTAGTGATGGTGGTGTTGTTGGTGATAGTGTTGGTTTAGTGATAGCGGTGGTGTTGGTGATAGTGTTGGTTTTGTGATATCGGTGGTGTTGTTGATAGTGTTGGTTTAGTGATAGTGGTGGTGTTGGTGATAGTGTTGGTATAGTGATAGTGGTGGTGTTGGTGATAGTGTTGGTTTTGAGATAGCGGTGGTGTTGGTGATAGTGTTGGTTTAGTGATAGTGGTGTTGTTGGTGATAGTATTGGTTTAGTGATAGTGGTGGTGTTGGTGATAGTGTTGGTTTAGTGATAGTGGTGGTGTTGGTGATAGTGTTGGTTTAGTGATAACGGTGGTGTTGGTGATAGTGTTGGTTTAGTGATAGTGGTGTTGTTGGTGATAGTGTTGGTTTTGTGATAGCGGTGGTGTTGGTGATAGTGTTGGTTTTGTGATAGCGGTGGTGTTGGTGATAGTGTTGGTTTAGTGATGGTGGTGTTGGTGATAGTGTTGGTTTAGTGATAACGGTGGTGTTGGTGATAGTGTTGGTTTAGTGATAGCGGTGGTGTTGGTGATAGTGTTGGTTTAGTGATGGTGGTGTTGTTGGTGATAGTGTTGGTTTTGTGATAGCGGTGGTGTTGGTGATAGTGTTGGTTTTGTGATAGCGGTGGTGTTGGTGATTGTGTTGGTTTAGTGATGGTGGTGTTGTTGGTGATAGTGTTGGTTTTGTGATAGTGGTGTTGTTGGTGATAGTGTTGGTTTTGTGATAGTGGTGTTGTTGGTGATAGTGTTGGTTTTGTGATAGTGGTGTTGTTGGTGATAGTGTTGGTTTTGTGATAGTGGTGTTGTTGATGATAGTGTTGGTTTTGTGATAGCGGTGGTGTTGGTGATAGTGTTGGTTTAGTGATGGTGGTGTTGTTGGTGATAGTGTTGGTTTAGTGATAGCGGTGGTGTTGGTGATAGTGTTGGTTTTGTGATAGTGGTGTTGTTGGTGATAGTGTTGGTTTGTGATAGCGGTGTTGTTGGTGATAGTGTAGGTTTTGTGATAGTGGTGGTGTTGGTGATAGTGTTGGTCTAGTGATGGTGGTGTTGGTGATAATGTTGGTTTAGTGATAGCTGTGTTGTTGGTGATAGTGTTGGTTTTGTGATAGTGGTGTTGTTGGTGATAGTGTTGGTTTTGTGATAGCGGTGGTGTTGGTGATAGTGTTGGTTTAGTGATAGCTGTGTTGTTGGTGATAGTGTTGGTTTTGTGATTGCGGTGGTGTTGGTGATAGTGTTGGTTTAGTGATAGTGGTGGTGTTGGTGATAGTGTTGGTTTTGTGATAGTGGTGGTGTTGGTGATAGTGTTGGTTTAGTGATGGTGGTGTTGGTGATAGTGTTGGTTTAGTGATGGTGGTGTTGTTGGTGATAGTGTTGGTTTTGTGATAGTGGTGTTGTTGGTGATAGTGTTGGTTTAGTGATGGTGGTGTTGTTGGTGATAGTGTTGGTTTAGTGATAGCGATGGTGTTGCTGATAGTGTTGGTTTTGTGATAGTGGTGTTGTTGCTGATAGTGTTGGTTTTGTGATAGTGGTGTTGTTGGTGATAGTGTTGGTTTAGTGATGGTGGTGTTGTTGGTGATAGTGTTGGTTTAGTGATAGCGATGGTGTTGGTGATAGTGTTGGTTTTGTGATAGTGGTGTTGTTGGTAATAGTGTTGGTTGTGTGATAGTGGTGCTGTTGGTGATAGTTTTGGTTTAGTGATGGTGGTGTTGTTGGTGATACTGTTGGTTTTGTGATAGCGGTGGTATTGGTGATAGTGTTGGTTTAGTGATGGTGGTGTTGGTGATAGTGTTGGTTTAGTGATAGCTGTGGTGTTGGTGATAGTGTTGGTTTTGTGATAGCGGTGGTGTTGGTGTTAGTGTTGGTTTTGTGATAGTCTTGTTGTTGGTAATAGTGTTGGTTTTGTGATAGTGGTGCTGTTGGTGATAGTGTTGGTTTAATGATGGTGGTGTTGTTGGTGAGAGTGTTGGTTTAGTGATAGCGGTGGTGTTGGTGATAGTGTTGGTTTTGTGATAGCCGTGGTGTTGGTGATAGTGTTGGTTTAGTGATAGTGGTGGTGTTGGTGATAGTGTTGGTTTTGTGATAGTGGTGGTGTTGGTGATAGTGTTGGTTTAGTGATAGTGGTGGTGTTGGTGATAGTGTTGGTTTTGAGATAGCGGTGGTGTTGGTGATAGTGTTGGTTTAGTGATAGCTGTGTTGTTGGTGATAGTGTTGGTTTTGTGATAGTGGTGTTGTTGGTGATAGTGTTGATTTTGTGATAGTGGTGTTGTTGGTGATAGTGCTGGTTTTGTGATAGTGGTGTTGTTGGTGATAGTGTTGGTTTTGTGATAGCGGTGGTGTTGGTGATAGTGTTGGTTTAGTGATGGTGGTGTTGTTGGTGATAGTGTTGGTTTAGTGATAGCGGTGGTGTTGGTGATAGTGTTGGTTTTGTGATAGTGGTGTTGTTGGTGATAGTGTTGGTTTGTGATAGCGGTGTTGTTGGTGATAGTGTTGGTTTTGTGATAGTGGTGGTGTTGGTGATAGTGTTGGTCTAGTGATGGTGGTGTTGGTGATAGTGTTGGTTTAGTGATAGCACTGGTGTTGGTGATAGTGTTGGTTTAGTGATAGTTGTGTTGTTGGTGATAGTGTTGGTTTTGTGATGGTGGTGGTGTTGGTGATAGTGTTGGTTTTGTGATAGTGGTGTTGTTGGTAATAATGTTGGTCTTGTGATAGTGGTGGTGTTGGTGATAGTGTTGGTTTAGTGATGGTGGTGTTGGTGATAGTGTTGGTTTAGTGATAGCTGTGGTGTTGGTGATAGTGTTGGTTTAGTGATAGTGTTGTTGTTGATGATAGTGTTGGTTTAGTGATAGCGGTGGTGTTGGCGATAGTGTTGGTTTTGTGATAGCGGTGTTGTTGGTGATAGTGTTGGTTTTGTGATAGTGGTGGTGTTGGTGATAGTGTTGGCTTAGTGATGGTGGTGTTGTTGGTGATAGTGTTGGTTTTGTGATAGTGGTGTTGTTGGTGATAGTGTTGGTTTAGTGATAGCGGTGGTGTTGGTGATAGTGTTGGTTTTGTGATAGTGGTGTTGTTGCTGATAGTGTTGGTTTAGTGATGGTGGTGTTGTTGGTGATAGTGTTGGTTTAGTGATAGCGATGGTGTTGGTGATAGTGTTGGTTTTGTGATAGTGGTGTTGTTGGTGATAGTTTTGGTTTTGTGATAGTGGTGCTGTTGGTGATAGTGTTGGCTTAGTGATGGTGGTGTTGTTGGTGATACTGTTGGTTTTGTGATAGCGGTGGTGTTGGTGATAGTGTTTGTTTAGTGATGGTGGTGTTGGTGATAGTGTTGGTTTAGTGATAGCTGTGGTGTTGGTGATAGTGTTGGTTTTGTGATAGCGGTGGTGTTGGTGTTAGTCTTGGTTTTGTGATAGTGGTGTTGTTGGTGATAGTGTTGGTTTTGTGATAGTGGTGCTGTTGGTGATAGTGTTGGTTTAGTGATGGTGGTGTTGTTGGTGATAGTGTTGGTTTAGTGATAGCGGTGGTGTTGGTGATAGTGTTGGTTTTGTGATAGCGGTGGTGTTGGTGATAGTGTTGGTTTAGTGATAGTGGTGGTGTTGGTGATAGTGTTGGTTTAGTGATAGTGGTGGTGTTGGTGATAGTGTTGGTTTTGAGATAGCGGTGGTGTTGGTGATAGTGTTGGTTTAGTGATAGTGGTGTTGTTGGTGATAGTATTGGTTTAGTGATAGTGGTGGTGTTGGTGATAGTGTTGGTTTAGTGATAGTGGTGGTGTTGGTGATAGTGTTGGTTTAGTGATAACGGTGGTGTTGGTGATAATGTTGGTTTAGTGATAGTGGTGTTGTTGGTGATAGTGTTGGTTTTGTGATAGTGGTGGTGTTGGTGATAGTGTTGGTCTAGTGATGGTGGTGGTGTTGGTGATAGTGTTGGTTTAGTGATAACGGTGGTGTTGGTGATAGTGTTGGTTTTGTGATAGCGGTGGTGTTGGTGATAGTGTTGGTTTAGTGATGGTGGTGTTGTTGGTGATAGTGTTGGTTTTGTGATAGCGGTGGTGTTGGTGATAGTGTTGGTTTTGTGATAGCGGTGGTGTTGGTGATAGTGTTGGTTTAGTGATGGTGGTGTTGTTGGTGATAGTGTTGGTTTTGTGATAGTGGTGTTGTTGGTGATAGTGTTGGTTTTGTGATAGTGGTGTTGTTGGTGATAGTGTTGGTTTTGTGATAGTGGTGTTGTTGGTGATAGTGTTGGTTTTGTGATAGTGGTGTTGTTGATGATAGTGTTGGTTTTGTGATAGCGGTGGTGTTGGTGATAGTGTTGGTTTAGTGATGGTGATGTTGTTGGTGATAGTGTTGGTTTAGTGATAGCGGTGGTGTTGGTGATAGTGTTGGTTTTGTGATAGTGGTGTTGTTGGTGATAGTGTTGGTTTGTGATAGCGGTGTTGTTGGTGATAGTGTTGGTTTTGTGATAGTGGTGGTGTTGGTGATAGTGTTGGTCTAGTGATGGTGGTGTTGGTGATAGTGTTGGTTTAGTGATAGCACTGGTGTTGGTGATAGTGTTGGTTTAGTGATAGCTGTGTTGTTGGTGATAGTGTTGGTTTTGTGATAGTGGTGTTGTTGGTGATAGTGTTGGTTTTGTGATAGCGGTGGTGTTGGCGATAGTGTTGGTTTAGTGATAGCTGTGTTGTTGGTGATAGTGTTGGTTTTGTGATAGTGGTCTTGTTGCTGATAGTGTTGGTTTTGTGATAGTGGTGTTGTTGGTGATAATGTTGGTTTTGTGTTAGTGGTGGTGTTGGTGATTGTGTTGGTTTTGTGATAGTGGTGTTGTTGGTGATAGTGTTGGTTTTGTGATTGCGGTGGTGTTGGTGATAGTGTTGGTTTAGTGATATTGGTGGTGTTGGTGATAGTGTTGGTTTTGTGATAGTGGTGTTGTTGGTGATAGTGTTGGTTTGTGATAGCGGTGGTGTTGGTGATAGTGTTGGTTTAGTGATGGTGATGTTGTTGGTGATAGTGTTGGTTTAGTGATAGCGGTGGTGTTGGTGATAGTGTTGGTTTTGTGATAGTGGTGTTGTTGGTGATAGTGTTGGTTTGTGATAGCGGTGTTGTTGGTGATAGTGTTGGTTTTGTGATAGTGGTGGTGTTGGTGATAGTGTTGGTCTAGTGATGGTGGTGTTGGTGATAGTGTTGGTTTAGTGATAGCACTGGTGTTGGTGATAGTGTTGGTTTAGTGATAGCTGTGTTGTTGGTGATAGTGTTGGTTTTGTGATAGTGGTGTTGTTGGTGATAGTGTTGGTTTTGTGATAGCGGTGGTGTTGGCGATAGTGTTGGTTTAGTGATAGCTGTGTTGTTGGTGATAGTGTTGGTTTTGTGATAGTGGTCTTGTTGCTGATAGTGTTGGTTTTGTGATAGTGGTGTTGTTGGTGATAATGTTGGTTTTGTGTTAGTGGTGGTGTTGGTGATTGTGTTGGTTTTGTGATAGTGGTGTTGTTGGTGATAGTGTTGGTTTTGTGATTGCGGTGGTGTTGGTGATAGTGTTGGTTTAGTGATATTGGTGGTGTTGGTGATAGTGTTGGTTTTGTGATAGTGGTGTTGTTGGTGATAGTGTTGGTCTTGTGATAGTGGTGGTGTTGGTGATAGTGTTGGTTTAGTGATGGTGGTGTTGGTGATAGTGTTGGTTTAGTGATAGCTGTGGTGTTGGTGATAGTGTTGGTTTAGTGATAGTGGTGCTGTTGGTGTTAGTGTTGGTTTAGTGATAGCGGTGGTGTTGGCGATAGTGTTGGTTTTGTGATAGCGGTGTTGTTGGTGATAGTGTTGGTTTTGTGATAGTCGTGGTGTTGGTGATAGTGTTGGCTTAGTGATGGTGGTGTTGTTGGTGATAGTGTTGGTTTTGTGATAGTGGTGTTGTTGGTGATAGTGTTGGTTTAGTGATGGTGGTGTTGTTGGTGATAGTGTTGGTTTAGTGATAGCGATGGTGTTGGTGATAGTGTTGGTTTTGTGATAGTGGTGTTGTTGCTGATAGTGTCGGTTTTGTGATAGTGGTGTTGTTGGTAATAGTGTTGGTTTAGTGATGGTGGTGTTGTTGGTGATAGTGTTGGTTTAGTGATAGCAATGGTGTTGGTTATAGTTTTGGTTTTGTGATAGTGGTGTTGTTGGTGATAGTGTTGGTTTTGTGATAGTGGTGCTGTTGGTGACAGTTTTGGTTTAGTGATCGTGGTGTTGTTGGTGATACTTTTGGTTTTGTGATAGCAGTGGTATTGGTGATAGTGTTTGTTTAGTGATGGTGGTGTTGGTGATAGTGTTGGTTTAGTGATAGCTGTGGTGTTGGTGATAGTGTTGGTATTGTGATAGCGGTGGTGTTGGTGTTAGTGTTGGTTTTGTGATAGTGGTGTTGTTGGTGATAGTGTTGGTTTTTGTGATAGTGGTGCTGTTGGTGATAGTGTTGGTTTAGTGATGGTGGTGTTGTTGGTGAGAGTGTTGGTTTAGTGATAGCGGTGGTGTTGGTGATAGTGTTGGTTTTGTGATAGCCGTGGTGTTGGTGATAGTGTTGGTTTAGTGATAGTGGTGGTGTTGGTGATAGTGTTGGTTTTGTGATATTGGTGGTGTTGGTGATAGTGTTGGTTTAGTGATAGTGGTGGTGTTGGTGATAGTGTTGGTTTTGAGATAGCGGTGGTGTTGGTGATAGTGTTGGTTTAGTGATAGTGGTGTTGTTGGTGATAGTGTTGGTTTTGTGATAGCGGTGGTGTTGGTGATAGTGTTGGTTTTGTGATAGCGGTGGTGTTTGTGATAGTGTTGGTTTAGTTATGGTCGTGTTGTTGGTGATAGTGTTGGTTTTGTGATAGTGGTGTTGTTGGTGATAGTGTTGGTTTAGTGATAGCGGTGATGTTGGTGATAGTGTTGGTTTTGTGATAGTGGTGTTGTTGGTGATAGTGTTGGTTTTGTGTTAGTGGTGTTGTTGGTGATAGTGCTGGTTTTGTGATAGTGGTGTTGTTGGTGATAGTGTTGGTTTTGTGTTAGTGGTGCTGTTTGTGATAGTAGTGGTTTTGTGATAGCGGTGTTGTAGCTGATAGTGTTGGTTTAGTGATAGCGGTGGTGTTGGTGATATCGTTGGTTTGGTGGTGATGGTGATAGTGTTGGTTTAGTGATAGTGGTGGTGTTGGTGATAGTGTTGGTTTAGTGATAGTGGTGTTGTTGGTGATAGTGTTGGTTTTGTGATAGCGGTGGTGTTGGTGATAGTGTTGGTTTAGTGATAGTGGTGTTGTTGGTGATAGTGTTGGTTTTGTGATAGCGGTGGTGTTGGTGATAGTGTTGGTTTAGTGATAGCGGTGGTGTTGGTGATAGTGTTGGTTTTGTGTTAGTGGTGTTGTTGGTGATAGTGTTGGTTTAGTGATAGTGCTGGTGTTGGTGATAGTGTTGGTTTAGTGATAGTGGAGTTGTTGGTGATAGTTCTGGTTTTGTGTTAGTGGAGGTGTTGGTGATAGTGTTGGTTTTGTGATAGCGGTGGTGTTCGTGATAGTGTTGGTTTAGTGATAGCGGTGGTGTTGGTGATAGTGTTGGTTTTGTGTTAGCGGTGTTGTTGGTGATAGTGTTGGTTTTGTGTTAGTGGTGTTGTTGGTGATAGTGTTGGTTTTGTGTTAGTGGTGTTGTTGGTGATAGTGTTGGTTTTGTGTTAGTGGTGTTGTTGGTGATAGTGTTGGTATTGTGTTAGTGGTGTTGTTGGTGATAGTAGTGGTTTTGTGATAGCGGTGGTGTTGGTGGTAGTGTTGGTTTTGTGATAGCGGTGGGGTTGGTGATAGTGTTGGTTTAGTGATAGCGGTGGTGTTGGTGATAGTGTTGGTTTTGTGTTAGTGGTGTCGTTGGTGATAGTGTTGGTTTAGTGATAGTGCTGGTGTTGGTGATAGTGTTGGTTTAGTGATAGTGGAGTTGTTGGTGATAGTACTGGTTTTGTGTTAGTGGAGGTGTTGGTGATAGTGTTGGTTTTGTGATAGCGGTGGTGTTCGTGATAGTGTTGGTTTAGTGATAGCGGTGGTGTTGGTGATAGTGTTGGTTTAGTGATAGCGGTGGTGTTGGTGATAGTGTTGGTTTTGTGTTAGCGGTGTTGTTGGTGATAGTGTTGGTTTTGTGTTAGTGGTGTTGTTGGTGATAGTGTTGGTTTTGTGTTAGTGGTGTTGTTGGTGATAGTGTTGGTCTTGTGTTAGTGGTGTTGTTGGTGATAGTGTTGGTTTAGTGATAGTGCTGGTGTTGGTGATAGTGTTGGTTTAGTGATAGTGGGGTTGTTGGTGATAGTGCTGGTTTTGTGTTAGTGGTGGTGTTGGTGATAGTGTTGGTTTAGTGATAGTGCTGGTTTAGTGATAGTGGAGTTGTTGGTGATAGTGCTGGTTTTATGTTAGTGGTGGTGTTGGTGATAGTGTTGGTTTTGTGATAGCGGTGGTGTTGGTGACAGTGTTGGTTTTGTGATAGCGGTGGTGTTGGTGATAGTGTTGGTTTTGTGATAGTGGTGGTGTTGGTGATAGTGTTGGTTTTGTGTTAGTGGTGTTGTTGGTGATAGTGTTGGTTTTGTGTTAGTGGTGTTGTTGGTGATAGTAGTGGTTTTGTGATAGCGGTGGTGTTGGCGATAGTGTTGGTTTTGTGATAGCGGTGGTTTTGGTGATAGTGTTGGTTTAGTGATAGCGGTGGTGTTGGTGATAGTGTTGGTTTAGTGATAGCGGTGGTGTTGGTGATAGTGCTGGTTTTGTGTTAGTGGTGTTGTTGGTGATAGTGTTGGTTTAGTGATAGTGCTGGTGTTGGTGATAGTGTTGGTTTAGTGATAGTGGTGGTGTTGGTGATAGTGTTGGTTTAGTGATAACGGTGGTGTTGGTGATAATGTTGGTTTAGTGATAGTGGTGTTGTTGGTGATAGTGTTGGTTTTGTGATAGCGGTGGTGTTGGTAGTGTTGTTAGTGATAGCGGTGGTGTCGGTGATAGTGTTGGTTTAGTGATGGTGGTGTTGGTGATAGTGTTGGTTTAGTGATAACGGTGGTGTTGGTGATAGTGTTGGTTTTGTGATAGCGGTGGTGTTGGTGATAGTGTTGGTTTAGTGATGGTGGTGTTGTTGGTGATAGTGTTGGTTTTGTGATAGCGGTGGTGTTGGTGATAGTGTTGGTTTTGTGATAGTGGTGTTGTTGGTGATAGTGTTGGTTTTGTGATAGTGGTGTTGTTGGTGATAGTGTTGGTTTTGTGATAGTGGTGTTGTTGATGATAGTGTTGGTTTTGTGATAGCGGTGGTGTTGGTGATAGTGTTGGTTTAGTGATGGTGGTGTTGTTGGTGATAGTGTTGGTTTTGTGATAGTGGTGTTGTTGGTGATAGTGTTGGTTTTGTGATAGTGGTGTTGTTGGTGATAGTGTTGGTTTTGTGATAGTGGTGTTGTTGGTGATAGTGTTGGTTTTGTGATAGTGGTGTTGTTGATGATAGTGTTGGTTTTGTGATAGCGGTGGTGTTGGTGATAGTGTTGGTTTAGTGATGGTGATGTTGTTGGTGATAGTGTTGGTTTAGTGATAGCGGTGGTGTTGGTGATAGTGTTGGTTTTGTGATAGTGGTGTTGTTGGTGATAGTGTTGGTTTGTGATAGCGGTGTTGTTGGTGATAGTGTTGGTTTTGTGATAGTGGTGGTGTTGGTGATAGTGTTGGTCTAGTGATGGTGGTGTTGGTGATAGTGTTGGTTTAGTGATAGCACTGGTGTTGGTGATAGTGTTGGTTTAGTGATAGCTGTGTTGTTGGTGATAGTGTTGGTTTTGTGATAGTGGTGTTGTTGGTGATAGTGTTGGTTTTGTGATAGCGGTGGTGTTGGCGATAGTGTTGGTTTAGTGATAGCTGTGTTGTTGGTGATAGTGTTGGTTTTGTGATAGTGGTCTTGTTGCTGATAGTGTTGGTTTTGTGATAGTGGTGTTGTTGGTGATAATGTTGGTTTTGTGTTAGTGGTGGTGTTGGTGATTGTGTTGGTTTTGTGATAGTGGTGTTGTTGGTGATAGTGTTGGTTTTGTGATTGCGGTGGTGTTGGTGATAGTGTTGGTTTAGTGATATTGGTGGTGTTGGTGATAGTGTTGGTTTTGTGATAGTGGTGTTGTTGGTGATAGTGTTGGTCTTGTGATAGTGGTGGTGTTGGTGATAGTGTTGGTTTAGTGATGGTGGTGTTGGTGATAGTGTTGGTTTAGTGATAGCTGTGGTGTTGGTGATAGTGTTGGTTTAGTGATAGTGGTGTTGTTGGTGTTAGTGTTGGTTTAGTGATAGCGGTGGTGTTGGCGATAGTGTTGGTTTTGTGATAGCGGTGTTGTTGGTGATAGTGTTGGTTTTGTGATAGTGGTGGTGTTGGTGATAGTGTTGGCTTAGTGATGGTGGTGTTGTTGGTGATAGTGTTGGTTTTGTGATAGTGGTGTTGTTGGTGATAGTGTTGGTTTAGTGATGGTGGTGTTGTTGGTGATAGTGTTGGTTTAGTGATAGCGATGGTGTTGGTGATAGTGTTGGTTTTGTGATAGTGGTGTTGTTGCTGATAGTGTCGGTTTTGTGATAGTGGTGTTGTTGGTAATAGTGTTGGTTTAGTGATGGTGGTGTTGTTGGTGATAGTGTTGGTTTAGTGATAGCGATGGTGTTGGTTATAGTTTTGGTTTTATGATAGTGGTGTTGTTGGTGATAGTGTTGGTTTTGTGATAGTGGTGCTGTTGGTGACAGTTTTGGTTTAGTGATCGTGGTGTTGTTGGTGATACTGTTGGTTTTGTGATAGCAGTGGTATTGGTGATAGTGTTTGTTTAGTGATGGTGGTGTTGGTGATAGTGTTGGTTTAGTGATAGCTGTGGTGTTGGTGATAGTGTTGGTTTTGTGATAGCGGTGGTGTTGGTGTTAGTGTTGGTTTTGTGATAGTGGTGTTGTTGGTGATAGTGTTGGTTTTTGTGATAGTGGTGCTGTTGGTGATAGTGTTGGTTTAGTGATGGTGGTGTTGTTGGTGAGAGTGTTGGTTTAGTGATAGCGGTGGTGTTGGTGACAGTGTTGGTTTTGTGATAGCCGTGGTGTTGGTGATAGTGTTGGTTTAGTGATAGTGGTGGTGTTGGTGATAGTGTTGGTTTTGTGATATTGCTGGTGTTGGTGATAGTGTTGGTTTAGTGATAGTGGTGGTGTTGGTGATAGTGTTGGTTTTGAGATAGCGGTGGTGTTGGTGATAGTGTTGGTTTAGTGATAGTGGTGTTGTTGGTGATAGTGTTGGTTTTGTGATAGCGGTGGTGTTGGTGATAGTGTTGGTTTTGTGATAGCGGTGGTGTTTGTGATAGTGTTGGTTTAGTTATGGTCGTGTTGTTGGTGATAGTGTTGGTTTTGTGATAGTGGTGTTGTTGGTGATAGTGTTGGTTTAGTGATAGCGGTGGTGTTGGTGATAGTGTTGGTTTTGTGATAGTGGTGTTGTTGGTGATAGTGTTGGTTTTGTGTTAGTGGTGTTGTTGGTGATAGTGCTGGTTTTGTGATAGTGGTGTTGTTGGTGATAGTGTTGGTTTTGTGTTAGTGGTGCTGTTTGTGATAGTAGTGGTTTTGTGATAGCGGTGTTGTAGCTGATAGTGTTGGTTTAGTGATAGCGGTGGTGTTGGTGATATCGTTGGTTTGGTGGTGATGGTGATAGTGTTGGTTTAGTGATAGTGGTGGTGTTGGTGATAGTGTTGATTTAGTGATAGTGGTGTTGTTGGTGATAGTGTTGGTTTTGTGATAGCGGTGGTGTTGGTGATAGTGTTGGTTTAGTGATAGTGGTGTTGTTGGTGATAGTGTTGGTTTTGTGATAGCGGTGGTGTTGGTGATAGTGTTGGTTTAGTGATAGCGGTGGTGTTGGTGATAGTGTTGGTTTTGTGTTAGTGGTGTTGTTGGTGATAGTGTTGGTTTAGTGATAGTGCTGGTGTTGGTGATAGTGTTGGTTTAGTGATAGTGGAGTTGTTGGTGATAGTTCTGGTTTTGTGTTAGTGGAGGTGTTGGTGATAGTGTTGGTTTTGTGATAGCGGTGGTGTTCGTGATAGTGTTGGTTTAGTGATAGCGGTGGTGTTGGTGATAGTGTTGGTTTTGTGTTAGCGGTGTTGTTGGTGATAGTGTTGGTTTTGTGTTAGTGGTGTTGTTGGTGATAGTGTTGGTTTTGTGTTAGTGGTGTTGTTGGTGATAGTGTTGGTTTTGTGTTAGTGGTGTTGTTGGTGATAGTGTTGGTATTGTGTTAGTGGTGTTGTTGGTGATAGTAGTGGTTTTGTGATAGCGGTGGTGTTGGTGGTAGTGTTGGTTTTGTGATAGCGGTGGGGTTGGTGATAGTGTTGGTTTAGTGATAGCGGTGGTGTTGGTGATAGTGTTGGTTTTGTGTTAGTGGTGTCGTTGGTGATAGTGTTGGTTTAGTGATAGTGCTGGTGTTGCTGATAGTGTTGGTTTAGTGATAGTGGAGTTGTTGGTGATAGTACTGGGTTTGTGTTAGTGGAGGTGTTGGTGATAGTGTTGGTTTTGTGATAGCGGTGGTGTTCGTGATAGTGTTGGTTTAGTGATAGCGGTGGTGTTGGTGATAGTGTTGGTTTAGTGATAGCGGTGGTGTTGGTGATAGTGTTGGTTTTGTGTTAGCGGTGTTGTTGGTGATAGTGTTGGTTTTGTGTTAGTGGTGTTGTTGGTGATAGTGTTGGTTTTGTGTTAGTGGTGTTGTTGGTGATAGTGTTGGTCTTGTGTTAGTGGTGTTGTTGGTGATAGTGTTGGTTTAGTGATAGTGCTGGTGTTGGTGATAGTGTTGGTTTAGTGATAGTGGGGTTGTTGGTGATAGTGCTGGTTTTGTGTTAGTGGTGGTGTTGGTGATAGTGTTGGTTTAGTGATAGTGCTGGTTTAGTGATAGTGGAGTTGTTGGTGATAGTGCTGGTTTTATGTTAGTGGTGGTGTTGGTGATAGTGTTGGTTTTGTGATAGCGGTGGTGTTGGTGACAGTGTTGGTTTTGTGATAGCGGTGGTGTTGGTGATAGTGTTGGTTTTGTGATAGTGGTGGTGTTGGTGATAGTGTTGGTTTTGTGTTAGTGGTGTTGTTGGTGATAGTGTTGGTTTTGTGTTAGTGGTGTTGTTGGTGATAGTAGTGGTTTTGTGATAGCGGTGGTGTTGGTGATAGTGTTGGTTTTGTGATAGCGGTGGTTTTGGTGATAGTGTTGGTTTAGTGATAGCGGTGGTGTTGGTGATAGTGTTGGTTTAGTGATAGCGGTGGTGTTGGTGATAGTGTTGGTTTTGTGTTAGTGGTGTTGTTGGTGATAGTGTTGGTTTAGTGATAGTGCTGGTGTTGGTGATAGTGTTGGTTTAGTGATAGTGGAGTTGTTGGTGATAGTGCTGGTTTTGTGTTAGTGGAGGTGTTGGTGATAGTGTTGGTTTTGTGATAGCGGTGGTGTTCGTGATAGTGTTGGTTTAGTGATAGCGGTGGTGTTGGTGATAGTGTTAGTTTAGTGATAGCGGTGGTGTTGGTGATAGTGTTGGTTTTGTGTTAGCGGTGTTGTTGGTGATAGTGTTGGTTTTGTGTTAGTGGTGTTGTTGGTGATAGTGTTGGTTTTGTGTTAGTGGTGTTGTTGCTGATAGTGTTGGTTTTGTGTTAGTGGTGTTGTTGGTGATAGTGTTGGTATTGTGTTAGTGGTGTTGTTGGTGATAGTAGTGGTTTTGTGATAGCGGTGGTGTTGGTGGTAGTCTTGGTTTTGTGATAGCGGTGGGGTTGGTGATAGTGTTGGTTTAGTGATAGCGGTGGTGTTGGTGATAGTGTTGGTTTTGTGTTAGTGGTGTTGTTGGTGATAGTGTTGGTTTAATGATAGTGCTGGTGTTGGTGATAGTGTTGGTTTAGTGATAGTGGAGTTGTTGGTGATAGTGCTGGTTTTGTATTAGTGGAGGTGTTGGTGATAGTGTTGGTTTTGTGATAGCGGTGGTGTTCGTGATAGTGTTGATTTAGTGATAGCGGTGGTGTTGGTGATAGTGTTGGTTTAGTGATAGCGGTGGTGTTGGTGATAGTGTTGGTTTTGTGATAGTGGTGTTGTTGCTGATAGTGTCGGTTTTGTGATAGTGGTGTTGTTGGTAATAGTGTTGGTTTAGTGATGGTGGTGTTGTTGGTGATAGTGTTGGTTTAGTGATAGCGATGGTGTTGGTTATAGTGTTGGTTTTGTGATAGTGGTGTTGTTGGTGATAGTGTTGGTTTTGTGATAGTGGTGCTGTTGGTGACAGTTTTGGTTTAGTGATCGTGGTGTTGTTGGTGATACTGTTGGTTTTGTGATAGCAGTGGTATTGGTGATAGTGTTTGTTTAGTGATGGTGGTGTTGGTGATAGTGTTGGTTTAGTGATAGCTGTGGTGTTGGTGATAGTGTTGGTTTTGTGATAGCGGTTGTGTTGGTGTTAGTGTTGGTTTTGTGATAGTGGTGTTGTTGGTGATAGTGTTGGTTTTTGTGATAGTGGTGCTGTTGGTGATAGTGTTGGTTTAGTGATGGTGGTGTTGTTGGTGAGAGTGTTGGTTTAGTGATAGCGGTGGTGTTGGTGACAGTGTTGGTTTTGTGATCGTGGTGTTGTTGGTGATACTGTTGGTTTTGTGATAGCAGTGGTATTGGTGATAGTGTTTGTTTAGTGATGGTGGTGTTGGTGATAGTGTTGGTTTAGTGATAGCTGTGGTGTTGGTGATAGTGTTGGTTTTGTGATAGCGGTGGTGTTGGTGTTAGTGTTGGTTTTGTGATAGTGGTGTTGTTGGTGATAGTGTTGGTTTTTGTGATAGTGGTGCTGTTGGTGATAGTGTTGGTTTAGTGATGGTGGTGTTGTTGGTGAGAGTGTTGGTTTAGTGATAGCGGTGGTGTTGGTGACAGTGTTGGTTTTGTGATAGCCGTGGTGTTGGTGATAGTGTTGGTTTAGTGATAGTGGTGGTGTTGGTGATAGTGTTGGTTTTGTGATATTGGTGGTGTTGGTGATAGTGTTGGTTTAGTGATAGTGGTGGTGTTGGTGATAGTGTTGGTTTTGAGATAGCGGTGGTGTTGGTGATAGTGTTGGTTTAGTGATAGTGGTGTTGTTGGTGATAGTGTTGGTTTTGTGATAGCGGTGGTGTTGGTGATAGTGTTGGTTTTGTGATAGCGGTGGTGTTTGTGATAGTGTTGGTTTAGTTATGGTCGTGTTGTTGGTGATAGTGTTGGTTTTGTGATAGTGGTGTTGTTGATGATAGTGTTGGTTTAGTGATAGCGGTGGTGTTGGTGATAGTGTTGGTTTTGTGATAGTGGTGTTGTTGGTGATAGTGTTGGTTTTGTGTTAGTGGTGTTGTTGGTGATAGTGCTGGTTTTGTGATAGTGGTGTTGTTGGTGATAGTGTTGGTTTTGTGTTAGTGGTGCTGTTTGTGATAGTAGTGGTTTTGTGATAGCGGTGTTGTAGCTGATAGTGTTGGTTTAGTGATAGCGGTGGTGTTGGTGATATCGTTGGTTTGGTGGTGATGGTGATAGTGTTGGTTTAGTGATAGTGGTGGTGTTGGTGATAGTGTTGGTTTAGTGATAGTGGTGTTGTTGGTGATAGTGTTGGTTTTGTGATAGCGGTGGTGTTGGTGATAGTGTTGGTTTAGTGATAGTGGTGTTGTTGGTGATAGTGTTGGTTTTGTGATAGCGGTGGTGTTGGTGATAGTGTTGGTTTAGTGATAGCGGTGGTGTTGGTGATAGTGTTGGTTTTGTGTTAGTGGTGTTGTTGGTGATAGTGTTGGTTTAGTGATAGTGCTGGTGTTGGTGATAGTGTTGGTTTAGTGATAGTGGAGTTGTTGGTGATAGTTCTGGTTTTGTGTTAGTGGAGGTGTTGGTGATAGTGTTGGTTTTGTGATAGCGGTGGTGTTCGTGATAGTGTTGGTTTAGTGATAGCGGTGGTGTTGGTGATAGTGTTGGTTTTGTGTTAGCGGTGTTGTTGGTGATAGTGTTGGTTTTGTGTTAGTGGTGTTGTTGGTGATAGTGTTGGTTTTGTGTTAGTGGTGTTGTTGGTGATAGTGTTGGTTTTGTGTTAGTGGTGTTGTTGGTGATAGTGTTGGTATTGTGTTAGTGGTGTTGTTGGTGATAGTAGTGGTTTTGTGATAGCGGTGGTGTTGGTGGTAGTGTTGGTTTTGTGATAGCGGTGGGGTTGGTGATAGTGTTGGTTTAGTGATAGCGGTGGTGTTGGTGATAGTGTTGGTTTTGTGTTAGTGGTGTCGTTGGTGATAGTGTTGGTTTAGTGATAGTGCTGGTGTTGGTGATAGTGTTGGTTTAGTGATAGTGGAGTTGTTGGTGATAGTACTGGTTTTGTGTTAGTGGAGGTGTTGGTGATAGTGTTGGTTTTGTGATAGCGGTGGTGTTCGTGATAGTGTTGGTTTAGTGATAGCGGTGGTGTTGGTGATAGTGTTGGTTTAGTGATAGCGGTGGTGTTGGTGATAGTGTTGGTTTTGTGTTAGCGGTGTTGTTGGTGATAGTGTTGGTTTTGTGTTAGTGGTGTTGTTGGTGATAGTGTTGGTTTTGTGTTAGTGGTGTTGTTGGTGATAGTGTTGGTCTTGTGTTAGTGGTGTTGTTGGTGATAGTGTTGGTTTAGTGATAGTGCTGGTGTTGGTGATAGTGTTGGTTTAGTGATAGTGGGGTTGTTGGTGATAGTGCTGGTTTTGTGTTAGTGGTGGTGTTGGTGATAGTGTTGGTTTAGTGATAGTGCTGGTTTAGTGATAGTGGAGTTGTTGGTGATAGTGCTGGTTTTATGTTAGTGGTGGTGTTGGTGATAGTGTTGGTTTTGTGATAGCGGTGGTGTTGGTGACAGTGTTGGTTTTGTGATAGCGGTGGTGTTGGTGATAGTGTTGGTTTTGTGATAGTGGTGGTGTTGGTGATAGTGTTGGTTTTGTGTTAGTGGTGTTGTTGGTGATAGTGTTGGTTTTGTGTTAGTGGTGTTGTTGGTGATAGTAGTGGTTTTGTGATAGCGGTGGTGTTGGTGGTAGTCTTGGTTTTGTGATAGCGGTGGGGTTGGTGATAGTGTTGGTTTAGTGATAGCGGTGGTGTTGGTGATAGTGTTGGTTTTGTGTTAGTGGTGTTGTTGGTGATAGTGTTGGTTTAATGATAGTGCTGGTGTTGGTGATAGTGTTGGTTTAGTGATAGTGGAGTTGTTGGTGATAGTGCTGGTTTTGTATTAGTGGAGGTGTTGGTGATAGTGTTGGTTTTGTGATAGCGGTGGTGTTCGTGATAGTGTTGATTTAGTGATAGCGGTGGTGTTGGTGATAGTGTTGGTTTAGTGATAGCGGTGGTGTTGGTGATAGTGTTGGTTTTGTGTTAGCGGTGTTGTTGGTGATAGTGTTGGTTTTGTGTTAGTGGTGTTGTTGGTGATAGTGTTGGTTTTGTGTTAGTGGTGTTGTTGGTGATAGTGTTGGTTTTGTGTTAGTGGTGTTGTTGGTGATAGTGTTGGTATTGTGTTAGTGGTGTTGTTGGTGATAGTAGTGGTTTTGTGATAGCGGTGGTGTTGGTGGTAGTGTTGGTTTTGTGATAGCGGTGGGGTTGGTGATAGTGTTGGTTTAGTGATAGCGGTGGTGTTGGTGATAGTGTTGGTTTTGTGTTAGTGGTGTTGTTGGTGATAGTGTTGGTTTAGTGATAGTGCTGGTGTTGGTGATAGTGTTGGTTTAGTGATAGTGGAGTTGTTGGTGATAGTGCTGGTTTTGTGTTAGTGGTGGTGTTGGTGATAGTGTTGGTTTAGTGATAGTGCTGGTGTTGGTGATAGTGTTGGTTTAGTGATAGTGGAGTTGTTGGTGATAGTGCTGGTTTTGTGTTAGTGGTGGTGTTGGTGATAGTGTTGGTTTTGTGATAGCGGTGGTGTTGGTGATAGTGTTGGTTTAGTGATAGCGGTGGTGTTAGTGATAGTGTTGGTTTAGTGATAGCGGTGGTGTTGGTGATAGTGTTGGTTTTGTGTTAGTGGTGTTGTTGGTGATAGTGTTGGTTTTGTGATAGTGGTGTTGCTGGTGCTAGTTGTCTTATTGGTGATGGGAGTGGTGTTGATAACAGTGGTGGTGCTAGTAATAGTGGTGTTGCTGGTGTTAGTTGTTGTGACGGTGATAGTGGTGTTGTTAACAGTGGTGGTTTTGTGATAGTGGTGTTGTTGGTAACAGTGTTGGTGCTAGTAATAGCGATGTTGTTGTTGTTAGTTGTTGTGACGGTGATAGTGGTGGTATTGGTGATAGTGGTTGTTTTGTTGAAAGTGATGGTGTTAGTGCGTTGCTCTTGTTGATGGCGCTGGTGGCGATAATCATTATGGTAATGGTAGTAGTTGAATCAGTGGAGGTGGTCATGGTAGTGATATTATTGTTTTGGGGTGATCTATGTAATCTGTTCCAGAACCATGTCTCTCAGTGTTGACTGAATATTCTCAGAAAGGGTGCTTTTCAGCAGCAGCAGAAGCAGTGTTAGTAGTAGTAGTAGTAGTAGTAGTAGTAGTAGTAGTAGTAGTAGTAGTAGTAGTAGTTATTGTTGTGATGGGGGTGGAAGTGATGATGATGGTGTCATAGGTGCAGACTGTTGTGTATGTAGTGCTAGTAGGGGTAGCAGTAGCAGTAGTAATAGTGTTATTGGTCCTGGTGGTGTTGATAATAAAAAGGGTAGGGCGTGATTGGGTCAGCTGGCTGCGAAAGAAGCGAATATGTTTGCGTGTTTGTATGTATTTGTTTGTGTGTGCGTATGTTTGTATAGGCGCGGTGAGGTAAACGAAAGGAGTAAGGTCTAATATATATATATATCGCTCTAAGTGATTAAGGCTCCTTTGTGTGATAAAGCAAGGGTTATGGCTGAAATAGAATAGATAAATCATTGAAAAAATGTCACGCCTCACACCATAATCGCCATACGGAGTGTAAGAGAGATGTAGAGGAAGAAAATAAAGATAGATATAAGAAGAAGAAGAAGAAGAAGAGAGAGAGAGGGGGGATAGAGGAAGAAAGAGAGAGAGAGGAGAAGGAGAGAAGAGAATGTTGATATATAGAGGGAGAATAAGAGAAAGTACGAAAAAGAGAGAGTACATGTAAATGCGAGTAACAAGAGGAAGGAGGATCATAATAATGAAATTATCGTGTACAGTGCTCAGGTGCACTACAACTGTGTGAGAGAATAGAATATTGGATACAAATTGTTATGAAAGAAGGGATGTGGTGAGGTGCTGATGCTAATTCGAGAAAAAATAGAATAAGAGAGTGCGGGGGAGTGTAAATAACTGTTTCTACTTTTGGCACAAGGACAGCAATCACCCAGTACATTACTGGTACTTTATTTTATCGACCCCGTATGGATGAAAGGCAAAGTTAACCTCGGCGGGATTTGAACTCAGATCATAAAGGGACGTAATTATGCTGGAAAGCATGTCCGAGCCTCTACCGATACTGCCAATTCACCAATGATTTCTAGTATAGGCACAAATGCAGTAATTAAATCGACCCAAGCACGTTACTGGTGCTTTATTTATCGACCCCGTAACGATGAATGGCAAATTAACCACGGCGGGATTTGAACTCAGACCAAAAAGGGTGGTAACTCTATGCTGCAAAGCATGGTGTCCGACTATCTACCGGTACTGCCAACCCACCGCCCTGAGGAGTGTAAATAATAAAATAAGTTGAATATAGGATGCTACAAAAGAGAGAAGAGAGAGAAAGAGAAGGAGAGAGAGAGAGAGAGAGAGAGAGAGAGAGAGAGAGAGAGAGAGAGAGAGAGAGAGAGAAGGGGAGAAAGAGAGTAAAAAGAAAACAAGGTAATACCATTTCCCTCATTTAAAATAAACAAAAGAAAAGAAAAATCCGTTGAGATGTTGTTGTCGGACCAGCGTCGGTTGCGACGACGAGTGCTTAGGTTGATTAACAAGCGGAACACCCTGCTAATAACGTGCAAGTAGCAGAGCATTCTACAGTTACGTGCTTCTCAGGGAGGATTAGCTTGATACAGTGTGTGTCCTTTGAATTATAGGTGTAACTCATTTTCCCCAGCCTAGTGGATTGGAGCCACGTGACGTAAAGAGTCATGTTCAAGAATAAAACTTGCCTGTGCGAATCGTACTCTCGACCTTAAGATCGTAAACTGAACTCTTTAAAATCTAAGTCACAGGTCTTCACAAATCCACAAAGGAAGAATGACAAAAAAATGGTCTCGCTTGGGGATCCAGCCGGATCAATTGGATACGGTTGCTTCAGATAGGACCCATGGTAGTGTTTGAATACTCTGCCTCCACTTCACTACCAGGAATAAGTGAGCCAAGAAGAAGAAGAAGAATCTGTAAGGTTGCTGATACTTTTGTTTGCTGTGCATTTTTGTGATTGATTTTCCTTGGTCAAGTATATTTCGTCTCAACGAATTTGACTTTCTGGCACAATTGGTAGGCACCGAAAAATGAGGTTCTTTTATATACCAATAGCTTTTTTTTTTGTGGAAACAATCGTTTGTAGGTTTATCTTAGAGCTTAAATCAGCAGAAAAGGTCCCTGCAATCCAAAAGGTCCCTGCCATCCAAAATCACCGGGACAGATGACCCCTTAGCCTTTGTCAAGGCCGAATTCTAGGAGAAGGAAAATTCTGATATAACACCTGCAACTCTGATGGTATCCAATGATGTTGACTTGTTCTTCTTTTTGGTAAATATCATCTTGGTTAAGAGAGTGGGACTGGCTTTGTGCAGTGCCTTTGCTCACTATAAAAGCTTCACGGCACAGGCATTGCTTTATATCTGGAGATCTCTCTGTACTTGTCGTCACATGGTGCCATGGGCCCAGCACTATGTGTCAATAATTGTCACAAGTGTAGTGTTTGTACCAGAGTTTTCAAGTCGTTGGCTGGACTAAAAAGTAACACTCGTTCAGCGCATCGGTGGGGGTTCTCCTACATGGATATAGAGTAGTGGCCGTACTCGAAAACGAGTTGGCAGCCACCATATATATATATATATATATATATATATATATATGTGTGTGTTTGTGTGTGTGTATATATAAAACGCTTCGTTTGTTTATCCAAAGAAGATAACCAATTTTCTTATATTGTTTTAGTGGTTTGAGTCATTAGCCTGTGGTTATGTTAAGGCACCGCCTTGGTTTAGTCAATAATCTCTACACTAGTAATTATTTTTTCTTGTCTGCCACTTATTTTGTAGAGATCTTTTTTGTTGAATCTCTAGGATACGAGATATAGAGAGACACAGACACGAACGTAAACACATACTCGGGAAACACACTCACAGCAAAAAGGCTGACTAAACACGCACGTTCTTTCTCTCCCCCTAATATCTTCTGATGAAGTATTAACGTCCAAAACGTTAAAACTATTTTTCTACTATTAGAACTGTTACACTAATATATATCTTCATTATACTGTATCGTTTCTCTGTGTTTGTTTATTCGTTTACTTTTCGTGTATATATACTGTATATATATATCATAAATACCCACATACATACATATAGAGAGATAGAAAGATATATGTGTGCTAGTGTGTGTTTGGGTGAATGCATTTGTGTATGTGTAAGGACCTATATCAATGTGCACATGCTCATGTGTTTGTCTGTAAAGTATTTGTGTATGGATTATATTAGGCTGTGTGCAAGATATATAGATAAATTTATTTATCACTGCATTAATGTTTTTAAATGAATATTTATGACTACAGGCAAAAGTATGTCGCTAACATAAACGCATTAGGAGAGGAAGAGAGATAGAGATAGAGATAGATAGAGACAGAGAGAGAAGAAGAAGAGAGAGAGTGAGAGAGAGACAAAGAGACAGGTATAGTGAAATATAACGGATATATATATATATATATATATATATATATATATATATATATATATATATATATATATATATATATACCCGTATGTATATATATATATGTGTGTGCGTGTGTGTGTGTGAGTGTATGTGTATAATATATATATATATATATATATATATATATATATATATATATATATATACATATATATATATATACATTACATACACATATAATGAAGTTGACAGAAAGAATGAAGAAGATAGAAAAGAGAGATGGAGACTTAGAAAACATGGTTTGTCCAAGGGTGACAGGAAAAGGAAGTTTTCAGACTGTAACAGTTTTATTTGTGTTAGGGTCATTCGATTATTATTAGCAGGCGTTAGCCTTCATGTGACTTCGGAATTTTCTTTTCCTGCACATCTTCTATCCCACCCTCATACATCAATCCGTCTTCGTTGGCACCTTTAATTTTCATCCCTATTGCTCAAGACATCAGCTGATTACCAGCCAATTTAAGGGCCTCAGGACATTAGGAATATTCGAATAATGAACCCAGTGCTAAAGGTGTGACAGCTCACATAATAAAGCTGAGGGTTTCCAATGACAAATGACAGAAAAATTTAGCCTAGAATTCGCAGAAATCAACTTTTAAGGCGTATATCCTTCAATGTCCTGGTCAGTTTCGGTAACAAATAATTACTGCATATCAAATTACCATTTCTGCGATGCCATTGTGACAGGCCGAAGGAAGAAACTAGAATTCATACGACCTCCTGCGATCTTTGGTCGAATGGGTAATGTCCACTAGCGTCCGGCATTGCACAGCAGTATCCCAACAGTGTCCAACAATGCCCAGTAGTGTCCAGAAGTGTCTTGCTGTGTCTAGCAGCAATGCCCAGCAATGTATGATGATGACTGGTTGACAAATAATGTAATTCTTCGTGACCATCTTACCAAATTACTAAATTCGATAACAGTCATTCGACTTACAGGAGTCGCTACTTGATTTCATAAAGTGACAAGTGATTTAGGAAAGATCCATCTTTAAATTCCCTGTCCAACTGGGCGTCAATCTGGCTGAGAAATCCAGGGAAGGAGAAGTGACAGAGTAGTCGAGAACAATCAAAGAAGTTGAACACTGTTTTATCACGAATGGTTTGAAAATTGACACGAACTTTTCTCAGTTATTATTGCTTGGAATATAATACGATAGTTGATCTCTTGATCTCTGGTAAACATGGTGACTTTGAAGAGTTATAGATATTTTCCATTTTCTTATAAAACGTCTAAAGTGGGTATCATACACGTGGTCCTTTGAATTGCTTGAAACAGTAGGCAGATTCCCTCTAAATCCCAATATACAGTTATGACAAAGAAAACATTGCATGATATAGAGAGAAAACAAAACAATACAAAACAAAATAATATAAACGGAATATAAGACAAAACAAATAGACACAAACATACAGAAAAATGTGAGATAATGGGTTGAATGCCTTTCAAAATAGAGGCACACGATTAGACGCAATATAGCTGTAAATAAAAAGAACAACGAAGTGCCATGGTGACGGTGCCCCAACATGGCTTCAGTCTGTCGGCGGGAACATGTAGAAGAATAAAGAGTATACATATATATATATATATATATATATATATATATATATATAAATATAAACACGTACGCATGTCGTTGAGTGCGTAAATCTAATAGGCAAGATCGTTTACTGATTGGAGTGTTGCATACAAAGCTCGGTTATTCTACACCTTATACAAATATATATATATATGTGAGAAAAATTTAAGACCCGGTGGCTGAGCTCCGGCTGATTCAGCAGCTAGATGGGAGTTCGGATCTAGCTGTTGAAACGACCGGAGCTCAGCCGTCGGGTCCTGAATCTTTTTCATATTACCCACTCTACTACCCCAAGTATCGAGTACTCTGGTGAGAAATGGTCTAACTGGTTTTTACCGCCTCCAATCTGATATATATATATATATATATATATAAAACGAAGGAAATGTGGTAAGGAACCAGGTGGACCATAACGCACCAAAGTACTCAATACTTAGGGTAGTAGAGTGGGTAATAGGAACGAGTAGGACTCCGACGGCTGAGCTCAAGCCGTTTCGACGGCTAATTCTGGACTAAAACGTTTTAGTCCAGAATTAGCTGTCGAAACGGCTTGAGCTCAGCCGTCGGGGTCCTACTCGTTCCTATATATACATATATATATATATATATATATATATATATATATATATATATATATATATATATATATATATATATATATATATATGTGGAGTGATTTGTACGGGTTTAGAGTGAATTAAACATTGAATTAGCGTAAGAAAAAACCTGGTGTGCCGTTTATTGTATTATTTGACAAAATAAACAATTTTATTACGTCAGGTTGGCATAAGTGCTCTTTTGCCAGAAAGCGAGATTTTAAAAGTACCAAACACTACTATATCTATTTTAAAAGCCAATAAAAGTTGTTAATTTATATATTGCAAAGATCTTATATTTGCTAAGTTGAAAAAAGACATTGAATCTATAACATACACCTTATCGGTGAAAGTTTCTCTATGTCTAAGGAAATATCAAATATTATGAATAATAATTATAAAATCAGTAGCGTATTTACCTATTTTATGATTAATTATTTCTTATGTTTACATAATTTAAATAATGACTACGTTCATTTCTCGTTAAATATATTCTTGAACGACTGCTTTCTTTTCCTGCACCTTAATGGCGAGACCTCGAAGTGCCGTTTTCCTCCGCAAAACGGGGAGGAGCGCATCCTACATGAGGAAGAACCCTGAACTGGAGTGGTAGATGCAGCTCTTCTTCGTATCAATATTGTCGTCATTTTGTCCGCAGGGCGCAGCCCCTCACCTCCTTATTTCCTTTTTTCATCTTTATAAGTGCAGAAAAAAATCCAGTGAATGCTTAAATTAGAAGAGTGCTGGTTTTGCTAATACTTTACCGAAATGCAAACACACATACACGCATATATATATATATATATATATATAAGTTGAAAAAAAAATGAAAACGAAATTTCATTTCTCACTCTTAGTATGGCACTTACTTAAATGTAAGTATGTATGTATACATATATGTATGTACGTATACATACATACTTACATTTAAGTAAGTGCCATACTAAGAGTGAGAAATGAAATTTCGTTTTCATTTTTTTTTTTCAACTTGTCGTTTTCGGTATGCCTGACCGATTTAACTCACTCAATATGCAAATTAGGCTGCTCAGCCGTTAATTTTCATAAGGAAAGTATATACTTTCGAACGTTCAACTATCTGGCAGATGGGTAAACGGTGCTGATGATAGCTAACAAGCTTGAAACTAGTACATCGTTCCTGTGTCAGTGTTGAACAAAAAGGTGACGTGGTTGCCTTAACACCGTATGGCATAAATTCAGGCTGTTCGCTTTGTTGACAAATAAGCGAACAAAGCTGCGTTATAATAAACGTCGGCTAAACTGATGCGTGCATATATGTATGTGTACCTGTATGCATATGTGTATATATATATATATATATATATATATATATATATATATATATATATATATATATATATATATATATATATATATGCATGCTACTGTACGTCTGTATACATATATGTATGTACGTATACATACATACTTACATTTAAGTAAGTGCCATACTAAGAGTGAGAAATGAAATTTCGTTTTCATTTTTTTTTTCAACTTGTCGTTTTCGGTATGTCTGACCGATTTAACTCACTCAATATGTAAATTAGGCTGCTCAGCCGTTAATTTTCATAAGGAAAGTATATACTTTCGAACGTTCAACTATCTGGCAGATGGGTAAACGGTGCTGATGATAGCTAACACGCTTGAAACAAGTACAACGTCCCTGTGTCAGTGTTGAACAAAAAGGTGACGTGGTTGCCTTAACACCGTATGGCATAAATTCAGGCTGTTCGCTTTGTTGACAAATAAGCGAACAAAGCTGCGTTATAATAAACGTCGGCTAAACTGATGCGTGCATATATGTATGTGTACCTGTATGCATATGTGTATATATATATATATATATATATATATATATATATATATATATATATATATATATATATATATGCATGCTACTGTACGTCTGTATACATATATGTATGTACGTATACATACATACTTACATTTAAGTAAGTGCCATACTAAGAGTGAGAAATGAAATTTCGTTTTCATTTTTCTTTTCAACTTGTCGTTTTCGGTATGTCTGACCGATTTAACTCACTCAATATGTAAATTAGGCTGCTCAGCCGTTAATTTTCATAAGGAAAGTATATACTTTCGAACGTTCAACTATCTGGCAGATGGGTAAACGGTGCTGATGATAGCTAACAAGCTTGAAACTAGTACAACGTCCCTGTGTCAGTGTTGAACAAAAAGGTGACGTGGTTGCCTTAACACCGTATGGCATAAATTCAGGCTGTTCGCTTTGTTGACAAACAAGCGAACAAAGCTGCGTTATAATAAACGTCGGCTAAACTGATGCGTGCATATATGTATGTGTACCTGTATGCATATGTGTATATATATATATATATATATATATATATATATATATATATATATATATATATATATATATATATATATATATGCATGCTACTGTACGCCTGTATACATATATGTATGTACGTATACATACATACTTACATATATATATATATATATATATATATATATATATATATATATATATATATATATATATATACACATGGCACTGGACAGAATTGCTTCCACATCATTCCTTCTCATCTCGGGAACAATTTTGAATAGCGCCAGTTCGTAATTTGAACTCGGGAATTTTATATTCTCCGAGTGAAAAGAACCTTCTGACGAGAGTTTATCTTTTCAATGGAAGGCCGCAAGGACTGTCCATTTATTTTTGAGACTCGAAACCGATTCGGTAATGGTAACCATAGTGAGTACAGTGAATCTTTTGAAATTTATTTTGAAACTTTTTCTTATTTGCTAAACCTTGATTATATATATATATATATATGTATATATATATATATATATATATATATAGGTGTGTGTGTGTATATGTGTGTGTGGGTCTATGCAGAATATCCGTAGATGGAAGGTCAAGGAGAACAGTGCTCAATCCATGGCAAGAGAGCTTATTTAGTATAAATAAAATTACATACACTTAACATGTATGCACGACTATTGGTATCGGGGTCCAGTTATAGTCACCACTGTACATTGGAGGAGGCTCTTCTGAACTACCTCTTATCGGGCTCGAGGACAAATATACGAAAAAACAAATATACGTATATTTGTCCTCGTTCTCAATGTGGGGTCAGTTTGGAAGAGCCTCGTCTAATATACAGTGGTGGCCATAACTGGACCCCAAAACCAATGGTCGCACGAACATGTTTAGTGTATGAAATTTTATACAATATATATTTACACACACACACGCACACACACACACACATATATATGTATATATATATATATATATATATATATATATATATATATATATATATATATATACTAGCTGGCGTACCCAGCTTCGCCCGGGTAAACAGATGATAAGAGAAGACAGGTAAAAGAGAAAATGACTGTATTGGATGTTTGTCTGGTTACAGTATGAGGCGACTCCGTGGTGTCTTTATGATACAAAAAACAGTAAAAAAAATCTTCCAGATATACCAGATTCTTCGCTGTACCGTTTGTGCATAGTATATGAACAATTCTAGGTGCTCCCATCTAAAATAGTGACCTCTAGGAGATGGTTCATCTTCTGCCTGACTGTAAAACGTATCATTGTATAGTATCTTGCATGATACCTGACTGTATCATTGCATAGACGTGGTTGTTCCACGTTTCTCAAAAGGATGATGGAAGTTCCAATCTTTTATATTATATGTAGATATAGATATAGTTAATTAATATAAAAGATGATGCTCAGCTAGTTCGTCTTCAACCATCGCAGCACGCCGTCGCTGCTTGGTTCCAGTGTTTCGTTGGCGTTGTTCAGCCAGCTCCTCTTCATTCATGGCGGCACGTCTTCGCCTCTGAAGTTCGGCGTTCCGATGGCGATGTTCGACCCGTTTTTCTTCATTCCTGGCTACACGCCGTCGCCGCTGTAGTTCACTGTTTGATAAAGTCGAATTGCTTTTACTTTCTGTGGAACGCTGCACGCACGCACGCACACATAACCATACACGCACATACATACACACGCGCAGATGCTAATAGTTACAGCGTTCACTTTACCTCTCTGTTTCTTACTCTCCCCTCTCACTTCCTCATTGGCATTATGCATATTAATTTAAGTTTGGCGTCGTTGAGGTGGGCGGAGTCGTTTGAAACCTATGAATCAATGATAATCGAGAATTATGACACACGGAATAGAATACTGACATTGTTGAAATTAATATATAGATATGTTTGAATTTCGCTGAAGGATCAGGAAAAATCGCTACTTTTCAAACTTAGATCTTGACTGGATTTGCTCAGCTTGGAATAACATTAAAAAATAGAAATGGAGACAATAAAAATTAAATAAAGAAAGTACAACGGAAGAGAGCGACAGACTCTACACACCAGTCTAGGTGGTATATAAGCACACAGACACACAAATACACCTGTATATGGTAGGACTCCTCACACCTGTTTACTAAATTCTCCTCACAAGTTATTGGCCAAGCTGAATTTATATTTGATGGCAATGGGATCGAACACTATGTGGTGTTAAGCAAACTTCTTGACCACACTGTTATGCATCAACCACCTCTACAATTTGAAGGTGAATTGTTGGCCATCAACTTCATTTATCAACCCTTGTAGGAGTAAAGGCCAAGTTGAGATCAGCCGGGTTTGAACTCAAAGTACAAAGAGCCGGAATAAATATTCTAAGGCATTCACCACCTTCAAAGTTTGAACAACCCCAAAAGTTATTTCAAGTTCATAAATCACAATTGATTGGCTCCTGTCTATTGAAACTCATGACTAATTAGTTTGTAGACGAATGGTAGGTATGATTGATTATCCTCTTATATATTATGAAAATCAATGTTAAATGCTAGTGGTATTTGAGCTTAAGTTACGAGATAAATGAAACCGAATGATGCTTTGCGGTTCAATAATATACTATATGATCTATCTAAGGAAGAGCATTAATGAATTCTATTACATTGATGTTAAAATTCGAATTTGAACGGACAGATTTTATTGAACCACCATAAATATATGCTAATAGTTATTTTATTGATACCAGAGGGACGAAAGGCAGTGTTGTTGTTTCTTAGATCCAAACCGGCTTTAAGAACAAGATCTGACAATAATGATTTCTAGTATAGGCACAAGGCCAGTAATTTGGGGCGAGGGGACGTCGATTAAATCGACCCCAGTACGTTACTGGTACTTTATTTTATCGACCCTCGTAAGGATGAAAGGCAAAGTTAACCTCGGCGGGATTTGAACTTAGACCGTAAAGGACCGTAATTCTATGCTGCAAAACACGTGTCCGACTCTCCACCGGTACTGCCAATTCCTCGCTCTCGCAAGATCTGATAATAATGGATTGTTAGAGAGGCACAAGGCCAGACATTTTTTGGAGGAGAGGAAAGTCGATTAAATCGACCCCAGTTCGTGACTGGTACTTTTATTTTATTGACCCCGTAAGTATGAAAAGCAAAGTTAACACCGGCAGGATTTGAACTCAGATCATAAAGAACCGCAACTCTATGCTGCAAAGTATGGCGCCCGACCCTCTATTGATACTGCCAGTTCCCCGCCCTCGCAAGACCTGGTAATAATTGTTTCTACTTTTGGCACAAGGCCAGCAATTACCCAGTACATTACTGGTACTTTATTTTCTCGATCCCCGTAAGGATGAAAGGCAAAGTGAACCTCGGCGGGATTTGAACTCAGACCACAAATGGACGTAACTATGCTGGAAAGCATGGGGTCCGACTCTCTACCGATACTGCCAATCCACCGCTAATAATTGTTTCTACTTTAGGCACAAGGCCAGCAATTACCCAGTGCATTACTGGTACTTTATTTTATCGACCCCGTAAGGATGAAAGGCAAATCAACCTCGGCGGGATTTGAACTCAGATCGTAAAGGGACGTAACTATGCTGGAAAGCATGGCGTCCGACCCTCTACCGATACTGCCAATTCACCGCTAATAATGACGGCGAGTTGTTCGAGCGTAGAACAAAATACCTTGCTGCATTTATTCCAGCTTCTTACGTTCTGAGTTCAAATCCTACCAATATCAACTTTGCTATTCATCAGTGAGTGGTCAATGAATAAAGTTTGATTCCTGGCTGGTAAACTGGCGGAATTATCAAAAAGTCGATCAGGATGTTTTGTGGTATATGTTCTGGTCCTTTGCATTCTGAATTCCAAACTCGTCATGGTACACTTAGATGGTTGACTTAATCCGCCACGCGGTTTAACGCCACCATATAACGCTTTGCTAACTTTAACGAATTGCACTCTGTTGCAAGCATTGGCGACAGACCCCCAGTTTGAAGATACTCTCTCCACTCCACCTCCCCACGAAATTTATACCCATCTAAACTGTAAAAACGTTGATTGAATCAAGGAAAAAGATATGGTAATTATTATTTTATTGACTGAACATGATTGGAAGATAATTGAGCAGACATGATTATAAAGGTGTTCTAACAGAGACACTATCATATCTTTTATTCAGGCATACTGTATTTATGACTAGAGCATTGCTTACTTTGATAATTTAGTTTTACTAAAGTGAAGAGGGATATTGGGAATTTCCGCTGCAATGTAAGTATGTAAGTTCTTCTGGTTTCAAATTTTATAAATTTTTACCAATGGGGAGAGAGAGAGAGGGGGAGTCGGTTTTAAGAGTCGCATCCCTTGGCTACTAGAGTAGATAAAAAACCCTAGACATTTTGAACAATTAAGTCAACAAACAAAGTTAAAGCCAGCCTTGCCTCCTCCAATATACAGTAGTGGCCATGACTGGGCTCTTGATTTTTCATTTACGGATTTCTAACAACACACACATACACACACACACACACATACACGCCCTCACACACACACATATATATATATATCCGTATGTGGTTGACGGCTAAGAGAAAGGAGTACTCAATACCGAAGTAGAGTTTTGATATTCATTTTATTAAGGCTAAATAGTGAGTCTTGTTACTTTGGAGTTTCGCCTGTTTATTGCATGGCTATCATTGCCTTAATAAAATGAATATATGCAGATATATACACACACGCACTCACACATACGCGTACACACACGTCCACGTCCACACACATACGTCCATACACACACGCACGCGCACACACACGTATATATATAGAGAGATAGATAGATGTTTATCTTTATTTTCATGTCATTTTCTTTAAATTATATTATATTATATATGATATAATTAACTCTCTCCATATATATATATACACACACAGACACACACAAACGCACAAACGCACACACGCACACACACATACACACACACACACACACACACACACACACACACACACACACACACACACACACACACACACACACACACACACACACACACACACACACACACACACACACACACACACACACACACACACACACACACACACACACACACACACACACACAATGTGGAACTACAGCAAATTCTGTAATGCATTTAATATAGTTCTTTATCAGCTTTGCCAACATATCGCCCTTATCAAGAGTTATAATAATGAATGTCTTTTTATTCTGCAGAGAAAAGGGTCACGCTGGTGATGCTTAGTCGCCTTTCTCTTACCCTTCAGATTACCACCTCTTCTGAGGGACAACCTTAACCCTGCAGCGTCCCGAAGGGCCTGTTCATAGACCCGACATAGCATGACCCCCATGAATATTCAAGTTTCTAGCTCGGGTATGTTATTCAAGGTTACAACCCCCTATTATCGATCAATTTTGACAGTAAGGGATCAAGATAGAAATGGCGTGACGCTACTTTAGATACCAATATCTTTCTCCTTCTTCTCCCCAGCCACCCCTCTTCCCGTCCACATCCTGCATCACATCCATACAACAAGAACAACAACTGCTACTACTACTACTACTACTACTACTACTACTACTACTACTACTACTACTACTACTATAACTCCTCCTCCTCCTCCTACTACTACTACTACTACTACTACTACTTGTTCGTTTAGTTATTCCTATTTTACATCTTATGCTCTTCTATCTAATCTTATCTATCAATCCACTCCCTCTCTCTCTCTCTCTCTCTCTCTCTCTATATATATATATGAAAAGAAACGGCCGGAGCTCAGCCGTCGGTTTCCTGACTCTTTTCCTATATATATATATATATATATATATACAATTTCCGCTCTACATGGCTGAATACAACAAATGTAATCTGAGATTTTATAATATCAACAACAACATTCGACTCGTTTGCAATTATGCAAACAAACCTCATTTTAAAGCCATGTCAGTAGAATGAGCACCTCATTCTTGTATTCAGCCATGTAGAGCGAACATTTTTTTTTACTTGTATGTGGCAAAGCCGGCCATTGATTGCTCGTATACAGGAAACTAACTGGCTAGTCTGCTGATATGCAAATCTGGCTGATCAGTGGGTCTGCTAATATACAAATCAGGCGGATCAGTGACTGTATATTTTAGAAAAGATTTTTCATTCATTTATATTATTATTTGTCTGACCCGAATTTTCCTGGTCGTTTTTTTCGGCTGTGCGAATGATTTTAAGCATTGTCTCCGTGTGTTGGTATTTAAACGATAGTTATAGCTCTGGTTTATCCAAACTATTGAGCCCTTTGCCACGCACCTCGAAGATTGTGTTTCGTTATTTCGTGGGCCGAAATTCCGATTCTCGATAATTTATTTGTATTTTAGAAAATATATATTTTCACTAGCTCTGACAGTTGGCAGGTGAACAGTGAACTGTACTGATGAAGGGTAATACCCAGAAACATTAGTGTCTGCAGTTCTGTTTGCATGCCAACACAAGATCAAGAATCAGGGGTTCATCATAGTGACATGGCTTTTAAAATGAAGCTTGTTTACATAATTGCAAACGAGTCGAATGTTGTTGTTGATATTCGAAAAACTCAGATTACAATTGTTGTATTCAGCCATGTAGAGCGAAACACTTTTTTAAAAATTATATATGTAGTTAATAAATGAAACAAAACAGACAAAATTTACCTAACTTTTCTTCGTAGTCAGGAGAAATTAATTAAATCATTATTTTTACTTTTGTTATTACCCATTTTCTCTCATTTCACAATTTTCCTCGTTTGTCTCTCTAATTCGTGTTTTAATTAATTATTTTACTCCTCACTTCCGCACTTTTCACTCGTCTACCTTTTCCTGCTTATGTTGTTTATTATGCGCATTATGTATATACATAAAGACAAAGATACATACATACATATATATGTGTGTGTGTATATATTTACAGTACATACACACACACACACACATATATATATATATATATATATATATATATATATATATATATCTGTATGTACTGTATATATATATATATATATATATATACACCCATATTTTCCCGCACCAAATCGCTTTTGAACAGAAGCCCCCTCAATTCAATCTATACATGGACAAATTGACAATCATATGGATCATTTTGCATATATGTACTCTGTGTTTTTGCATTTATTCATTATTGGTTCTTTTCTTTTGTGTACTGTTTTTCTTTGGTTTTGTTCCATGTGATGGAAATTATGACTGTGTACCAGATTGACTACTGCCATGAATACTGTAGTTTACCCTCCGTTCTAATGTACGGCACTATCGTTCAATATGTAGATATTGTTAACTGTGACATTGGAACCCCTCTCAGAACTTCTTACTTAAACATCTCTCTCCATATGATTTACTCACTTCAATCTATATGTTTTTTTACTCACCTCAATCCGGATTCTCACTTGAAAAATTTTTAATTTCTAATTGTTAATTTTTTAATTGTTTAATTTATAATTTTTGATTTAGGATTTTCATTTTTATTTCCAACTCTCACTCATAACTTCCAATGTAAAACCATGGTACCTAGAATTAAGTATATTTTCTCTTGGGAGTTGATGGTCAGTCGTACTGTCCACGCTTGGTGAGAGGTAGTATTGTGACCTGTAAAAACTAACACTCTCCCATCCCCTCTGGCTTTCGGCTGACTGCCACAGATGGGATGGGTAGCAGTAAACTATGGTACAGGCCTAAATGGGTCATTGTTTGGCTGAGAGGGTGAACTGACAAAGCGAATTTCGTTGAAATCTGCGGTGGCTAATGGTCAACTTCCTTCGGACATGCGCCTGCGCAGACCGGTGGGGGTGAATTGGTATTCACAGGGGAACGGATGAAGAACCCAAAAGCACACACTTCGTCCGTTCCCTTGTCGATTCAACTTGGATTGCCTCGGAAACATAACCTTATTATGTAACAAGCTGTCTGATGATCTCACGACACTCGCACACAGAACAGTGTGGCCAGTGTCGTCATTGAAATATATATCACAGCATTATTATTAAAGGACTTGAAGATCTGAAACTACTTCGCTTTTACTTATTGTATATATATATATATATATATATATATATATATATATATGTGTATACGGGGTAACAAATTATTGTTATAGGTAGTCCACTTAAGTGTAGTCCAGTTATGGTACTCCGGGTAGTGGATGATATCAACGCTTGGCTAAGTTTGACTCAACAAGGCGTTTCCATAGTGATGCTGCGAATATGCTGTAATTCCTATGTTGTAAACACTTGGAGTAATGATAAATCAGGAAAGAAGAGTGACACGGTTTGCTATACAAAAAAGGATTTTAATCTCATTGCTGACAATTGTTTCTCTGAACTGGTAGGTCTAGAGATCGCTACCCACTTATTTTCGCGTTATTCGATGACCAATACAAAGTTATAACCAGTCAATTCATCGGAGCTTGTGAGAATATGTATATATATATATGTATATGTATATATATATATATATATATATATATATATATATATATATATATATATATATATATATATATATATATATATATATATATATATATATATCGAGATAAGCAGAACAAGTAAAATTCAAACAATTTTTCAAAATAAATCAAAATTAATATACAATTAAAATTAATCAAAATTAAAAAATATAATATAAATATTTACCTATTCAAATGGCCCTAACTGTACAGTTTCACGGTGCAAAACATTAAATATCACGAGGATATTAATGGAAAAGCAACGATCATCAGAGAAGCATTTTCCTGTCCTAGGGTTAAAAACCCCAGGAACGACAAAATATATGACCTCACTCCAACTAATACAGGTCTAAAAGGTCGTGAAAGTGACCCGTAAATACATTGGTGTATAGTGAAGGCGGGAAATCCTAGACTCGCCGTCTATAATCGCCATTAAAAACCAGATTTTCAGTAACTAAATAGAACGACAAATTTGTATCTCTACATACTGGAGATTATTGAATAAGGTTAATATATATCTGAGGGTACAATGTACCCCCAGAAATATATAGTGTGTCTATGATTTAAGGTGGTTCTATGGTAATAATTTGATATACCAGAACTTAATATCGAGATAAGCAGAACAAGTAAAATTCAACCAATTTTTCAAAATAAATCAAAATTAATATACAATTAAAATTAATCAAAATTAAAAAATATAATATAAATATTTACCTATTCAAATGGCCCTAACTGTACAGTTTCACGGTGCAAAACATTAAATATCACGAGGATATTAATGGAAAAGCAACGATCATCAGAGAAGCATTTTCCTGTCCTAGGGTTAAAAACCCCAGGAACGACAAAATATATGACCTCACTCCAACTAATACAGGTCTAAAAGGTCGTGAAAGTGACCCCTAAATACATTGGTGTATAGTGAAGGCGGGAAATCCTAGACTCGCCGTCTATAATCGCCACTAAAAAAAGATTTTCAGTAACTAAATAGAACGACAAATTTGTATCTCTACATACTGGAGATTGTTGAATAAGGTTAATATATATCTGAGGGTACAATGTACCCCTGGAAATATATAGTGTGTCTATGATTTAAGGTGGTTCTATGGTAATAATTTGATATACCAGAACTTAATATCGAGATAAGCAGAACAAGTAAAATTCAACCAATTTTTCAAAATAAATCAAAATTAATATACAATTAAAATTAATCAAAATTAAAAAATATAATATAAATATTTACCTATATACATATATATATATACATATATATATATTTATATATATATATATATATATATATATATATATATACACACACACACACACACACACACACATATATAAATATATATATATATATCTGTATGTACTGTATATATATATATAAATTTATATATATATATATACTCACATACACACTTGTGCATGTGTGTGTTGTGTGTGTTTGTGGTGTGGTGTGTAACGTATATGTGGTGCTTGTTATGTCTGTATGTGTCTATGCGTGGTGGTTTTAGTTTCTTTATGTTTGTTTTTTCTTAAGTTTATTCCTGTCCTCTCATCTGCTATTAACCTCAGTACATTTTCCATCATTTTCATATCTTTAAAATAATTGAATCTGTTTTATTATTTCCACGATTTGTGGTGTTTGATAATTTCCGATCTTCTTCCTTATTCGGTGCCTGACTTCTCATCGTTATTTTCACTTCATTTTTTTCCTGTTTCATATTCGCATTTTCACATTTTCACATTTTCACACATCTTTGATTTTCTAATATGTTCCCCCATACCTTTCTGTAATATTCCTAACAGCTTCCGTCATTTTGTATTATTTGCTGCTCTTTAAATCATTTTCAATCACATTTGGCATGTTATGTTGCTGACAACCTGAAACAAAAATAGAGAGACGAGATACTTGCCCTCTTTTAATCAAGTTAACAGACCTACACACACACACACACACACACACACACACACACACACACACACACACACACACACACACACACACACACACACACACACACTCACACACGTTAAAGCGGAAGCTTCTATGCTATAACTTTTCCTGATAGAAATAGCAACTAAACCTTTCACATTGCGCCGAGTAGTATTAAATAAGGAAGGACGCAGCATTAGGCAATGCATTAGTGATATATATAATCTTACGTTTTGCACACTGGTCTTCGCAGGTGATGAATATTTTGTTATTCTTCTATTACCATTCAATTCTCATGTATAATGCTTTATAGGAATATCAAATTGATCCCAGCACTCGGTTGTTATTTTATTTTATAGTCGATAGAAGGATGAGAGACAGGATTTGAACTTAACACATAAAGGGCCATACTCAAATTTTGAAAGACTTCCATTCGGTTAACATCGTAATGATACAGCGAATCCATCGAAAATCGATATGGATGTAAGCATTACTGTGTGTTCAAGAAGTTAAGTTTCCAAAACACCTGGTTTTAGATTGGATTTTAATGTGCGGCATCATGAAAAAATGTCTTCTAGTATAGACTTTTGCCGACCAAATATTTGAGAGAGAAACCGAAATTGTGTCCCTCATCAGTGGACCGTTCCACTCTTTTACAGTCATTCAGACGATATCTTCGATCTAAGGATAGCTTCATCCTACATCCTAGTAGCTACGGATGTAATGGAAAAGATCACGGGCATTACCTTTTCACTCCGCACTAAATCAAAAGATTTCCAACACCCAGTTAGTAGGGGCGCTAAAGCGTGATGTATCTTCCTCAGAATTTATTGTTTGCCTATAATTTTCTAACAGGCATTAAACATATATAGGTTTAAACTGCGCATCAACTTCAACCTCCCCAGAATCGAAGCGTCTACAAAAATTATGCCGTAGCCTTATATAACTTAACTAATTAAAAATGTTTAAACTATCCCAATAATGATTTTATGATATTTTTATTTTTGTGAATTTAAAAAGATAATTTTGCCAAATTCCAAAGATTTCCATCTGCATCTATTTAAAGATCTTGGACTACTATTTTTAGTATTCATTCTGTGTGTCTTTTTTTGTTTTGATTTTGGTTTCCTCGAAAAAATATCTATATGTTGACGAATGCTGTATTTATGCACAAGCCTGAAGAGTCAACTTCAAGCTTGTTTGACATTTAATAACATGACTTTTATACGAATTAGTATACACATCTTAGTGGCACTAGAATAAAACTTTGTTTATATGCAATGGAAAGCTTAGCAGATTTATTACATTTTGAAGCAATCTGCTTCTTCGGTTTTAAGCTTTTGCCACACTGCCGCAACGTAATTCATAAAACGATGGAATTAAATAACCATAAATTACTTTATGTAACAAAGAAAACAAATGGATTATTGCAATCTTTATGGGATTTTATTATAACGGAAGAATTAAGCTTTATAGAACTTTATAGATTATGAAGAATCATTCCAATTATTCCAAACCAGGACTGTTCCATTTTTCGTTCATTAATTGACTTCATTACACACACACATAGACACATATACTTAACACATACACACTCAGTTACTCACACATATATTAATATTTTATTGTCCGTTAATACTAGAATGTATACATTAATGGAGTATATATCTATTGCAAAGATAAAATAATTTGTTTTCACCCACAGCTTTATTCGTGGCAAACATACGTTATAGCATGCGAATCTCTTAATTTTCTCCAATGGGTCTCGTTATTTTTTCCCGGCGTCTGTCTAAACCTTAGTTTCTAGCGAGCGCAATATAGCATTAGTTTAAAATCCTCTACTGAACAAATTACCAGAGAAATGCTTGTATGTAAACTACATACAATACTTCATGATATATGTCACACAAAATGAGAATTAATGAGTTTTACCGTTTTACAGCTGATTTGGTTTAAGACTCGGAGTCTCAAGGGAGAAAAAAAACCGGTAAAGAAATAAAACATCTGATAAATATTATTGAATATATCTCAAGAAAGAAGATGGTAATTGGAAAATCAAGATATAAAGTTATTAGATGTTCCATGTCAAGGGAAAGCCTTAGACGAATAAACTTTGGAAGTGCTGACTTAACACTTTTATATGATTTTATTTTGTGGGTAATTTGGTTGAAACTTGCGCGTGAAACAAAATCTAAATTCATCTAATTCAAGTTGTCTATATTAAGAAAAGTATTCTGTGCAAAATGCAGTTAGTAAGCCTGTCCTTAGATTCCGCCGTGTATTACTATCAGTCGTATCTGGCATTATTCGTGCTAATAATTACATAAAATCAATAAAATCATACGCATTCACTATATGTTTGATAAATTGCTTCAAATATTGCTGAACGTCCCCATTTTGTCCAGGAATGTTGATTCTCAAAGAAATGTCGTATCAAAACCAAAGCAAAAAGAAAACAAATATGGAATTTTAACAAAAATCTTTACTCTAGATATTATAATATTATTTTCTAATCAGTAAGCTGAGGGTATATCACATTCTTATTTTTTTCTGTCAACCCCTGAAAAGAACATTTCAGAATAAAGTTCAAAATACGTTGTATAGCTTCTGACCTTTGTTAAAACGTGCATACCTATACAAAATTTCAGATACCTAGGTACAAAATTGTTGTCTATAAATTTGTGGTCTGCACATAGATAATTTTACTCTCTGCAGCGATTGTAAAACAATGGATTAATTACATCACCTTCTCTTTCGGTAAGCGCGATGTAATTGTATGAATTTGGAATATTAGGAAAACTCATAAATTAAAAATGTTCTGGATTGTTTCCATCTTTACTGAAGTCATACTCAGAACTATGAAACTTGGAATATTTGGATGTCTGATATTCTATCAGTTTTTTTCTCATCATTTTCCATGTTAATATAAATTGTAAAATGTAGTTCCTAGTACATCAGAAGTACCAGTTGGATGCTGCACATCTGAATCAAAGAGCACATAACGACGAGAGATTCTTCTGTCAAAAACATCTTGAGAAATGCCACAGCTGAGACATTGAGTTCATGATAGTGAATGTGGGAAAATTAAGTATAGGAGGCCATTATCATCAACAAGAAAAAGCCACAGATAAATAATAGACTAGAAATTCACGAAGCAGATTAACTAATATAACGGCTCCATGCATGTATATTTCATACACGTAAACCAGTTAGGGAAGAACACAATCGTTCGTCTTTGTTTTAAACTGTTTCCGTTTCACTTTTGAAAAGAGGATATTTGCCCTGAAATATCATATTGAATTATACTGGGTAAAACCTTATTTTGTTTTGTTTTAATTGTAATCTGATGTCCTTTATATATTTCTACTGTATTGTACCGGCTTTGTTAAACTTAGCAGTCAAAATAGCATATCTCCCAATGCTTCGTATTAAATATGCAAATATTTTGAATTCTTTGCTATCTGTTGTGTTGTTCGATCTTTTAAGATCCAATGTGTAACTTTGATAGAGCAGACGTATCCTCAATGTTTGTACCTGTTTCGTTGTTTTGAAGATAATAGATGCAATTTGTAGAACATATACTACTTTTATGACCTGGCTCGTGTATGTTTTAGCACTGTGCATTAAACTAGCATGCGAACCAGTTTCGAATTCCCTCTGGAATAAATCTACCCGTGTAAACTTGACGCTACGAAAAACTAGAATACAAATATTCTGGCCACACGAAATCTGCAAATAGCAAATTTCTTCATGTCATCTTACATTAAAGAATGATGTATTGGATCATGTAGTCCTAGGTACACTGTGTTAATACAATATATATATATTTATTTGGTTCAACTCTACTTTTGAAAAGCAGAAGAACCGCGAAACCGGTAAAGGAACCAAATAAATATATATATTTAAAAAAATAAGACTCCAGTTGCATTTTCGATTTCATCTCTCTCTCTCTCTCTCTCTCTCTCTCTCTCTCTCTCCTCTCTCTCTCTCTCTCTCTCTCTCTCTCTCTCTCTCTCTCTCTCTCTCTCTGTATATATATATATATATATATATATACAATTGTATTGTCAATACAATTTATATATATATATATATATAAATTGTATTGACAATACAATTGTATATATATATATATTGCGTCTTCAATTTTCTCTTGATTGGGTTTCTAAAGTGTAAAAACATATTTTCTCCTCTTTTTCTGAAGGCTTCACACTTCCAGCCATTATTGTTTCTTGGCAGTATCGGTAGAGGGTCGGACGCCATGCTTTGACGCATAGAGTTACGGCCCTTTATGGTCTGAGTTCAAATCCCGCCGAGGTTAACTTTGCCTTTCATCCTTACGGAGTCGATAAAATAAAGTACCAGTAATACACTGGGATAAGTGCTGGCCTTGTGCCAAAAGTAGAAACAATTATTGTTTGTTCAACAATATGTAATAATAAGTGTTTAGTGTGATTTACAATTATTCGTAGGAATTTGTCTTTTTTGTTACGAGTTGTCGCCATCAAGATACGGAATCTCTAATTTCATTTGTGTGCTGTTTTTCGTTCTTCTATTACGGAATGCTGAACGTCTTAGAGCGAAACAAATGTAAACGAAATAATAAGAAACGGTGATCAAAAGGATATGTTAAGACTGTTTTCATTAATAAAATATCTTTTAAGTTGGCGCCCACCAAAACATCACATGTTACTTCAAAACTTTGTTTCATTATTCACCATTACATTCACTTCACTCGCAACACTAGAGAATGTTGATCTATCACTTGTAAATATATAAAAATAGTTGTATGAAGTAGTTAGACTAAGAAGGAAAGATAAAAAATAATAGAAATAAATAAAGAACACGACAGAGGCGTGAATCAGAGAAGTAGCTTGGAAAAAGAGACGAAGAAGATTTATAAATGGAAAAAATATATAAGAAAGAAATAACAGGAAGGAAAGAAGAAACAAAGAAATTGCTGTCCAACGCCTTCAGAAGTACAAAAAGAGGCTCTAGCCAATTTGTATATCGCATTGTGGGAAATATGAAGCCACGCTTGAGTTACTCCATTGGTGGTGGTGATCATATTGATGATGATTATGAGGATGATGATGATCAGTATAGCGATGATGATGACGCCAATGATGATGATTGTTTTCATTATCTTATTTTGCAGTGTTGGTTTTTGTTTAGCAACGTCACATCGAATTTTTGTTTGAATAAGCAAATAAAGATAATGCCGTAGAGTCATCCCTCTCCTTCATGTATTTAGGACCTTTGATGAGATGAAAACGAAACAAGGAAATAATTACAAATAGAACTTAAAGAAAGTAGCAAAATATCTTTTTTAGATAGGAAAAAAAGCGAAAAATTTCACTGTTCATATCTCATCTATTTTCAAGAAGAATTATACGAATCTTTAGTTATAAAACACTCCCCAGTCTATTAAAGAAACAGACGGTTAATCTGTCCACAGACGTCAAAACTTTAAAAACTGAAAGCAATGTTATATCTATTGTCATGGGAAGAGTGAAATTTACGAGACGGACAAATTAAAATATCTTTTTGCCGAGGTTGAAATTATGAAATTTCGCTTGTAGCTCTGACAATGCAACCTTCGTGTTTCGCATTGAAGAAATGGTCTAATGCCATTCTCGCCTCTAGCACGTTAGTTGCAATGTCACTTCTCACCGCCTCGTCTAATTTAACTACTAGCTACTCCTCTTTTCTATACTTTTCTACCGTTATTTCTTTATTAAAATCGATTGACACGCGACAATAATTGTTTAACAGAACTGCCCGAGTCAACAATACTCGGGCAGTGAACGATTGTATGCATCACTTGCCGAAGGACTATATCTCCGGCTAATAGACAGGAAAGTAGACGTGTAAAACGGAATATCTGCAGATGCAGCTAATTTTATACATGTCTATACAAAATCAGCTACTGCATATCGAGTTCTATAATTAAAAGTTTCCAACATTGATGACCTTATATTTTATATATAGCTATAATGTTCACTGTGTTCTTTCTTTACTAAGACGTTAGGGTGTAGTTTGAAGGAAATTGCTCATTATTTTGCACCAACTGACCTACAGAATCCCTTCATTGGCCCGACGGTAATAAATAATTGTTTCTACTTTTGACACAAGGCCAGCAATTAGCCCAGTGCATTACTGGTACTTTATTTTATCGACTCCGTAAGGATGAAAGGCAAAGTTAACCTCGACGGGATTTGAACTCAGACCGTAAAAAGCCGTAACTCAATGCTGCAAAGTACGGCGTCCGACACTCTACCAATACTGCCAATCCACAGCGGTAATAAATAATGGGGGTGATGTACACGTTTGCAATATCTATCCAACCTTTAAGAAATAGTTTTTTCCTTCTATGTTTTGGTGGTTCGTATTCCTTCATGACATTTCAGATTTTTGCTGCTGGTGTCATTAAGTATAAGGCAATTTCATTTGCTTTTGATCTAATTATATTCGGAGCTGTGACTGATGGCATTCTGGAATCAGTACTGGCAGTAGTTGTTGTACTCCTATTTGGAGCATACTGTTGATGTGTTGCTTTAGATGTACGCCACTATTTTTCTTTTTTTCCCATTTTGTTTTGTCTTGGAAGGAAGCCCCCAAGAAGTTTTTACTGTCACATTACTAACAACTAGTCTTTCTGCCTCGCTCCACAAGTTTAATTATTGATATCCTCCACGCCTCCTAAATGGGATGCAGTTTAAATATCTGGAATAAATAACGATAAATATTTCCCGAGTTGCACCCCTGAACAATTCAAACGTTATCTGTCTGAATACTTTGTTTTTTTATAAGGTAAAAAATGTTTTCACGAATATCTCTCGTAGACTTATCTATATACATAAATGGCAATTTCTGTCTGTTTGTGTGTTTGTTTGTGGAATTGTTTGTGAACATAAAACTCAAAAACTACTAAACCAATCTTGATGAAACTTGACACGTGTGTGGGGCTCATGCCCATTTGATTTCTTACGTACTTTGAAGCTAAAAGAATCGATAATTTCCAGTCTGCATCGATTTAAAAAAAAATGAATAGGAAATTTGTATGCAAATGCTCATATGAATGTTATTTTCTGCCATAACTTTTAAAGCTCTTAACCGATTTCCTTCAAACATGAAACAGATAGATTATGTGTTAAGGATGACTTGTTGTTAAGGAAAGTTATCCAGACCAATCGAGCAAAACGTAAGCTGATTTTTGATTAACTGATGAGCGAAATTTAGCTCTAGCTGTTGTGGGCTTAAAATGTTCTCTATAAATCAACTTAATATTCTCTGCTTGCTATAACATTTATTTTCTCACCACCTGCAACAAAGATTATCGATTCTAAACTTTACACCGTTGCTTGCTGAAAATAATCGATAGTTCATTCTCATGCTAAGCCTAACTATATAAACACACATCTTATTAAGGGTAATCTCATTAGCATTTGCTAATCTGTCCTATATTTTGCTTTCATATTTTGTCTGAGAGGCATTGGGCATTTTAATGGGAACTGGGAATATCCCTGCTCCCGGGTATTACCGGGTTCCTCAGCTAGTATACAATAAAAATAGTAATTGTCACTTATATAACGACAAAATAGAAATTTGGAGGAGGAGGGATAGTCGATTATATTGATCCTAGTACGTGATTGGTGCTATATTTTATCGACGCCGAAGGGATGAAAGGCAAAATTAACTGAACAGGTAAAGAGATGGAACGAATATCAATAATATACAGTATAATTGTATATATGTTAATATATATATATATAGAGAGAGAAGGTATTTCCTTAACTACATATATCTTATCAATTTATTCCACCTACAATGGTAGTGATGCTATCAACGTAACATGCTTCGTTTCAACAAGCGATATTCTCAGGTCTCTTCTTCTTGATATTATGCCTGTAAGTACTGTATAAGGGAGTGTGTGTGTGTTTGTTTGTGTGCGTGTGTGTATGTGTGTGTGTGTGTTTGTGTAAGTGCGTTTATAAGTATACATGTGGAAGTACGTGTATATGACTGTATGTGCACATGTCTGAGTGCATGTAACAGTGTGTGTCATGTGCGCAAGACGTGTGTTTATCTAATTTATTTGATCAATATAAAACGCAACACCGCTTTCGTAAGAGGAAGTTTCCACCTACCATGTGTGTCTGCATACAATACCCCCCACCTATACACACACACACACACACACACACACACACACACACACACACACACACACACACACACAGACACACACACACATATATATATATATATATATATGTGTGTGTGTGTATGTATATATATATATATATATATATATATATATATATAACGAAGGAAATGTGGTAAGGAACCAGGTGGACCATAACGCACCAAAGTACTCAATACTTAGGGTAGTAGAGTGGGTAATAGGAACGAGTAGGACCCCGCCGGCTGAGATCAAGTCGTTTCGACGGCATATATATATATATGTATGTATTTAAGTATGTATTTATGTATGTATTTATGTATTTATGTATGCATGTATGTATGTATGTGTGTGTCTGTGTCTCAGTCTATGTATGTAGCTTCATCTATATTAGAAAAAAAATCGTAAAAATTAGGTGCACCAAATAGTACAAAGTTTTTTCCTGCTCAGATTTGAAACGTCAAACATTCTGACAAGCTGATGTAGCGTTAAGTACGCCATACAGGGAAGAAAGAGCAGGTATTTCATTTCCTGCAGAAGATGTTTTATTACTGAAGAATTACCGAAGACAACATCAAAGAAACAAGCTGGCGGTAGTTGTAGTAGTACTGATAGCGGATGGATTTGGTTTCCATATATGATGATAGTAATTTGGGTTGTCACACCAATGATTACAAACATATGATCATCATGATGAGGTTAATGGTATTGGGGGTGGTATTGCACAGTCATGGTGATATTACTGCTTCTAATAGTGCACCGGTAAGGGTGATGTCCATGGTACGGATATATATATATATATTGTTTTATTTGTTCAACTATATATATATGTTCAACTCTCTCCTCTCCCCCTCTCTCTCTATACATATATATATATATAGAGAGAGAAGAGAGAGAGAACTATCCGAAACCCCTAGTAGACAACTGATGAGGAAAACTCCCCCCATTGTTCTTGCTTTCTTCTTATTCTCACTCCAGTTTAAGCTACCTTAACTAGCAACTACACAGCCAATCCTATTCTCCATATATTTTATCATGTTTCACTGTGACCAGTCTTCTCTCTCCTTCTACCTACCTATTTCGTTACTATCTACGCTTACCCCTCTTTCTTCCTCTCCCTTTTTCCCTCTCACTTTCACTCATCATATATATATATAAGTGGAAGCTTAGTAAAATCGAAGCTTTGGAGTGGCTAAGTAAAGTCGACCTATAATAAGGAATGAGTAGCAAAGCACTCAATAAGGGAGGTCCTTAGTGTAATAACATACGTTTAAATAGCGTGACAAATGGAAAATTGCGGTAGGCAAAACCCAACCCTACAATACCAAAGTAACGAAAGAACTAATCAGGTTAAATATATATATAAATAGTTGAATAAATGAAACAAAACAAGCACAGGGATGTAAAAACACAAAGTCGTATTCGGATCACGCTTGGGGGGAAGTGGAGGAGGGTTCTGCGCTTCGGAGGGAGGCCCTTCGTCAGGAAATGGTGAGTTCGGATAGGGAGAGAACAGGTAGATACATGAACGTTTGGAAAAGGTTGTTAAGAAGGTTCGGGGTAATAGCCGAAGTGGAGGGTTTAGGTGTGTCTTGGGTGTGGTTGTGTGTGTATTGGTGGTAAAGCGGCGGTGAGTGGAGGTAGACGGGAGTTAGATGTATTAGTGGTGGGTGGTGTGGTCCATTAGTTAAGTAATTAGTGCCGTGTTTAGGAGGGTCATATGGATTTAACCGGTAAATTGGTTGCGTTAGTGTGTAGGGGATGTGATGAGCCAGGCTAAAGGAAGAGGAATGGGGAATATAGACCATCTTCGGTCTAAGTCTGGATAACATAAATGATGAATTTTTACAAACTTGAAATATGACAGAATAATGTATTGGTACTGTTTACAAGAATAAAACCTCGCATCTACTGCATACTGGACAGCTGCAATAATAACTTTCGAAGATGGTTCAACAAATTGTAACATCAAATTCAGCGTAATATAAATAAATGCGTTACTGGATTATACTGAAATCTTGTCCCTACTGTCGTATATTATGAGTATCAGCGGTACGGGTGCAATCACTTAGGCATCTGTTAACGAATCAATTCCTGTCAATACAGCCCAGCATCACCTTGGGTACTTCCACGCTTACTCCTACGATTCCGGAATAAAGGAAACATATATTTTGAGGAAAAGAATGGAATGTATGCTTTTGTGGCAAGAGAAAACATTAAGATGATGGAATAATATAATAAAATAGAATAATCAAATAATAATGATTTCTACTATAGGCACAAGGCCAGTAATTTGGGGGAGGGGAAAGTCGATTCAATCGACCCCAGTGTGTTACTGGTATTTTATTTTATCGGCCCCGTAAAGATGAAAGGCAAAGTTAACCTCGGCGGGATTTGAAATCAGATCGTAACTGAGGCGTAACTCTTTGCTTCAAAGCATGGTGTCCGACGCTCTATCAATACTGCCAATTCACCACCCTTACTCTAATAATAATAATAGAACAATGGAATGGCTATGAAAGCTTTTAAAGAATTTTTAAAATGTTTAAAAAAAGTGAAATTGTTAATAGTTGGTACATCACTTAAGAAAAGTTTAGGGAACTAAAGAATCGTAGAAGAGTGACTGAAAGTATTGAAGGGAGTTGATTATATATAGAGGACACGATAAGAGTTGTATATTTTGCTTTTTAGATAGGCAGAATATTTGAATAAATCTTTCTTACTACTATGTATGGGAAGTCCGTTAACGAAGTAATATTTCTAAAATTAAAGAACAACCAAATTCAACATTATTTAAATAAAAAAAATTATATTGTATATTTTTGTATATGTGCACATAAACCCACATGTAAGCGCTTTCGTGTGTAGGCCATGTACGACCATGCACATATTCAGATAAGAATGCGTGTAGATTTGCATATATGTATACATAACTAATTCTTACATATACATAGATCATATGTACAAGCACATAGATACCCTCAGATATATGTTCGTAAATACTTGTAAACGTATTTTTGTCACTCAAATTCAATGATTACCATATTATGTTTTAGTTATGAATACTTTGATTTCTGTACACCCTTATCTTCTCTGAACATCTTCGATCACAGACAGGATATGCAAATATTTCTTTGAAGAAGCCTGCTTCTAATTTGTGCGAGTCGCTTCTACTCGTAGTGCTTTGTGCATATCAATTCCACATCTTCAAATTTACCATATCAGTATAAACGACAATGTGAATGATTGATAGTGGTGCCTTCTAATCTTACGAAAACAGATACTATCACAATTTTCAACCGAAATACACGGAAAAACATTTACTCCACCTTGCAAACTTCGCATCCTCTAATATCTCTAAATTAAATCAACTAAGCACACATGCACTTATCTGAAATTTTCATAATTCGAGTATATTTTCACTTATCAGTAACTGCCTTGTAAAAAATTTAGTTTATAAATGATCCATATTAACTTACCAAAAATTATATAAGCAAAACCTGTAATCTCTTTAAGTTTCGCTACTTCCACCGCAACTAGACCTTATAAATTTTAATTAGAAGAAATATCACGGTATTATCAAGTTTTATCTGAGAACTGAAAATCAGGAACATCCCATAAAAATTAAAATATAATATATTAGATAAGGAATACCAAAGTACAAGTAGAAAGTGTATGGATTCTCCTAACTAAAACACTGTAACTCAAAACACATACACAATCACGTACACACACACACGCAGACACACACCATATATTGAAAACATACTGGTATACACGATGGAAGCATACATACACACTGGAATGGCTACCTGATTCAACTCTCAATAACATACTTATATGAATATTCTCTCCAGAGATGAACTATTCGTTTCAGTTCTCACACACACACACACACACACACACACACACACACACACACACACACACACACACACACACACACACACATACCCACACACACACACACACATACAGACAGACACAGATATACACAAATACACACACACAAACACGCACACGCAGATATAATCTAAAAGAAGCAAGCAAAGGAGGTTTTACAGTCCACATTATCAATATTTTCATCTGCAGAACAATCTTCACCAATGTTATTGGATTGTCATTGATATTGACACATGGATATAATGAATTAATTAAAATACAGTAGCTCTTTCACTGTGATTACATATATATGAATATATATATATAACGTTATATATATAAAATAATTGTTTCTTCTTTCGGCACAAGGCCAGCAATTACCTAGTGCATTACTAGTACTTTATTTTATCGACCCCGTAAGGATGAAAGGCAAAGTTAACCTCGGCGGGATTTGAACTCAGAATGGCAAGGGCCGTAACTCTATGCGTCAAAGCATGGCATCCAACCCTCTACCGATACTGCAGATAAAATAATATAGAATGTTTTGTGGTAATGGTAATGATGGTAATGGTGTTAACGTATAACAGCATTACAGACAGCATCAGTTCGAACAGAAGAGTTAGTAGTACATTTTAATTAATTCATTATTATATCAATATGACAATTTCAATGATCTTCCGCTGATAACGAGGACGATGTTGAAGGCAGTAATAATAATGATGGTGATAGAAGTTGTTCTGATAATAATAATATTGGTGTCCCTTAGAAATTGAATTTACTCGCATATGTTGTGATCGATTTAAATAAATATGCATGCATTCATGTATGAAAAGATTGCACGCTACATACATACTGCACCACCTGCATTTCAACATGAAAAAATCGAAAAAATGATGAGAACATTAACAATAACAACATCAATGGCAGCAACACTATGTAATTTGAAATAACATAAGCTAATTATGAATGTATGTATGCATGCTGGCATGCATGCATGCGTGTGTGTGTGTGTGTGTGTGTGTGTGTGTGTGTGTGTGTGTGTGTGTGTGTGTGTGTGTGTGTGTGTGTGTGCATCCATGCATGTATGTATCCATGCATGCACACACACACACACACATATATATATATATATATATATATATACAAAGATGCATATACATACATGCATATATATATATATATACATAAATATGCATGTTTGAATGCATACATAGATGCATATATATATATATATATGCATGTTTGAATACATACATACATGCATATATATATATATCCATACATATATATATATATATATATATATATATATATATATATATATATATATATATATATATATATATATATGCATGTATTTATGTATTCAAACATGCATATATATATATTTATGTATGCATGTATGTATTCATGCGTGCATATTAATGCATGCATATATATATATATATATATATATATATATATATATATATATATATATATATATATATGTGTGTGTGTGTGTATGTGTGTGTATATATATATATAAGTATATATGCATGTATATATATATATATATATATATATATATATATATATATATATATATATATATATATATATTCTATGGTAATATGAGAAAGAAAGCAACAAATACAATTACAATAATGATGAAACGACGGCAATAATAAAACAACAACAAGAACAGTTATAAGAATAAAACGACATCAACAATAACTACAACAACAACACTAATGTTCCCTACCCTGAACACACCCCATTACCACATCCAACAACAACAACAACTACACCACCAACAGCAATACCAGCAACAATAAAAACAAGCACAATAATAACTAGAATTATTTTCATGCAGCCGTCTTCTTACAAACCGACAAAAATACCAACAAAATCACAAAATAGGAAACAAAACAACAAAAAGGTGCCCCCAACTCCTACACAGTCACATAAAAATAGAAGAAAATAGCAAAAACAAATTCTAATGTAGAAGCAAAATGGTGGAAAAACACCAGCCGAAAAAAAAAAGACAAAAACGAAACAAAAACAAATAACTACTAACAAAATACCTTAAAACATTAACAAAAATGTAATAAACAAATAGAAAATTAAAGTCATTTATCTTAATTACGTGTGTACTGAACCGGAACCATGAATCATAAACTGCTTTACTCAATGGTGGTAGTTATGGTAGTAATGGTGGTGATGGTGGGTGTGGTGGTGATGGGGATGGTTATGGTGGCTGTGGTGGTGGTGGGGGGGGGTAATAGTGGTGATGGTGGCAGGGGTGGTGGTAGTGGTGGTGTTTGTGGGGATGGTGGTAGTGGTGGTGGGGATGGTGGTAGTGGTGATTGTTGTGGTGGTAGGGGTGGGGGATTGTGGTATTGGTGGTGGTGGTGGTGGTGGTGGTGGTGGGGATGGTGGTGGTAATTGTGGTGATGGTGGCAGTGTTGTGGATGGTGGTAGTGGTGGCGATGGTGGTAGTGGTGGTGGTAGTGGTGGGGGTGGTGGTGGTGGTGTCGGTGGTGTTGGTGGTTATGGCGGTGCTGGTGGTGAGGTTGCTCTTGGTAATGATAATGACTGTAGTTGTGGTGGAGGTGATAATGGTGTTAATGGGGGGGGGGGGGGGTCTTTATTGCTGGTGATGCAGATTTTGTTGTTGATGATGTTGCTGCTGCTGTTGCTGTTACTGTTAATGTATGTAGTGGTGTTGGTTGGTGTGGTGTTAGTGGTAATAGTTTTGTTGATTGTTGGTGGAGATGGTGGTGATGATGTCGAGAGCTGTAGTAATAGTAGTGATAATCGTGGTGGAAATAATGGTATTGATCGTGATTGTGATCATGTGGTGGTGATGATGATGATGTTGGCGTTGTTGCTAGCAGTATAAAAGTTGTGATGGGCTGGGGGCCAAATCATGGATTAAGGATGCTTTGAATTAACAGTTGTTGGTATTGCTGTTTAGAACAAGGTGAGTCCTGATCGAAAGCCTTCTCGCCGTGGCCACCCCACCTTTTTCCCATGTGCAGGACCACATTTTCCAATTTGTCATTATGTTGAGGGAGATTTGGCTGTTATTTTTAGTAGATCAAACGACCATGTAGAGGCTCTTTCATTGGCTCGAATTAGTGGAGATGGCAGAAATGCGTATGCGACAATGTTGATGGGGGTGGTGTTGATGGCCTTAACCGTAGTAATAGCTGTGGTGATGGTTATGTCTTTTGTGAGAGTGAGAGTGAGAGTAATTGTGGAATTGGTGACATTAGCTGTGCTTTTGATGAGGGTAAAGGTGGTTGTTGTTGTACTGACAGTGATAGTAGCAGTAACAGTGGTAGTGGTAATGTCGTTGTGTTAATAGTGTTGATAATGTCAGTGACGGTGGTGGTGGTACCAATGATGGATATGTTAGTGTTTCAGTGTAATTATCATGGCTGTTTTCATGACGGTGAAAGTGAAGAAGAGGTGACGAGTGTGGTGGTTAAAGGAAACAGTAAAATAGAATAGTTATAGCGTCGGATATAATGCTGTACGACTTTTGTTCCAGTACACTGTGATCTGAATTTAAAGTTCAAATCCTTCCGAGGTCAACTTTGCTTTTCATTCTTTCAGGGTCGATAAATAAGGTGGCGGTAGAGGGTAATTAGATTGGCGGAATTGTTAGTGTTTCAGATGAAATGCATCATGGTGTTGCTTTCAACTATTTGAGTTCTGATAGCAACTTTTGCGACGAAACTGATACCAAGTTGTATCAGCCATTGCTTTTCTCTTTGGACAACAGCAGTGGATTAAATAAAGGAGACTTGCATGAATGGGCAACATCAGCTTTTCTACGACAACTTTGCGCAGGCCTATGTTTTAGAGAGGACGTTTCCAAGTGCAGATACACAGAATATCTATAACAGACGACAAAGCCCATTGAGTGTTTAAAATAATTGTTTCTACATTTGGCACAAAGCCAGCAGTTACCCCAGAGCATTACTGGTACTTTATTTTATCGACCCCGTAAGGATGAAAGGCAAAATTAACCTCGGCAGGAATTGAACTCAGACTGTAAAGGGCCGTAGGTCTATGCTGCAAAGCATGGCGTAGGTCTATGCTGCAAAGCATGGTGTGCGACCTTCTACCGATACTGGCAATCCACCGGCATTGAGTGTTTAAAATAATGGTGGTGAGTGTGCTAATGGCAGACAAGGGTTGATGATTTTGTTGGTGGTTGTTTGATGGTGGTTGTTTGATGGTGGTTGTGGTACTGTTATATTATAATTGATATTTTTACTGGTAGTAAATATCATGGCTGTAGTGAGGGTGGTGATGATAATAACAATAGTGAATGAGTTGATCATGGCCATCAGTATTGATGTTTTTGTTGATGGTGGTTTTGTTTAATTCCATCTCAGCTCTGATTTAATCTTTCCAGCCATGAGCATTCTATCTTCTTTTCCGACATAGTATATAGCAACTTCATTAGTCAAAGTATCCTTTCCTTTTTAAATTTATACGTTTTTAGTTTGAGGGCAATTTTGCTGCTATTTCTTGGTGGTCGAGCGATGATGTAGATGCTCCTATCTCTGGTCGTGGTACTAGTGGTGATTGAGATGATAGCTACTGTTGTGGGGTATTGATTAGTGATTATGATAAGGCTTTCTTTATTGTCGTATAAACCTAGGTCGGTCCTGGTCTAGCAGAAATATGATGCTCAAATACATTATCCAAAGACAATCAACTGATTAATATGACGCTCTATATCAACACATTCTAAACTCTGGCTCCCAAATATATTTCCATCCTCTCTGCTTTTTCTACAGCTACTACTGTGACATCCGCCCCTAGGACGACACTCCCAGCCTACCATCTACCCGTATTGGGCTCACACTAATTTGCCTAGGTTCTGTGTTAACTATTATACCTAGTTGTTCTTTCTAAGTATATATCCTTTCGAATTCCCTCATGCATATATTTCCCCTATAATCCTTGACTTGCAACAGCTCATATAATATGTTAACAACATCCACTAGCCAGTCTCGAAAGGCCTACAAAAGTCATGGACACATCTCCAGACCAATCCAGCTATGTCCATGCCGTCATTTTTATTTTAGACATGTATCTAAGATTCACAGCAATCAGATGAAAACACCCATCTTTTGTATTTTGATAGGCCAGTGTAATGATATGTGGGTAAGTAAATTGCTTGATAGTGGTAGTGATATAATAGTGCTAGGGTCGATGGTAGTGGTGCTTGTAATGCTATGTCACTTACAGGGGTTCATAATTTTGGCGTAGATGTAGTTTCACTGCAGGTCTTCCGGATCCTACAGACATATGATCAGTAGCTGTTCTGTTATGACTATTTAGTCTTCTTTCCAGATATATCTAGGAATACATTATCCAACGTTTCATTTTTGTTTAAGACGGGAGATATCTCTGCTATTTCTGTCAGCTTAAACAACCTAGAGGTTTTCTTATTGACTCATTGATGTCCTGGTTGTTGTTGTTATTTAACCCCAGGTGAACCCTATTCGAGCAGACCTATGATCAAAGGCATGGCCGTCGTGACCATCCGTTTTTTCTATTAGTAGAAGCCCCGAGGCCAACGTGTCCTCTTTAAAAGCAGCTCGGAGTGATTGACAATTATTTGGCTATTATATCTAGTAGGTCAGGTGACAAAGTAGAGGCTTTTTCGTTGGTTCATTTGCAGAGGAAGTCGCGCATCAGTCCAAACGTGATGGTGCGCAGTTTAGTTTTGGTGCCGTATCTGGCACTAATGCAGGTCACAGTGATGGCGCTGGCAGAGGTGGTGATGGACGTGGTGGTGGTGTTGGCGTTTGGCTGGTTTATTTGCTTTTTTTGCCTTGTGATGGGTTGAGAGTGATTGTGATGGCGATGGTAGAGGTGATTGGCTGAACTTTTAAGCGTGGCAATGAAGACAGAAAGATCGTCACGCAAGATTATATCTATTTTATCTCATTATCTCCAGGCAACATCACCACACCCTACAGTTCTCAGTCATCCCCTCCACACACACACCCCACACACAAATACAAAGAAACATACGCAAACGCACGAACAACCAAACGTGCAAAGCAACTAACTATATTTACGACAACAGGAACCCATAATAAAAACCTCTACGTTATCACTAAATCTGCTAGAAATAGCAGTCAAATTTCCTTAGATCACACCAACTGCCTTCAAAGGGATAATGTGGATAATAAAAATATATATAAAAAGACGGGTTGAAAATGGCTGGAACCCCTTTGATCATAGGTTTGCTCAATAAGGACTGAGGTTAACAACAATAACAACAATAATAGCGACAGATACTCTAGGAGAATAAGCAGCAGTAGCAACAACAACAACAGCAGCAGCACTTGGTAAATGTGTTTTCAGTATTCATCATACATATGTTGTATATAATAAGGTGATACTGGTTCATTTATCTTGAATCCGATCTGAAGGGTGATGGTGTCAAGTGAATGCATTGGAAAATAGGCAGAGAGAGAGAGATTGAGAGAGAGAGAGAGAGAGAGAGAGAGGGGGTACGAGAAGGAGGATGGAGTGAGAGAATAAACACAATATCAAAACATCATCATCATCATCATCATCATCACCTCCTCCTCCTTCTTCTTCTTCTTCTTCTTCTTCTTCTTCTTCTTCTTCTTCTTCTTCTTCTTCTTCTTCTTCTTCTTCTTCTTCTTCTTCTTCTTCTTCTTCTTCTACCACAACCCCTTCTACAACCTCCGCCGCCGCCATTCCAACCCACCGCCACCACGATCACCACCAAAACCACCACTACCACCATAAACAACAACACTATTACCACCACCACCACCGCCACTACTACTACTACTACTACTACTACTACTACTACTACTACTACTACTACTACTACTGAAAAATGTAAATGGAATAAAAGAAGGAACAACTAAGAGGAGGTATATTGAAATTGGTGGAAAGTGGCGGCTGGTATTAGGGAAAGATTCACCAATTTGTCAAGGAAAATGACAGGCAAAAGTGTTTAATGGCCTTCTTGCATCATCACCATCATCACCATCATCATCCACACCATCAGTAATAGCAGCACAAAGGTGATTATCATCATCACCACCATCTTCACTATCATCACCATCATAAATCGCCGCCATCTTCCTCCTCCTCTCACACCATATCATCATCACCATCACTATCACCCCAAATACAACCACTACGATCCACCCCTCCTTCTCGTTCCTCCTCCTCATTGCCAAAACTTCTCATTATCAGCAAAATCACCGTCCTTAACACCACCAGAATAGCTAATAACATTAAAAAGAAAGCCTTCTATTCTAACAGCAGACCAGCTGGTGAAGCATCTCGCTAACCAATCAGTTAACTAATAAATGAAGTAATTATCTAAGAAATATCATGGAGGATCACAAACAGACAAAGTACAAACTGCCTTGAGATTGGTTTCTCTCTAACACTACAGCAATGGAATCATCCATAGTCCCGGGAATCCACAATCACCTTATATTTAGTTCGATTGGGATATAAATGACTATCGGGAAAAACCAACGCCACAAGATGAAAAGGCTCTTTCATCATATCGTCCTAATCTCGGGGTAATACATTCGCTATTTGGTCTATCGTTACCATTATTCATCTGAATGACTCGTTGTAGTAAACTAGAGTCCTTTTCTACTGAGATATCTGTGACATGTTCAGTAAGACTCGTATGTTTATTATATTTTAACATGTCGCATATGCTTTCATATACTCAATGTATATATATATATATATATATATATATATATATATATATATAGTTTTGCGAGGTTTTTTATATGAAATCGTGTGTCGAAACAGATATTGTTATACTTGGGGAGGGTCATATTTGCGTAATATTGCCAGAATTAATAACAGAACACACTCACTGTTTGGTTGGTTTTCGCTTCTCGCTGTCTTTTATTATATCTGCGATCTAACTTACTCGGTCCTCAATGTTGCCATTGACTGACCGGCGGTCAAAAATAATACAGATACAATATAGACACAAACACATATATATATATATAGTTTACATAATTTACATAAATCTTTCGTTGCACATCTGCAACATCGTCAGTGGTGTTATATTCATTGTTCCTCCTGTTGTGTTGTATGTCTACGCCATTTTTTTTTTTTTGTTCAGTCTGTCTATATATTTATTTATTTATTTGCTTGTTTGTTTATCTTATTTTATTTTGTCTTCTTTGCGCATGCGTTTGCGTGTGTGTATAGTGTTATGTGTGATGTGTGACTAGTGTGTATAGTGTTGTGTCTGCTGGGTGACTAGTGTGTGTTTATGTGCTTGTTGTTATTGTGCTTGTGTATGTATTTATTTATCTTATTTTATTTAATTTTATTTACTTATTTATACTTCTCTTAGGTCAGTGTTGTTTGTTTGGGTGTTGTTGTTGTTCCACTCATTCTTTCTGTTTAGCTTTGGTCTTCTAATTTCTATTTCACTGGCCTCTCTGATTTGCCTATCTGCTGGGTCATTCCTATGTTTAGATATTATTCTAATTTCTATGTTGTCTATGTTACCGTCATGTTGTTGTCTAGCATGTTCGTATAGTACTGACCCGTTTTTTCGTCCTTTTAGTTCCCCCCAGTGTTGGTCTATCCTTTCACCTATGCTACGAGCTGTCTCACCTATGTATGTTGTTGTCATGTTTCTGCAAGTACCCTCTGTACATCTTATGCTATAGACTACGTTTCTAGTTTTACAGATTATCCGGGGGTTCACCTTACATATGACACACTTCCTATTGGTACAGTGGGTTTTCTTAAAAGGGTAGGTTTTGCTGATCAGGGATTTTATGGTGGCAAAACCTACCCTGATCAGCAAAACCTAACCTGATCAGCAAAACCTACCCTTTTAAGTAAATAAAATTAAATAAAATAAGATAAATAAATACATACACAAGCACAATAACAACAAGCACATAAACACACACTAGTCACCCAGCAGACACAACACTATACACACTAGTCACACATCACACATAACACTATAGACACCCGCAAACGCATGCGCAAAGAAGACAAAATAAAATAAGATAAACAAACAAGCAAATAAATAAATAAATATATAGACAGACTGAACAAAAAAAAAAAAATGGCGTAGACATACAACACAACAGGAGGAACAATGAATATAACACCACTGACGATGTTGCAGATGTGCAACGAAAGATTTATGTAAATTATGTAAACTATATATATATATATGTGTTTGTGTCTATATTGTATCTGTATTATTTTTGACCGCCGGTCAGTCAATGGCAACATTGAGGACCGAGTAAGTTAGATCGCAGATATAATAAAAGACAGCGAGAAGCGAAAACCAACCAAACAGTGAGTGTGTTCTGTTATTAATTCTGGCAATATTACGCAAATATGACCCTCCCCAAGTATAACTATATATATATATATATATATATATATATATATATATATATATATATAATACAGCTTACTTCCTCACGAGTGCGCATTACAATTATATTGTTAAAATTTAAAGAAAATTGTCATTTCCACTCACAAAATTTAACGAACCTAATCAGTGTCTTTCTATATGTTCGTCTCTTTATCTAGCCATATATGTTTCTATCTATCGATCTCCCTCTTCTGACCCCCTCTCTCTATCTCTCTCTCTATATATATATACATATTTCTGTTTGTCTCTAGTCTATCTATGCCTCTGGCTATATTTCTATACCTATGTAACAATAGAGATAAGCTATATATAAATTAGTGTGTTCGCACTAATATATATATAAATTAGCGATTTCGCACTAATCTATATATAAATTAGCGAGTTCGCACTAATATATATATATATATATATATATATATATATATATATATATATATATATATATATATATATATATATATATATATATATATATACATACATATATATTAGTGCGAACTCGCTAATTTATATATAGCTTATCTCTATTGTTACATAGGTATAGAAATATAGCCAGAGGCATAGATAGACTAGAGACAAACAGAAATCTGTATATATATAGAGAGAGAGAGATAAAGAGAGGGGGTCAGAAGAGGGAGATCGATAGATAGAAACATATATGGCTAGATAAAGAGACGAACATATAGAAAGACTCAGATTAGGTTCGTTAAATTTTGTGAGTGGAAATGACAATTTTCTTTAAATTTTAACAATATAATTGTAATGCGCACTCGTTAGGAAGTAAGCTGTATTATATATATATATATATATATATATATATATATATATATATATATATAATATATATATATATATATATATATATATATATATATATATATATATATATATATATATATATATATATATATATATATATATATATATATTAAGACAGGGGGGAAGAAAAAAATGGCTTCACTTGTGCTTTCAACAAATTTATTTTCTTCATAAAATCCAAAAAGAATTTTTTTCCAGATTAGAAAAAATTTTTTTTAAAATTTTTTATAAATTGAGTCGTTGGTTGTTGGTTAGGTCTTAGGAGTTCTTGGTTAACGTAGGAGGTATTGTTTCGTTTTTAGAAAGACCTTTCACGCTGAGGTGCGCTTGTCAAACTGATGTGTATGTGGTGTGTTGTTCTATATATAGGGATTTAACATGTTTGTGGTGCGGTGGAGTTTTTTTTTGTTTTTTTTTCTCCCCCTTTAATAAGTGTAGGGGTGTAGGTGTGTTGAAAACATGTTAATAGCAGTAATGAGTTGAGACAGTGAGTAGGGTTGGGTGGGCAGAAATGTAGCAAGCGCGGCCTGCCCCGGTCATTCTCGATAAATTCCTTTATTCGGGGGAAAAAGCTTTTAGTATTCCTTTGTATCGAAAATGGTCATAGGCCATAGAGAGGAGTTAAAATCAAAGAAAATCTTGGAATCAAGAACTCAATGGCTTCAAGAATATGAAGATAACTATGGGAAAGACCAAATAAAACCCAGAAAACAAACCCATAGGAAACCCCAGAACTCAGGAAAATACAACAACACAAGAAATGAAGCACCCACACACAATAAACCAACAACAACCAGATATCGGGTAACCCCAAACACACAACTACATACAGACCCAATACTCAACACCAGAACCAGATACAACCACTGCCATAACACCAAGAACAATTACCGGAGACAAAATCAAAGACACATGAATACTGAACGAAACAACAGAAGAACCAGACCCCCATACAGCAACGACCACGCAAGAGTCTATCGCCCAACCAATTACCGGCATGAAGTTCCGGCGGGCCAAAGGTTTCACCACAACAGAAACACCCCTATCCCAAATGGCACCCATTTTTTAGGACTAGGGGCCTCGTACCAAATGAAAGTAAAAAAGAAAAAAAGCACCACCTTTCAAGTTGCACCTGACGAGAAAGAACCAATCGAACCAAAAATAATCAATATATCAGCCAAGAAATTAACACAACCAGAAATACAGCTGTTAGAAAATGGACTGAAGTTCACTCCCACTCCGAAAGCAGATACAGCCGATGTTATAAAAGACACAGAAGAATACTGTCGAAAATTACGCTTAGGAGAATTCTTCCAGGGTGTACAATACGAGGAAGAATCACTGGTGAAAAACAAAAAGAACTTCACACCCCCGCTAAATAGAGATAAATACCTGGAGGAGTACATAACCTGCCTTCGCCGATCAGCACGTACAAATACGGCCGAGACGAAACACAAACGCAACATCCCTACAGACCAACTACTAGCATTGAACAAGCTACAAAGGGATTCCTCAATAATAATAAAAGAAGCGGACAAAGGTGGAGCAATCGTCATCATGGACATAAACCACTACAAAGATATGGTTCTAGCACACTTGAATGACGAAAACTGCTACAGGAAAATAACTAAACACGAAGAAAGGAAATCGAGGAACCAAATAAGGCAAACTAACAACAAAGTACCAAAACAACCTAACACCAAAAGAAGTAGATTACCTAACCAACTTCGAAATGAAAACCAGCAATTTCTATGGATTACCAAAAATTCACAAATCCATAGAAATCCAAAACAACATAAAAGGGAAAAATACATCATACATCGAAGCACCAAAACCGACAGACTTAAAATTACGCCCCATTATTACTGGCCCAGCCTCAAACACGCAACGTCTAAGCACCCTATTAAACATCATACTCAAACCCCTATGTAAAAAAGTTCCAAGCTACATCAGAGATGATATGGAATTCCTTAACTATATCCCCCAAAAAGTACACCAGGATACAATCCTAGTCAGTTTTGATGTAATAAGCCTGTACACTAACATCCCACACGACCTAGGGATTGAAGCTGTGGACTTCTGGATTACAAAACACTCAAGTCACATTTCAGAAAGATTCCCCAAAGAATTCATATTGGAAGGACTTAAATTAGTATTGGAAAACAACCACTTCCTCTTTGACAACGAACTTTATCTACAAATAAAAGGAACAGCCATGGGTACCAAAGTGGCCCCTACATATGCAACGCTCGTTATGGGTCACTTAGAGGCAAAATTATATTCCCAACTACAGATAACATTCAGTCACGACTTCGCCTTCTACATTAATAAAAACTGGAAACGTTACCTAGATGACTGCTTCATCTTCTGGAACAGAAGCCAAGCAGACCTACAAACATTTTATTCGATCTTAAACAGGCTTCATGAAGCTATACAATTCACTATGGAATGTAACGAAAAGGAACTGTCCTTTCTAGATATCCTCATCATTAAAGAAGGGGAAAATATCATAACGGACCTATTTTGCAAACCCACTGACACACACCAATATTAAATTTCCGGTCAGGACACCCCTCACACACGAAAAGGAACATTCCCTTCAACATGGCAAGGCGCATCTGCACTATACCAACACACCCCGTACTACAAGAAAACAGATTATGTGACCTGAAAAAATTCCTTAAAAAACAAGAATACCCGATGAAACTCATCAACGCAGCCATCTCCAAGGCTAAGAACATCCCAATAACAACACTGAGAAAACCAAACCCACAACATAAAAAAGAAAACCCTGCTATCTCTTTTGTCATCACTCACAACCCAGGGAACGTCAACATTGTGAAAACTGCTAAGCAGTATCTCCCGATTCTACAGCAATCTACCAAAATGAATGCACTCTTAAAAAACACACAGATAATTTATAGCAGACGCCAAGCACCCAACCTTAAAAAACTAATTACCAAGGCAAAATTTACGACCAACATGGAATCAATGCAAGTGACGAAATGCGGGGACACTAGATGTGGAACCTGTGAACTCATCGAAGAGGGCAAACAGTTGTCCTTCAAAAACCATGATAATTTCAAGCTCAATGCAAACATGAACTGCAAAACGAAAAACCTAATATATTGCGCAACATGTCAACAGTGTAAAGAGTATTACATTAGGGAAACCGGAACGGGACTACATGATAGAGTCCGGGTACATAAACAACAAATTAATAACCCCACAGTCAGAAATACCACATGTAGCGCACACTTTGCATCATGCGGGAAGGGAAAATTCACAATCTTCCCTTTCTTCAAGATATGGTCGGATAACGAACATTTCCGCAGATATAAAGAAGAATTCCTCATTGAAAAATTTAAACCACTACTGAACACGAAACAATGAATTAACACTCGGAGGTAAAATTCCATTTCACTAACCCCCCCTCTTCTTATGTGTACACATGAATATATGTATGTATATGTATATAGTGGCATTGAGCCACTGTGATGAGTGCACTCATCACGAAGAAGAGTACCGGTTGATGAGGAGGGCACCGAATTGAGCCATGCACTATTTAGCTGTGAAGCGGAGCGAAAGCAGGTGAACAGGTGTTGGTCCAAGCCAGATTTTAATCCGCCTGAAAGGAGACCTACATTTGATGTTGTCGTATGTATGTATGTATGTAAGGTCACCAGTTGGTGCTACTGGTAACATGTATCCCAGTACAACCTGTCTCATGGTCGGGTCGTTGGCTACTAAACTGGCAACCCCACCAAGGTTTCTTGATGAGGAGGGTGACTTTGGACATCCTACAGGACTAAAAACAAAACCTATCAAAGGGCAAAGGAGCTCTGAAGAGTCAATGGCCATCCAAAATCACCGGGAGAGATGACCCCTTAGCTTTTGTCAAGGCAGAATTCTAGGAGAAGGAAAACTCTGATATAACACCTGCAACCCTGATGGTATCCAATTATCTTGACTTGTTCTTCTTTTTGGTAAATATCATTTTGGTTAAGAGAGTGGGACTGGCTTTGTGCAGTGCCTTTGCTCACTATAAAAGCTTCACGGCACAGGCATTGCTTTATATCTGGAGATCTCTCTGCACTTGTCGTCACATGGTACCATGGGCCCAGCACTATGTGTCAATAATTGTCACAAGTGTAGAGTTTTCAAGTCGCTGGCTGGACTAAAAAGTCACACTCGTTCAGTGCATCGGTAGGAGTTCTCCTACATGGATATAAAGTAGTGGCCGTACTCGAAAACGAGTTGGCAGCCACCATATATATATATATATATATATATATATATATATATATATATATATATATGTATGTATATGTATGTGTATGTATGTATGTGTGTATGTATATGTTTGTATGTGTATGTGTATGTGTATATATGTATATATATGTATATATAAATATATATATGTGTATATATATATATATATATATATATATATATATATTTATGTGTGTGTGTATGCCCCTCTCTCTCTCTATATATATATATGTGTGTATGTGTGTGTGTGTATGCATGTATGTGTGAACGGATGTATATATACGGACATATGTATATGTGTGTATGTATGTGTGTGTGTGTGTACACGTGTGTGTGTATGTGTGTGTGTGTGTATGTGTGTGTGTATGTGTATATATGTATATTTAGTTATGTATCTTTATGTGTGTATATATATGTATATGTATGTATATATATATATACCCATGTGGAGGTATGAGTACATATTCGTGTGTGTACGTATGTGTATATGTGTTTTTATATGTGTCTTTATATGTTTTTATGTATGTATGTGGATGTATATGTACATGGGTGTGTGATTGATGGTGTGTGCCTATATATTCCTACATATGCCCGTGTGTGTATGTACGTGTATACCCACATATGTGTGTGTTGAACAAAGGACTAATTTTGGGATGGACGTAGAAAAATTCTTCAGAAAAAAATAATTGTTTACAAGCTTGGCAGGTGCGGTTTGCCTATGACCATTTTCGATACAAAGGAATACTAAAAGCTTTTTCCCCTGAATAAAGGAATTTTTCGAGAATGACCGGGGCAGGCCGCGCTTGCTACATTTCTGCCCACCCAACCCTACTCACTGTCTCAACTCATTACTGCTATTAACATTTTTTCAACACACCTATACCCCTACACTTATTAAAGGGGGAGAAAAAAAAACAAAAAAAACTCCACCGCACCACAAACATGTTAAATCCCTATATATAGAACAACACACCACATACACATCAGTTTGACAAGCGCACCTCAGCGTGAAAGGTCTTTCTAAAAACGAAACAATACCTCCTACGTTAACCAAGAACTCCTAAGACCTAACAAACAACCAACGACTCAATTTATAAAAAAAAAAAAAAAATTTTCTAATCCGGAAAAAAATTCTTTTTGGATTTTGTGAAGAAAATAAATTTGTTGAAAGCACAAGTGAAGCCATTTTTTTCTTCCTCTCTGTCTTAATATACCTAACTGTACCAAGGATTACACACATTTTCCAATATATATATATATATATATATATATATATATGGGTTTTGTTCCATGTGATGGAAATTCTAACTATGTACCCGACTAAATACTACCTTTCATACTGAAATTTACCCTCCGTTCTACTGTACGGTACTATCGCTCAGTATGTAGATAATATAACTGTAACATTAATACCCTTTCAAAACTTCTTACTTAAACATCTCTCTACGTAGTAAATAGTATAGGTGCATAGATTTACCCTCTTCAATCTATATTTTTTTCACTCACCGCAATCTAGATTCTTACTGAAAAATTTTTTAATTTTTTAATTTTTTAATTTTTAATTATTAATTTCTAATTTCTAATTTTTAATATTTGATTTCTGATTTTCGATTTTTCATTTTAATTTTTAGTTCTAATTTCCAACTCTCATTCATAACTTCCACTGTGAAACGATGATACCTAGATTTAAGTATATTTTCTCTTAGATGCTTAATGAGGGGTGGTATTGAGACACTCACACTCTCCCATCCCCACTGGCTTTCGACTGACTGCCACAGACGGGGTAGGTAAGCTATATATAAAAGGCCTGAATAGGTCATTGTTTGGTTGAGAGGGGGAACTGACTAAGCGAATTTCGTTGAAATCTGCGGTAGCTAATGGTCAACTTCATTCGGACCTGCGCCTGCGCAGACCGGTGGGGGTGAATTGGTACTCACAAGGTGAAGACCCCAAGAGCACACACTTCGCCCGTTCCCGTGTCGATTCAATTTGGATTGCCTCGGAAACATAACCTTATTATGTAACAAGCTGTCTGACGATGTCGCGGCACAGGCGCACGGAACAGTGTGGCCACTGTCGCCATTGAAATATATATCACAGCATTATTATTAAAAGACTTGAACATCTGAAACTACTTCGCTTTTCCTTATTCGATTCTATATATATATATATACATTGAGTATATAAAAGCATATGCGACATGTTAAAATATAATAAACATACGAGTCTCACTGAACATGTCACAGATATCTCAGTAGAAAAGGATTCTAGTTTACTACAACGAGTCATTCAGATGAATAATGGTAACGATAGACCAAATAGCGAATGTATTACCCCGAGATTAGGACGATATGATGAAAGAGCCATTTCATCTTGTGGCGTTAGTTTTTCCCGATAGTCATTTATATCCTAATCGAACTAAATATAAGGTGATTGTGGAGGCTCGGGACTATGGATAATTCCATTGCTGTAGTGTTAGAGAGAAACCAATCTCAAGGCAGTTTGTACTTTGTCTGTTTGTGATCCTCCATGATATTTCTTAGATAATTACTTCATTTATTAGTTAACTGATTGGTTAGTGAGATGCTTCACCAGCTGGTCTGCTGTTAGAATATACCTATGTAACAATAGAGATAAGCTATATATAAATTAGCGAGTTCTCACTAATATATATATATATATGTAGAGGTTATATTTAATTTGTTGGGAGACAACAAGCAAAATATTTTTTTAATGAAGGTTACATTTTTCAGGGTATGTCAATATATTTATGAAACTAATCTATATTATATTTTATCTGATGAAAGCGCACCATAATCTGCCTTGGTGGCCCTTGAAATATGTATAATGAAATAAATATGATTTTATAAATATAGTTTCCATTTGTTAATATATTGTATATATATATATATATGAAAAGACGTGGGGATTATATTTTATTTCTAATTTCTTATTTCTCTTTCACACCGAGGCATCAACAGCATTCGTTTAAATAATCTCCTTAGCATGTCTACTGAATTTATATTCAAACATGGTTCTAAAAGTTTGCGAAAATGTATTCTTTTTATCTTTAGGCTAGGAAATTTAGAAGTTATGAAAAGCATATATATATATAGGGAAAAAAGATGATGAAATCAAAATTGCAACTGGAGTCTTTTTAGGAATATTTATTTGGGTCCTTTACCGGTTTTGCAGTTCTTATGCTTTTCATAAGTAGAATTTAGATGGAGGGTTTGTGGTTTTCTCATATATATATATATATATATATATATATATATATATATATATATATATATATATATATATTAAAATAACAGATTAATGTTTAAAGCAAAGAATCGGTGCTTTCACCCTTGACGGGATCTTCTGAAACTAAAAAGATCAATCTGTGAACGCAGAATTTAGTCTTTAAATTTATTATTACTACTACTATATATATATATATATATATATATATATATATATATATATATATATATATATATGTGTAAATATATTAGAAAGTGAGGTTTTTTTTTTACAAAATGAAAAATAACCGAGGTGTCCTACACGAGTGGAAGTATAAAGAAAAAGGGATGAAATCGAAAATGCAACTGAAGTCTTATTTTTTAAAAAAATATATATATTTATTTGGTTCCTTTACCGGTTTCGCAGTTCTTCTGCTTTTCAAAAGGTGAGTTGAGATGGAGGGTCTGTGGTTTTTCTCATATATGTAAATATATATATATATATATATGTGATATATATATGTATATATATATACATGTATATATACAGTATATATATATATATATATATATATATATATATATATATATATATATATATATATATATATATATATATATATATATATATGTATATATATATATGTATATATATGTATATACATATACATATATATATGTATGTATATATATATATATATATATATATATATATATATATATATATATATATATATATATATATATAAGGAGAGAGAGAAGAGAGAAACATAAAACATAAAAGGGAGAGGGCGTAAAAGTTTACGAAAATGCATTCTTTTTATCTTTAGTCTAGGAAATTTAGAAGTTATGAAAAGCATATATATACATATATATATATATATATATATATATATATATATATATATATATATATATATATATATATATATATATAGGGAGAGAGAAGAGAGAAACATAAAAGGGAGTGGACAAAGAGTAAGGGAGTGAAAGAAAGAAAGATAGAGAGAGAGAATGAAAGAGAAAATAAGAGAATGAGAGAGAAAAAGTATGCGTCAGCTTTCCGATCCAATTAAATCATAGTTAATAAATAACATTTTATATCCCTGACCTGTAAATTTCACCCTGATAATTCAAAAAATATATTTTAAATCCCAAATGTTCACATTACATCATAAAATTGTTTCGATAGCAGCTAGGAAAATGAGATAATTTAAATTTGACTTGGGAGCTACATTGTTCAATTGCCCCATCCCCATTAATTCTTCATCGTACAACAAATTTCGTATAAAAATATGAACTACTATTTAGTAAGGATCGAACAGCTAAGAAACGTAATCCATGGCAACACCAGTAAAAACAAAACAAAAAAAAAAAATTAAGAAAATCTACTTCGCCCCTCATTAGACACTGGGTCACTACACAGCTAAAATAAAATTCATTTTAAAGAATTATTCACACATTTGACACAGTGCAGCTGCAGCTCTTTACATATATTTAATATACACATTATATGCATAAATATTACTTCGAAAATCTTTCCTTCACAGAACTGTCATCCTTTAAGATTCCGTCTCTGCTCACATTTTCTTTGCAATTGTTAACCTCCAGAAATTGAAACTGACCATCAAACTGACTCAATTAAACTAAATCTAACCTCATTAACCTCATCCAGCTATTCTGATTTTGTTGACTATTGCCGACTATTTAATTAATTTTAATTAATTTATACAAGTATGTTGGTTTAAGATATATAGATTACTTATTCTGAAACATCAAAAACCATCCCAACTATTGCGTGAATATTTTATGATTCATTTACGGTTTAAATAAATGGATGGAGAGCAGGATCAATGCAACCTTTGCATAATTGATGGATGGAAAAGAAAATGGGAAAGAAACTACGATCCAGGCGTTTAGCGTTAACTATTACGTTGATCTCTGTAAGGAGCCCCTTCTTAATACATGTGTTAGCAGATAGACCTTCAAAGAAACAAGCTAGTCTCACTAGTTATTGAGAATTTTGGTTTCATTCTGTATTTGTTGGCAGGCCTTTATTGGCAAAGTTTATTCCCCAGTCTCTTCTAAAAATCGGTGCATTATGCTAAGATTTATATAGGCAAAATATAGATACGCACACGAAGTACTTGTTCAGAAAAATAGAAAATATTTTTTTTTTAAATGGCGTCATAGAAAACATTGTGTGTGAGAGTCAATTAAGTTGTAGCTGCTCCGTAATGAAGAGATCAAACTATAGTAATGCTTTTTAGAGAATCGAATAACATGTCTATAATAACAATATAAACTAGATAAATACACCCTTAATATTTTGGAGTTTTAACATTAGAATCTATGTGGATGTGACTGTTTGTGTTTGCGTGTGTGTGTATGTATGTGTGTATGTGTGTGTACGCGTGCATATGTGCGTGTGCATGTGTGTGTGTGTATGTGTGGGCGCGCGCGTGTGTGTGTATGTGTGTGTGTGTGTGTGTGTGTATGTGTGTGTATATATATGTGTGTGTGTGTGTGTGTGTGTGTGTGTGTGTATGTGTGTGTATATATATGTGTGTGTGTGTGTGTGTGTGTGTGTGTGTGAACGCGTTTGCGAGAGTATCGTTTTTATTATATTCCTCATTATAATCCTTACGCATCGTCTCTAAATATGCTAACTTCAATGACGTCTACTATATTTCAATAGAACATTGCTCCATTCCGTCTACTATTGTTTAATAGAATATTGCTCCATTCCGTCTGCTTCTCTACCTGCTGTTCAGTATTTCTCTCACTATATTATTAACCTAATTATAACTCTCATACTCCAGGTCTTTCACTGAATCATTGTCACTATTTCAATATATTTTCAAATTCTCCGGCTCTATAATGATGTATTATGAAGAGTCCCGTTCACACACTAAATCTCTTCTACTATTCCCTACTTGGTCCATCGGATGTCTAACTCCACCTCCGTTTCTCAGTCACCCCTTCTCTCGCTCTCTCTCACGCATACACACATTCACACAAACACACATATAGAGATTCACACACAAACATACATATACACAGTCTCTATCATATACTGCTCTACTGAATGCGTCTTTCCTTATTGTCTCTCACACGTTACATCTCTCTCCTGCATCATCACCGACTAACGTCTAAGGCTCAGATCTTCTCATGCTCTACATTTCTGACGCCTATATTCTCTGACTTATTGCATTTCCGCTCCATAGTTTTCTTATTAGTCATTGCACATTCACTGTCGTATCTCCACGATTCATTGTATCTACGCTGTTCTATTTTAAACACAGACTCTATGTTCTTTAGTGTCCTGATCCACTGTCATCGATGTCAAATCTCAATGTCATCGACGTTGATATTAGACATCGATGTTATCCGTTTTGTCATTATATGACTATTAAATTTTTAGAAAGGCCTTCCTATTCCGGGAGGTCAGATGCTGGAAATTATTACCAGCACATGTTTAATGCTACAGTCATTTATTCGTATATCGTCCCAAACATCCAGACTTTAGGTCTCCAATGTAGAAACATTCGTACAGAAACGATCTGCAACAAACTAATAAGTAAAATTAGTAATAAAGTTTCTACTTTTGGCACAAGGCCAGCGATTAGTCCAGTGCATTACTGGTACTTTATTTTATCGACCCCGTAAGGATGAAAGGCAAAGTTAACCTCGGCGGATTTGAACTCAGAACATAAAGGACCATATCTCTACGCTGCAAAGCATGGTGTCTGACGCTCTACCAATACTGCCAAACCACCGCCCTAACATTAGTAATAAAGGGAGGTAAGTCCTAATGGAACGCAGACTGAATAGCAGTAACAAGAAAAGATGATAGACGACCATACGTTTTACCCCACCTCCACACGTATATACATACAGATACACACATAAATTCCCATATTCTGATACAGAGCAATCTCTGCAATTTCATCCTTGTCTGATTTACTGATCTAATCTGAAACGAAAGGAAGAATCCCCTTTCCTGAATATATATAAAATTCTTAAAACGAAATTTGCGGGGGTTTGCGGCAATATTGGTTTAATATATTACTTCCTTTCATTGTAAGTTTGCTTTATATTCTATTTTGTGCAACTTTTACCATTAGAAAAAAAGATAAAGCTGACAAACTCCAATTCCATGCAGATATCAATAGTTGAATGACAAAGACCATCCCAAATTCGGAACCTATACCACGTTTCCCTCTGAAAACTACTTTGGGTTGATCTGAGGGTCATTAGCTATGAAATTCTAGTGTCAAACCTATGTTGATTTTTGGGTTGAATGAAACCCTTGTACTTTGAATTCTGCTACTGGACTCCATAAGCACAAGGGCGCACAAGGTTGATAATAATTATTTCAATAAAACAAGTAGTTGAATTCGAGCCAAGAAGGATAAAAGGTAACCCCATTGTAAGGTATTGTGTCCCACGCCAATTTAACATCCTCAGGTATTTGATAATAATGACTTCCTACATACATAGATAAACGCACACATGTAGAAACAGTCGATTAAATTAAGCCCAATATTTGGCTGGTACTTATATTTTAGAAACTGAAAAGATGCAAAGCAAAGACGACCTATTCGGAATCAGAAAACAACATAAAAGAACTGCATTGCAGATCACAAATTATAGAATGATGAAAGGAAATGAAAAATATGGAGAGAAAAATGCAATAATCTTATGGAGCAGGTGGCCACTCAATGTAATCTTCAAAACCCCAACCAGGAAGAGAGAAATTAATACACATACACAGACACACACACAGTCACACACACACAGAGACAGACACACACACACATAACACACACACACACACACACACACACACACACACACACACACACACACACACACACACACACACACACACACACACACACACACACACACACACACACACACACACACACACACACACACACACTCATATATATATATATATATATATATACATATATTCATATCTCATATCATATATATATATATATATATATAATTTTCAAAAGGATCTTGACTCTACCCTATTGGATCTAAAAATATCTAACAAAGTCCACGTCCACTCTGACAAAACTGGAAATCTATACCACATGGATTGATAATTACAATGAGTTCATTTATAAAGAACTTAGGAAAAATTATTAAAAAACAAATAATATGGCTCTTACTAATATCAACAGCAAAACACACAACATAGTAAATAAACTCAATATTGAAGACAGAACTGAACCTTTGGCACTGAAAAAAACACACTTTAACCTGAAAGATCACAAATCTAACTTTAACTCTAATCCTTCCAAATCTGACATTGGCATCATTAGTAAAACAATTTTAGACAGAATCATCCCACAATTAAGAAAACACGTTAATTTACCACTCTGGGAAAACACATCCCAGGTAATTAACTGGTTTACTAATATTAGAAATAACTCATCTGCTTCATTTCTACAATTTGATATAGATGCTTATTATCCATCTTTATCCCCCATACTCCTGAACAAAGCCTTGATATTTGCCAAAAATAGATCAAACTTAACTATGGATGACATTAGTATTATCACACACGCTAGACAAACACTACTGGAATTTCAGAAGGAATACTGGACCAGAAATACATATAGTAATCTATTCGACATTACTATGGGCTCTAGTAATTTAAGCAGAAGCTTAAATTACCGATCTCGTGGGCTTCTTTCTTCTATTTAACATAAATTCTTCTTTTCCCCACCTTAAAGGTGGTTTATATCGTGATGACTGTCTTCTTCTTTCCACTAACCTTAGCCTATCAGAAATTGAAAAAAATAAAAAAACTTATTAGAACTTTCCTGAAAGACTATTATAGTCTCACTATTACATTTGAAAACACCAGTAAAGTAGTTAATTTCCTAGCTATAACTTTAGACTTATCTACGGGTATCTACCAACCTTACCATAAACCTAACCAAAACTTACATTACATACACTCACAATCCAATCACCCTAGATCTATCCTTAAAAACCTAGCATATAATATCTCACTCAGAATTTCTAACCTTTCATCGAACAAGGATGTATTCGATAAAAATGCGCCCTTTTATAACGAAGCTTTAGCTAGAAGCGGCCACAAAAACAAATTAGTCTATATACCTTGCACCGATAATACTTCAAACATACAACCCAATATTACCAACAAACACCAAATGAAAAACACACACCTAAATGCCACTCACACTACACCCAGAAATACTAACTTAAAACTTAATTTCTCTACCTCTTCTCACATAAAATATAATAACTTTCAAAAAACCATTCATCCTAATACTCCAATATATTTAACAACATTACTAACAAATTTCCTAATAATCAGACTAAAACACCTAAATCAGTTAAACTAACTAAACCTATATATAATAAATTCACTAATATTAACTCTCTTAGTAAACATCCTGATACATCGTATAAATATAAAAAAACAACATCGAAACCGTAATAGACGAGTTACTTGGTATAATGCTCCATTTAATCTACAAATTAAAGATAATATCCCTAAAAATGTTTTTACTATCCTAGAGAAAAACTTCCCGCCAAACCATAAATACCATCAAATTTTAAATAGATCAACTGTCAAATTTTCATATTCCACTACCAAAAATATACAACAAAATATAAGTGCGTACAATGTAAAAAAACCACGAATATACCACCAACACATCAAATCAACCATAATACTAAAATAAACCGCAACAAACCACCATCTCCTTCACATATAACAAGTCGAGTAATTTCCACACCAAATTTGACTAACTTCCCTGATATAATATTCACGAATGGTTGTAACTGTAGAAACAAAAGAAATTGCCCATTAAAGGGAAATTGTCTTATTAATAACATAGTATATAAATGTAAAATTAGCACTAAGGACTCAACTTATTCATATATAGGAGCTACTTCTAACCAATTTAAAGTAAGATTTAATACCTACAAACATAGTTTTAAAAATGCCGCATTAGCTAATACAACATCCTTGGTTGAAACAATTAATAATTATAGAAAAAAGAATATCGATTACAACCTGACCTGGAGTGTGCTAAAAAGGGCACACTCCAGGTCAAAATAACAGATATGAGTGTAGATTATGCTCCCAGGAACTTTTTGAAATAATGAAATCTAAGGATATCCTATTAAATAAGCGACAAGAATTAATTATATCTTGCAATCATAGAATTAGAAAAACTTTCAAATATTATAAAACTAATTAATATACACCTTACACTTATATTTTACATATTATTATAATTAGTTTTTTTAATTTAGTTAACCTATAATTAGTATTTTACTACAGAGAACTTCATCATTTTATTTCACTCTTACAGCTCTCTTTTCCTAAAATTAATACCTAAAAGTATACATATAAATTATTTTAATTTCCTGTTATGAATCTAGATTCCTTGTAGTCTATATAAGATTGATATTTCTCACTACTACATTTATTCAAACATTTTTATTTTCCTTCGTTTTTAACAACATTCTTTAATAACATCTAACTCTTATTTATCACATCCATATGAATTAATATTAATTCTTCCCTATAAGTATACCTATCAATCAATTTAATTTCTTGTTATAGATCTAAATTCCTTGTGTTTTAAATAAGATTGGTATTTCTCACTAACATCTTTACCCTAAAATTTTATTCTCCCTCGGTTTTAACATTAGCATTATTCTTTAATAGCATCAAATTTTCGTGTACCTTTCACCGGCTTGACCGCTTTTCATCCCCAAAGTATTCTTTTCATTCAAAGTATTCTTTCCATTGAAAACTTAAGTCTGCATTCCTCTACTCCTAAATTAAATTTCTACTACTACTATTCTATCAACTTGACCTCTTACTACTTTTCTATTGGTCAATTCAAAACCTGTTCCCAAACAGACCTATTATATTAAATCTTTGTTTTTTTTTTTCAATAAACAAATATCATTATTTCTGAAGACATATAGAGTTACGGCCCTTGCTACTCTGAGTTCAAATCTCCCCGAGGTTAACTTTGCCTTTAATCCTTATGGGGTTGATAAAATAAAGTACCAGTAATACACTGGATAATTGCTGGCCTTGTGCCAAAAGTAGAAACAATTATTTCTGAAGACAGCATATATATGTGAAGGTATGTATATTTCCTCTGATAGTTTGTAAATTTTTTACATAGATCTATATGATATACATACCAACACACATATATATCCTAGAAACGATCGTAAAATGATGAATTTTTTAATATAAGGAACTTGTTCTTTGTTTTTATTCATTGTTTTTATTAATTTATATATATATATATAAATTAACTGTAAATTAACTGCGGTAAGAAATGTTTTCTTATATCAAAGTTTAATGGGCATCCACTGATGATTTATAAGTGCCCACCTGCATGTGTTCTTACAGAAAAATATGTTGGCATCTACATAAACCGGAAACATTCTCCCAACTTGTAGAAAACTTATAATGAAACAATTGTTTGGAAAGAGAGATATATTTTAATTTTAATTATATCTCATATAAAATAATACAACTGGCTTTCCACAAAATACATATAGTTAGCACTCCAAACACAAAATTGAGATTATACTAACGTATTTCCTAATGTTTGTTGAGTGAGATGGTAGCCGGTCAAAGTTTAGCTTAAAGCTTTCTCTGTTATTGTATTAAATATTTTACTCTTGATTTGGCCAGAGAATTATATTTCCAGATACCTTTAAACGTAACTTTCCGTATTTATTACTGTTATGAGATATTGTTTGTTATTTAGGTATCACTTCTCTGTTTTTAGCCTAAGAAAATATCTATATGCGTGTGTAATTAATACATGCATACATTTATTTTTAAAAAATTAATTGAGTTCTTAACACGCAGGATTGATATTGTTTTTAAAAAAACTAATTAACCCACGTGTATATTATTTTACTTTCTTGTGATTTGCGATTGCCTCCCTTCTCCGCTTCGTTACGCTGTGAAATTCCTCAGTCTAAAGACTGCTGGAATTTCAAATTTAGCGGTCATTTGATGCGTGAAGGGACGACTTAGCTGACACGAAAATTAACTGAGGTAAGAAATTTTTTCTTATATCAAAGTTTAATGGGCATCCACTGATGATTTATAAGTGACCACTTGCATGTGTTCTTACAGAAAAATATGTTGGCTTCTACATAAACCGGAAACATTCTCCCAACTTGTAGAAAACTTATAATGAAACAATTGTTTGGAAAGAGAGATATATTTTAATTTTAATTATATCAGATATAAAATAATACAACTGGCTTTCCACAAAATACATATAGTTAGCACTCCAAACACAAAATTGGGATTATACTAACATATTTCCTAATGTTTGTTGAGTGAGATGGTAGCCAGTCAGAGTTTAGCTTAAAGCTTTCTCTGTTATTGTATTAAATATATATATATATTTATATATACGGAAAAAATGAATATATATATAGTAATTGTTTCTACGTTAGGCACAAGGCCAGCAATTACCTAGTGTATTACTGGTACTTTATTTTATCGACCCCGTAAGGATGAAAGGCAAAGTTAACCTCGGCGGGATTTGAACTCAGAATGGCAAGGGCCGTAACTCTATGCGCCAAAGCATGGCATCCGACACTCTACCAATACTGCCAATCCACCGCCTCAATATATATATAGTAATAATAATAAATTTGAAGACTAAAATCCAAAGAGGGCTCGATAAGGATAAATATATATCAGATATATAAGAACCGTAGAGCAAATATTTATTAAAATAACAGATTAAAGTTTAAGCAAAGAATCGGTGCTTTCACCCTTAACGGGATCTTCTGAAACTCCAGTTAAGCAGCGATTCTTTGCTTAAATTTTAATCTGTTATTTTAATA
>OZ024740.1:167843711-167876211 GCA_964016885.1 Eledone cirrhosa | reverse complement strand
ACACCCTTCCAACGGAGGGCTGGGCATGCCGTGGCTAATGATGCTCGAAAATACGCTGAGGCTACGGCATCTTCAGGTATTCCTCACCGACCAACCGGTGTGGGTACCGTTTGTGAGACAGGCCTTCCCACAACTTGTCTCGCTGACGGAGCTGCAGTCCTGGGTCAAGCGAAGACCGAAGATGATGGGCGCCTGGCACATGGAATGCGCCCAGGCACTCACAGTCATCTGTCAAGCGGGCACAGCAAACAGTTCCGCCCGGGACCTATGGACGACTTCCAGAAGTCCCTGGCCTGGCAGTGCTACCGAGGAGCTCAACCCGTTCGAGATAAGATCGACAGGCACGGACCTTCAGGCAGGGATCCTTCCAAGAGGTCGTGCCAAGATGCGGGCAGGATATTGAAACCGTCTTGCACGTAATTGTACACTGCCCGGGCGTAAGCGACCTGTGGAACTATGCAGAACAACTGCTGTCGTGTATGGGACAAATCCAGTTGACTACCGAGTCCATAGTAAGGATCAAACCTCCAGCCTCTTTCAAAAACGAAAGAGATGCCTTTCTCTCCGAACAACAATTGATTCCCTTCTTTAAGTATCACTTTAGAAGGAGAATCAGAGTGGAGAGAGAGGCACTGCACCCCAGTAAATATACTGAAAAGTGGGTAAATGAAGGGAAAATGGCCCGAGTAATTGGGCCTTCTCTGTTTATAAGCCTGTATGTTAAAGAAGAGAGCAAAAGGAAGAAGGGAGCACTTGCACAACACGCTACTGAAGTTGAGGGTTGTTCTATCGACGGGGTATTAAACAAGCCATTTGGGGCGTCTACCCCCTTTTGGGGATTTCGATTGTTATAATTATTTGTTTGTTTTATATATATATTTTTTTTACGCGACTGTATGTAAAATCCCCGGCATGTATCTTTGTATTGTCCCCCCTTTCTTGTGCGCCCTTGTGGCAAATAAAGAAATATATCTATCTACACGCTCCTGAAGTTGAGGGTTGTTCTATCGACGGAGTATTAAACAACCCATTTATGCCCCATCCACCTATTGGGGATTTCGATTGTTAAATTTATTTGTTTCAATATTTTTACACGACAGTTTGTAAAATCCCCGGAATTTGTCCCTGTTTGTCCCCCCACTCTCTTGTGCGACCTTGTGGCAAATAAAGAAATCTATCTATCTATCTATCTATCTATCTATCTATCTATCTATCTATCTAACCACATATATTGACTAGGAAAAACAGCAGGAAAAATGCCGCATTTCATTTAATTAATAATATGTATAATAATAAAAAAAACTTACATATTAATTTGCTTACTAATTAACATTACAAAATTGTACATAATGTCAACACACTTCACATAATGCTAATTTACATAAGTGGAACAATTATGTTTTATTTAACATACACATAAATTTAAGGCAATGAACACACACACACATACACACGCATATATATATATATATATATATATATATATATATATATATATATATATATATATATATATATGTGTATATATATATATATATATATATATATATATATATATGAATATATATATATATATATATATGAATATATATATATATATATATATATATATATATATATATATATATATATATATATATATATATATATATATATGTGTGTGTGTGTGTGTATATATATAATAAGAAACTGAGAAGTAGTTACAGATGTTAAAGTCCTTTACTGATAAGGCTGTGATACATATTTCAATGACGACAGTGGTCACGCGATTTCACGTAACCAGTGTCATGATCTCATCAGGCAGCTTCATTACAAAATAAGGTTACGTTCGCGAGGCAATCCAATCTATACGGCAAAGGAACGGGCAAAGATGATATTTTTGAAGCCTTCGCCCGCTCCCTTGTCCGTTCCTTGTATATATATATATATATATATATATATATATATATATATATATATATATATATACATATTTATACATATAAATATGTTGAAAAATTGCAGTGATGGAATAAATTAGACAAGGTAGAAAGTCTACAAGAGTAGCAAAACAAAGGACAAACGGTGCTAAATGTGGAAACCATCATCAATCGCTATCGATTGGATATCAGCATGATTTTGAAATCTCTCTATATAATTACTGCATTCACAGGTATCAGGAGTAATTGAGCTACTAGAGAATGGTGCAGTCCTATGCCGCCTAGGATGCACTATATTGTAGTCGTCTGATGTAAATGTAAAACGACAATATGTGACATGAGCGTGCACAGAAGTGAAAATGAGAAGGATATAATATAGTAATAATCTCGTTGAACAATAAAAAGACCTTGAACAACATAAAGAAGAGAGCATATACAAATGTTCAAACGTCGATAGCGTCGAGAATGTAAGAAGGGTGAGAAGCGAAAAAGGACGTGAGAGAGACTTGTTTTCTGGGTAAGGAGTAGGATCCCCCGGACTCATTTTTGCTGAGCCTTTGGTTTTCGTAAATTTTGTCAAAATTTCACTCAAGGCATTTGTAAACCAGGGACTATAGTAGGAGAAAATTGCCGATGGTGCAGCACAGTGGGATCTAACAGTGCTACGTTGTCGTGAAGCGAGATTTTGAACAACACGTCTCCATAATAAATATACAAAATGAGCTATCTATGTTATAATCGTTTAAGACCGGTTATAAGTAAGATATGGCATAGTAATCGATTAACCATAATCCATAAATAGCTTGGTATCTTGCAGTTTATAAACCACATACAAATAGTAATATAATATGAACTATATTATATTTACTCCCCCAACCCTTGCGTATTCAATGATATCAAATAGCTACAACGCACACAACACACGTACACACGAAGACACCTCTCATACTAAAACACATACGCACTGATATACACGCAGATACATTTATACGCGTACACGCAGGTTTGCAAATATATGATCCTGATACTACTAGATATGAACCAATTACACTTGCGTATCACTTTCATAGCATGGTGCCGCCATATTTCTTCACCGACTCCTCAGAAGATTCATTCCATTTTTTCGTTCATCATATCGTTATTGTCATAGTACTGTTTATTTTCACAGATTTTTTTTCTCCTCTATGTCATCAACTCCCGCTACATTCTACCACCACCATAGCAGAGTATTGAATTCCCTATTTTATAAGTTGTGTATTTACAGAGTCTTCTGTTTCCCAATATTTATTCATTATTCTTTTATTTTTTTATTATAAAATATTTTTTCTTTCTTTTCAAAACTCCCACCTTGTATTAAAAGAAAAGCAATAGTTACTGTTTTACTCTGCCTCACTATTCTATGAAAACGAAGCAGCAAGTGAGCCTCTACGTGGTATTTTGATCGGCTAGAAATAGTAACTAAAATCTCTATTGCTCAACAGCATGCGAATTTCATAATTCTACTATTTTCTTAGGATTAATCTCACCGAGATTGAGCTTTTCATTCATTCTTCAATAACCGACTCACGGTTCAATAAAAACAAGTAAGCAATGTACTAGGGTTGAATCTCCCAATGATATGTGATTTAAATAAGAACCTGTCATTAATAACACAGGGAGAATAGTATTTCACTGGGAATATATATCTCCTGTATCTCAGGCAATGGTATTACACTGGATTTTCTAACATATAATATCTCTTGTATCTTTTGGATCGCTCCTCGGCCTTTTGACTAAGATCAAAGTGTTATATCTCATGTAGCCGTCCGCAGCTTTAATGACAATACCATATTTCTTACTCTCAAATGAAGAGCAATTTTCAGAGACGCTAGGTACTTCACTTTGCGTCTCTAAATTCTCCTAATGTATCACATTATTTAGGTTATGTAAGTTCAATAGGAACCCAACTTAAGACATTGTGTTTACGTATTGATTTAGGAGTAGGAAACGCTGCAGATCTTTGTATTAGATGTTGGTAAATCAAAGATATGTCTCACAGCATAGCTTTTTGCATTTATGGTATAACTGTGTAGTTGATTTGTAGGTGTCTTTACTAGGGATATGGATAAAAGGGCTTGTTCTTTTCGAGTAATAATATAACGAATTAGACAGATGGAACTCGTATTTTAAGTTGATCTTGTTATTGTTTAGCCCCAGGTTAACACAAATCGGTAAACAGATAATCAGTCAAATGAAGAGCCACGCTCCACAGTATAATTACCACCTTCCAACTTGAGAACTATAATACATAATCCGTCATACTGTGATGAATCTTGTGTGGTTCAGTACAACAGCCTGGACATATTGCAATCGTTCTTCATTACCCACATTTTTAGTATGTTCTTAGATTCCGGTGGTGGCGACTGCAGTGGCGAGTGGGGAGGTGGGGGTGGGTTCGTGAAAAGCCCAACACAGTGTGTGCATCCCAGTATAGTGTAAGAGACCAGTGACACTATGAATGATGTAACAAATAAAATACGAAAGAGCCTCTGTGTGAGTGTGTGTCCACGCGTTCTCTCTGTTCGTTTTTTTAGAATGCTAAGTAGTATCGTGCTAGGATGGTTATACATGTAATGATACATACCGCAGGGCTACAGAGTTTCTGCGTTAACAAATTGTGATCCTTGCCTCTCAATGTGTTCATTCATTTTTGTTTATTGTGTCGATAGTTTGAGGATGATGTCTGTGTCCAATATGTTACCAAGGTTTTGCTTTCTCTTTAGTCTATACTGGTTTGTTCTGAAGATAGGGAGGAAGTAGCCAATGTTGGGCCTGTTGTATTGTTTGTACGACATTGATGTTACTTTATGATGGCTAAATATTGTACCTGCGAGTGCTCACAATATTTCTGCCTGTCGTTTTGCTTTCTTTGTCACGTTTTCTATCTGTGTTGTGAATATTGTGGAAGGGTTAGAGATAAAGACCAGTATTTTTGTCTTCTGTGTGTAAGTGTAAATATATTAGATTAGAGAGCTGGATGTTTGACTCATGGGTATAAACCTATTTATCAAAACATTTCTATAAAGATGAAAACGAAACACCATAAGAATATTCGAATTCTACTCTTCACACACGCACGCGCGCGCGCGCGCGTGCACACACGCACACACACACAGATACACAGATATACAGACACACGTACACACGCATACACATCAACACACTCTTAAACACAAATTATCTCTCTGTCTCACACATAAACACACTCATGTGTCTTGTTTGAATTCATAAATTACTCATTCCCTGATTGAAGTTCTATCACAAATTGTTATACTTCTCTGGAAGTAAATTTTCACATTTATTAGAACCATAATTTCTTAATGCGTTTCAAAAACCCTTAAATTGTCGTAGTGGATTGGCAGTATCGGTAGCGGGTCCGACGCTATGCTTTGACGCATAGAGTTACGGCCCTTGACATTCTGAGTTCGAATCCCGCTGAGGTTAACTTTGCCTTTCATCCTTACAGGGTCGCTAAAATAAAGTACCAGTAATACACTGGGATAATTGATGGCCTTGGCCAAAAGTAGAAACAATTATTACTGAAATTGCTTTGTTTTACATACGTAACGTCAGCACAACGAAGCCACTCCCTGTGTACGCTACATACACATGAGGCACAGGGCTGTATATGCACCGCTGCGAAGCCCACGTTTTCATATTGCGTATATGTTCTGTTGAACACTACGTTTACTGAAATCATGAAATACATAACTAAATGTTCAGGAAAAACTTAGCAAGTTTACTGTGCTGATGTTGAGAATCCTAGCAATCTGTGCTCTTCTGTAGTATCCACTGAGAGTTATATTGCAAAGGCATGTTGAGACTCAGAGGATAGCAATTAACATCTCAATTATCTTGCAATTTGACTTAACTTTTAAGAGCTTGAACCAACAAATTAATAGGTATGTGTCATGAGGAGATATGTGCATCCTACGAGGCTAAGCAACATAAATGGTAGTTCAAATATTTTTATTCACTTGAAACAAAACGAGAGTAAAAACAAAAGCATGCAAATGAATTCTTCATTCAAATACCCCCACAACATTTCTATAACTATATATATATTGAACATTTCCTACACTTCAGGCCACTCCCCAAATACTAATAGGAAAACAACAGATGAAGCAAAATTCTATTTCTGTTCTCTCCTCCGTTCTCGTTCAATGTCAAAACTAATGTCGGAAAGACATAGATACACACTTTCCCCAAGGACACAAATGCCACAAAGATCTTTCACCGCCATGAGGTCAAAATTGAATATCCTCTTGCCCGAAACATGGAATCACGCCTCCTGCATAAACAATAGAACCCCAAAGTATGTAGATGTTCTTGTAAATCCCCTGAATCATGCCCCCTGATAATATACGAAGCTGTGGTCTCTCCATTGAATCAACACCACCAAAAGGAATCCTGAAAATACGTCGGTATGCCGAAACGACATTCAGGTACCCAAATAAAGAAGATGCCCCCCCCCCCCCCAAAAAAAAAATTTTGCAAATAAAATATTGCAACTCAAAGACAAGAAAATAGAAAAATCTCGAACATTTATGAATGGTATCAAGGCCTGCAGATTATGCAATGATGAGGAATGGTGGATATGGAATAATCCCCACGACAATAACAAATCACCTAACGTACATATCGAGTTCTTCCTGCGATGTTCTCATGTTTTTAACTACCTTTCAAAGAACTGGCTTCCTTAATATTGATTTATGTCTTTCTTTATCTATCGATATTTTATATCCCTCTCATCATAGCTAATTTAAAGTGTGTTTGCGTTTTTTCGGTCAAATTTTCTCCCATATACCACTCAGATTATCTCCCCTTGGTTTGGGGGCTCTTCTCTGTTTCACTATTGTTCTGTATTTTTCTATTTGAGTAAACATTTTCCGGTTCATCTTAACCAACACAGATTGAGTAAGCTGGTCCTCAGGGCTAACCAAACGTATGTGCCTGGTATAGCTTCGTTGTAGAGCGTCGGGCTTACAACAGTGAAGTTGTGAGTTCGATTCTCGGACTGGAGGTTGTGTTCTTGAGCAAGACACTTTATTTCATGTTGCTCCAGTTTACTCAGCTGTAGAAATAAGTTACGATGTCACTGGTGCAAATCTGTATCGGCCTTTACTATATATTAAACTATTATATTTCTACATTGTACTGTGCCGTTTGCTTTTTTAATTATGTTTACTTTTTGCATATATATATATATATATATATATGAGTCCAGAAATAGCCGTCGAAACGGCTTGAGCTCTGACGTCGGGGTCCTGAACCTTTTCCTATATATATATATATATATATATATATATATATATATATATGTATATATATATAGTGTGTGCGTGTGTGCATCACGTTCTCTGTTTCTCTATTTAAATATGCTTATCTGATTTTTTGATTTTGTTTCAATGAGTCTGTCTGCCGGACTGTCTGCCTGTTTGACTGTCTTTTCTGTCAGTCTGTCTACATGTCTGCTTGCCAGTCCGCCAGTTAGTCACGTAGTTCAGACTCTATTTATTGATCTATAATTGACATGTGCAATGTTTAAAACAAGATGTTGACTAACCAAACAGCAGGAGAGGAAATCTATCCGTATAAACGTGATACATGACTGGAAATTCTGCCTGAACCAGGCTGTGTGTGTGTATATGTGTATGATCACAGGTTTCTTTAGTGGACCCTAATTAGGGACATAACAGCTGTTTTGGCACAGACTTTTATTATTGTCTGCTCAGATATATTTTCATTTTAAACACGCACAAACATACGCGCACAAATACATACATGCATACATATAACACGATTTGTATACACTCACACCATACAGCCCGAAATAAGCACTTAGTATATATGTATGTACGTATATATACACATATGTGTGTGTGAATATTTGTATGTTTATAAGTGTGTATGTATGTGTGTATGTATGCATGTATGCGTGTATGTTTGTATGTTTGCATGTGTACATATATAAGTATATATATATATATATATGTATATATATATATATATATATATATATATATATATATATATATAAATATATATATATATATATATATATATATATATATATATATATAATATATATATATATATATATATATATATATATATATATATGCACACACCATATGGACATAAACTTGCCAATACGCAGTCAAACGCAAATACGTATATAACATCACCGGCATACTTATAAGCAGAAAAATACATATCTCTCTCTCTCTCTCTGTATGTATATATATATATATATATATATATATATATATATATATATATATAAATATATATATATATATATATATATATATATATATATATATATATATATATATATATATATATATATATATATATATATATATATATATATATATATATATATATATATATATATATATATATATATATATAGAGATATATATATATATATATATATAAATGACTGGAACAACCAAACATTAAAAAATCTTTTAAATAAATTAAAATACGATTTAAATATTCACCTGTTTTAGTGCTGTGACCGACGGTTTCTCTTACCAAAACATTGGAAATTCACAGAATTTCCAATGGAAAGAATCAGCTCTTCAGACAGCTATTTCCATACCAAAGGGCACAAAGCATTGTAGTTAGTGAATATATCGCTTTCTGCCTGATGCATGAGGTCAGGCCGTTAAAGTGACCCACACATAAATAGGCCACAAAAAAAAAGCGGGAATTATAGACATGTTGAAATTTCATGTTACTAAAAATAGCAGCACGATACAACATTTTTTTCTCTACATAGAAGGAGAATACATATAAATGATATAAGTTTGCTTGTTCCGCTCATTTTTATAGTTCTAGTATGTCAAATTAACACAATTGAACAACAACTGTTATAGACACCATGTATATTTCCGTGGGTACTTAGTACCTACTGGAATATTTATATCATTTATATATATATATATATATATATATATATATATACTCACACATATACACAGAAACAAATAATACACAATTAAGCAAGCAAATGCGCCCCATATATTAAACGACAGTTTGTTTGATACACCGGCATGCGTTATAAGCAAATACAAACAAGTACATGAATAGATACACCCAATGCACTACAAGACATGCATACGCGCGCACACATTCACACACATACATAGACATACACACTCTCGCATACACGTATCTATGTATTATTTGATATCTTTATTGGCGAGGAAGAGCATCGTCGGTTACATGTTCTCAATGCAACAATAATTTCTGCGCTGCATTTCTAACGATAAGAGTGTTAAGAGACTCTCAGCAATTCGATGTAGAATATATAACGCAAAGAAATTTAGTGAAGAACGCCAGTTCTCCGGTTACTCGCTGAAGTTTGCACCTTTCGCCGAAATCTATTGGCAAAATATATCTCCCTATCTATCTACCCAACTACATCCCTCCATCCATCCACGCATGCATAACTGTTTCACTGATATCTGACAAGGACTGCTACAGATACCTAGGGATAGATGAAAAATATATCCAATGATGTTATCTGTAACAAGGAATGTGTAACCAGGGCATATTACACTCGATGAAGAAAAATATGATCATCTGAAATAAAACAATGTGTTTGCTGTGCCTGACCTAACATCAATGTTTGGAATACTGGATTGGATGATAGTGGAAATTTGAGCGATGTTAAAACCCGAAAAATCCTAAACAACACCAGAAACGTCCACATAAACGGTGGCATAGATCCCCTCTACTTGAAACGTAAGCATGAAGCAGAAGCCTAACATCAGTCCAGATAGCATTTGAGTGTCGCATCATCTACGAAGCTCCATCGTAGGAGCCCATCTAGTGAGCCTACCTACACGAGACAGATAAAATCATGAGAGTTGTGAAGGAACTCCTTTAAAGATACTCCATGTATGATAATCAAAAACTCACACCTAGGGAAATTGTTCTGGAGAATGAAACATGTAAATTAAATAAATAATGCATTAATTGTTGGAACTCGATGATCTATTTCTTGAGTTTATATATGTTCTGTGGTTATATATCTACGATGACCGGAAGTATACTAACTGGATTTACCTCTGCACTACCTTTCGCTAATTTGCATATTGAAAAGACGACATCTGAGCTTTAAATATCTGAATGCCTTATTGCTGTATTATTAACTTATATAATTTACCTCATAGCGCAGTACTTAGTGGTTAGAGCGTCGGACTTACAATCCTGAGGTTGTGAGTTCAATTCTCGGACCAGCTTTTGCATTGTGTTCTTAAGCAAAACACTTTATTTCACGTTGCAAAGGTTCCCTCAGCTGACGAATTGAGTTTACCCAGCTATGAGTTAATTAGTCTCACCAACCCGCAATTAGCCAAGAGTAGTGAGTATGGCTACACCCCAGATATGACCAAAATAAAACAAAACAAAACAAGAACAAAAAATGGTGGTGGTCAATTAAGGAGGGGTTCCTCCGGTAAGAGTGAAAAGGTCCTGGATTGAATATATATATATATATTTATATATATATATGCACTGACGTACGATACTTGGGGGGTTTATATTAAATACCTCCAGTCTTATATATACACACAGATGCATATATATGTGAGCCTGTATGCATATACTTACATTTTATGAGACACATTTGATGGCTTAACACGCCCAATATAAATTTTCCATATTTTTCTTGATCAACCTAACAAAGAAACTCTCAATATATTTACGACTCTTTCGCATTGTAGATGTGTTGGGTGAATGGATAATAAATCAGATAAACATAGTAAAGAAGCGAAAGCATGTTATTCGTATTCACAATGAAGGGATTTTAATGATGTCATCTGCTATATAATTTGTCTGTGTATGGTGAGAGGTTATTTAATATGTTGAGTTTATATTGTGCACATAAGGTCTGCCACCGTCGGAAGTACACCTCATATAGAACCATTATATATATATATATATATATATATATATATATATATATATATATATATATATATATATATATATATATATATATATATATATATATATATATATGTATACATATGCATACACACGCATGTACATAAACAAAAGCCATAAACGAGTTTAATATCATCTGTTCATATAATGATGTTTTCTTTTACATATAACTAAAAATATGCTGACACGCTCTTGTAGCCACACTTCAATCATGCAATCGTACAATTTTAGAAACACACAGTTTGGTGCTTACTTATTTACGTACTACTACCACCACCACCACTACTACTACTACTATTAATAATTGTTTCTACTTCTGGCACAAGGCCAGGAATTACCCAGTGTATTACTGGTACTTTATTTTATCGACCCCATAAGGATAAAAGGCAAAGTTAACCTCGGCGGGATTTGAACTCAGAATGGCAAGGTCCGTAACTCTATGCGTCAAAGCATGGCATCCGACCCTCTACCGATACTACCAATCCACAATGATTTCATTTATTGGCCTCAAGGGCCGACATATAGGGGACAATACAAAAGACTGGGACAGTGGAGTTTTACAGAAAAATCGAGTAAATAATATGAATAACAATAACAAAGTAACAAGAAAAGTACAACAAGAAAAATTCCCCAATAGGGGGAACCACCCAGGGTTCGCTCAGGTACCCCACCAATTCTGAACGACCCGACGCTTCGAGAGCACCCTGAAAGGGCACCCCTCTCCTCCTCAAATTTACCCACCTACAAGCGCATGACCAGAGTAGGCCCACTCACGCGGGCCATTCTCGCCACATTCACCCACCTTTCAGCAAATGTACTGGGGGGCGGCACTCTCTCTCCACCCACACCTTCCTTTCCAAGTGAAACTTGAAAAAGTTGATGAGGGATTGGCCGAAGAGAAAAGTGTCTGTCTTCAGTCCTTTCAACCTCGTCCACCATACAATCTCTTTCGCTACTGCCACCAGACAGAGGAAAATTGCCTGCCCTTCCTGGCCAAAAGAAGGCGGTGGGACGATCTTCACTATGGACTCGGCCGATAGCCGGATCCGTTCTACAAGCGACAACAGCTGTTCGACATAACTATACAAGTCAGTAATGCACGGACACTGGATGAGTGCGTGCAGAACGGTTTCGTCGCTCAGCGAGCATCTTGTGCAGGTCCGTCTGACAGCACTTCCGTGGCTGTAGAGTTTATCTCGAACCGGCAGTGTCCCCCGGTAGCACTGCCAAGCGAAGGATTTTTGGAAATTATCCATCGTCCACGGCTCAAAAGTCCTCCGGAACAGACTGGTTAGTTCGACTTCGTCGACTCCCAGAGCCTCTCCGAGTGCGTCGTCGCACTTGCCCACCACTAATCCTCAATAGAAATCGTAGAGCTGGTAGAGGGCAGTGAGTGCCTGGCAACATTCCAGATGCCAGTTTCGGTCTCTTCTTGACCCAAGACTGCAGCTCGGTCAAAGAGATGAGCTGCGGAAAGGCCCGTCTGACAAACGGCGACCACACCGTTTAGGCAGAATATCTGGAGATGCCGCAGCCTCAGCGCGTGTCTGCGCATCATTAGCCATGGCATGCCCAGCTCTCCACGTAGAGGGTGCTGGCATCAGATGGACTGCCTCACCAGCGGAACCTAACCCCTCCACAAGAATTTGAAGAGGATCCGCTCCAAGATGGCGAGGCGCGAACGGGGGCAAGGGACGACAGTCAGGCGGTAGTAGATGACAGACGCGAAGTACGCGTTCGCTACCTCCGCCCGACCTTTCAGTGATAGCTTCCTCCCAGTCCATTTCTGGGTGAGACTGACTATCCTGCCCGTCACCTCGTCCCAATTCTTATCCACCTGGAGGTCTGGCCCGAACCAAACCCCTAGCAACTTTATCGGTCCGTCCGTCGAACGCCTAACGACACTGTTGGACGGCATGGACTTGCCTCTCCAGGTGCCGAGTTGCAAGCCCACCGACTTTTCCGGGTTAAGTTTTGCTCCCGTCAACCTTTCTTATTCCTCCAATGAGTTGCCGACCACCTCGATATCTGGGGTGTCCGACAGCATCACGGTGATGTCGTCCGCATAAGCCGACACAGCCTTTCCGCGTCCCGGTTCGAGCGGGATGCTCTGCAACAGCTCCAGCTTCCGCAGTAAAGGCTCGAGAGTCAATATGTACAGAAGGGAGAAGAGAGGGCACCCTTGACGGACCGATCGGGAGACCTGAAACGGTTCTGAAAGGTGGCCATTAATTTTGAGCATCGAGCAGGTGCCGCTGTGCATTGCAGCGATCCAGCTTCTGAAAACGCGGCCGAAGCCAGCCGCCTTGAGGACAGCCTCCAGGTACCGATGGTCGACCCTATCGAATGCTTTCGATTGATCTAAATTGATCAGAGCCCCACCGAAGCCAGGTTTACACCCTACCCTCTCTATGATGTATCGCATTAGGTGGAGGTTGTCGTGTATGGACCTGGTTGGGATTGCGCAAGTTTGCGCCTCCTCAACCAGATCCCAGACGACAAGCGCTAACCGTGTTGAGCAGAGTTATGGGTCTGAAATTGTCTAATGTGTCCCTCTTGTTCTAGTCTTTCCTTATCAGCGTCACTACGCCCCGGCTCACAGAACTGGGAATGCTCCCGTTCTGCTGCCAGTTGCACTACTACTATTAATAATAATAACATTAATAATACTAATAATACAATAATGATTTCATTTATTGGCCACAAGGGCCGACATACAGGGGACAATACAATAGACGGGGACAGTTTTACACAAAAATCGAGTAAAAAATATAAAAAAAAAAAATAAACAAGAAAATTACAAACAACAGAAGTTCCCCAATAGGGGGTATAACCACCCAGGATCGACTCAGGTACCCCAGCAATTCTGAACTCCCGTTCGAGAGCACCCAGGATGTGCAACCCCTCTGCCCTCAAATTAACCAGCCTAAAGGCGCATGCTCTGAGTAGGTCCATTCATACGGGCCATTCTCGCCACGTTCACCCCTTTTTAGAAAATGTATTGGGGCAGTACTGCTCTCTCCACCCTCAACTTCCTTTCCAAGTAAAACTTGAAAAAGTCGATGAGAGTCAAAGTCCACCTCAGCGGCCAATGACCCTGTACTTCTCTCCAGGGTCATTGGCCGTTTTTATTTTTCTAAAAGACAATATTTCAAGGTTCCCCTTTTTGCCTTGTTCGTTGTCTTGTCCTCTCTATCAATATTCCTAAATTTATCATTAATGATCTGACAAACCTGTTATCTCTTCTCTCCCCTTAATTTATATAAATATATGAAAATAGAGAAAAATGTCTTCACTGGTTGGTATATTTTAATAATCAAATGTTATATAAAGAAAAATTAGATTATTAAGTCCTACCATTCCGTTCTTTTTTAGATCTGTCTCTCTCTCTCTCTCTCTCTTTCTTTCTCTCTCTCTCTCTCCCTCTCTCTCCCTCTCTCTCTCTCTGTCTGTCTGTCTCTCTCTCTCTCACACACACACACACACACACACACACACACACACCTCTCTATGCGCGTGTGTGCGTGTCCGTTTCGCTATGTAGATTTACTGTCTGAAACCAGCGAAAGAGTATCAGAGTAAAATATTACTAAAGATATCCCAACCAGATTATTTGAAAGTTGTGTGTGAGTTTAGCTTCAAACAGCTGTTCAAGTCTTTTTTCAAAATAACTGTTTCTACGTTAGGCACAAGGCCAGCAATTACCCAGTGCATTACTGGTACTTTATTTTATCGACCCCGTAAGGATGAAAGGCAAAGTTAACCTCGGCGGGATTTGAATTCAGAATGGCAAGGGCCGTAACTCTATACGTCAAAGCATGGCGTCCGAGCCTCTACCGATACTGCCAATCCACCGCCTTTTTTCAAAATAACATTGGTTCATATAGTACCCCAGTAAAACTTCACCACTACTAATTAATTTCTCTGGCCAGAACGTGAGGTTGTTGCTGATGTTGTTGTTTTTGTTGTTATTGTCCTTACTGGTGGTGGTGGTGCTGTTGTTTTTGTTGTTGTTAAGGGTTTAGGTTGAAAAAAACAACAACAACATTTTTCCTTCTTAGTAGTCTTTAATGTTATGTTAGGGTTGATAACATTGTTTAGAACTTGACGACCGTAGAACTTCTTGGCTTCATCGTTTGAATGAATTAATGATAGAGATGCATTCTTGTCACGTATTAAACTAAGTAGTAAGGGATCATCTGAATGATGTTGTAATTGATAAAATCATTATCATCGCCGAAGTTCCCCATGGAGATATTTATTAATACTGATTAGTTGAACACACCTGTCCCACAGTTTTAGCAGTTACGTAGGTTGATTCCCCCATAAGTGTCCCTTTCTTGTTTTACTTATCTTCCCATGGAAAACCTGAAACTATAAAAAAGTAGACATTTATAATTTCCTCATGAAAACCCCCCAAAATTACATTCCCCATAAACACACAAACATATACACCTCAACGTATCACTAGATAATTGCGAACGTACACGCATATATATGCATACATATGTATTTAAATATGCCTACGTATATATATATATATATATTCATATATAGACATATATGAATATATGTGAGTGCACGCGTGAGTATAGGTATGTGTATATGTGTGTGCGTTTGGGTTATATTTATACATACATATATATATATGCCCCCCCCCCCCCCTTCAAATGCATAATCTCTTATATCTACATTTGATGCTCTTATTATTTAATTGAAGGTTTGCTAATGCAAACGAAATTTAGAGACCTAGAAGCAATCAAACCTGCTCAACCTTCACAGACTACGGTTAATTGAAGCATCTAGTAATTAGCCTCATTATACCTCGTCACATCTATCTATCTATCTATCTATCTATCTATCTATCTATCTATCTATCTATCTATCTATAATATATCTATCTATCTATCTATCTATCTATCTATCTATCTATCTATCTATCTATCTATCTATCTATCTATCTATCTATCTTTCTATCTATCTATCTATTTCTCTATCTATTAACAACGTAAGAAATTCTGATTCTTCAACTTATTGGAACATTACTAAAGTAAGATAGTCATTGGATAATTTCGAAATTAACTTTCTCCATTTTCATCAGTGTGGTTTTCTAGAGCATGCGATTGTTATGACCATCGATAGAAGCGTTACATGTTAAGTTGTGCTGGTGAGGGATTATTACAATGTTTACGATAACGAGATAAAACCCGCCGTCTCTTTCCACCTATGTTTTATTTTGAATAAAATAAAATGTTTGAACTGCAATAACTTTTATCATTAAAATTTACTAAAATGTTGGTTTATCCACTCAGTGTAATATCGAGCGGAAATATACAAACATTAACTGCTGATTAAATCATTAATAACCTTCTGTTTATCTGTATCTCTCCTTTTCTCTTTCCTGCTCCATGACCATATATGATAGGCAGAGACACGTAAGGTGTTAGAAGTTTACAAACAACACGTGCTGTGTTTGTATTGTTCAACGGAAATGTACGTCCAGCTGACGACCATTGGTAACAAGCCTGCGGAGTTAGTCCACAAATAAGTTTCATGATATCAGCTTGCGTACAATTATTACACGAGATTTTGTTGTTTTGTTAGAATCTCAGAGATTTATACGGAAGTCTACAAATCCCAACAATGTGCTTTCATCATATTTTATATGAACATCGTCAAATCTGCTAGACGAAGCCTCAAAATGCTTTACTGACAAGTATTTTTAGGTGGGACACAGGATTTGAGTGACAGGCTCGTTTCGGGGCCAGTCGATTGTCTCTCCAAGATGGTGAGATTTCAGTGTGACCGTCTATAACCAAATGTAAAAAAAAAATTGGAAAAATTCGCGAAATCAAACATGAAGAATGTCGCCAGACAATCCACCATCTCTTTCACGTGTCTAAAATTACTCATAGTGTCATATATGACTACATCATCCAATATGTGGAAACAACGCAAAGCAAATTCGATTAACAGACTCGCACGCACACATACACACACACACACACACATGTATATCACTACAGATCTTACATGAAAAATATTTACTCTCCCAACCGTTGTCACTGAGAGAGATTTCAGGACTCTTAAAACATCCTGGTTTTCAAATATTAGGGATAACAAAAAAGATAACGCAATAAACAAACAAGCCTTTACTTCAGTAGTCCAGATCTGGCAACACCTCATCCATCACCTACTGCACCACACACTTCACACCAAGTTACTTCGTATACGATCCTCCAGCGTTTTGCTGGCCATCAACATATCCCCTAAGCACAATCACCCACCATTAAACAAAGCAAAATTGCTTTTACAAACATTTCCGGAGTTATCACTCGTGTTTGCCGAGAAGAAAAAAATAGTAAATGACTAGTAGCGTTATTGCCCTTTACATATTTATTTTTAGCTTCGTTTTTAATGGCCTACACTTTAAATATGCTAATACTAGCTTCCGTTTTGATTTTGTCATGCGGATGGTGTCGTTGAATCATCAATATTTATGTCAGCATCTCTTGTAAATAACTATAGGTATACAAATATTTCAATAATGTCGACATTGTCTGGAAAAGAACGCTATAAAATAGAAAAATGTCGGACATATACTGTTTCGAATTATACTTACAAATATTACAATTACATCATGCGGCTCTTTTGTAATGTTTGACGGTCATAATAACTCTTATCTCGCTTTACGTTCATATCGAACCAAGAGAGCATATACTTTACATTGCACTACAGTTATAGGCATGATATAACTGGAACAACAAACTTTAGGTCATACCTCGTCGTTTGACGAAGCATGATACATACATAGGGGGACTACTCAATCAGAACTGACCTAGGAATAAAAACAACAAGAATAAACAACTCTGAAATTTCTCAGATTTATTCTTACCGTTGCTTTCTTGAGTGAAGATGAACAGATCATCAAGTAAAGTAAACGTACAGGATTTCATATTTGTTGACGTACGAATATAAAACTAATTAGAGAATACATTTTTCCAACATGTCATGCGCATGCAAAACAATAATCAATTTAGTGTTAACAGAATTAATTCAGGGAGTATTATAATGCTAACTATAATATGCTATAATACGCCCCCACCCAGCAGACAAGGTAATTACTAATTGTGCATATTATTTATTTTATTTTACAGTAGTTATAGAAGATGACTCAAGGCATGTTTCAGTTTGTTCTGTGCTCTTCAGTAAAGCACAGCTTTCATCATCTTTTCCGAATTAGTGATGGCTGAAACACTAGTCGCAAAATTTTACATTGCATGCTATGGCATGTGCATACACACGCGCAGGTGCGCAGACACACACATACGTAGGTTGTGACTATTGATGTTATGATAATACAGATGAGGAGTAGAAGGAGGTTCTGGTTGATGAGGAGATAGATTATAGGGTTCATAATGTCATCGACAACGTTTGTTTCACTTTCATCTCCACCCCAATTCCTGCCAAATGTATGTTATGCCGCCATCCATCTCTTTCTTTTCCTTCTCTGCGTGTCTCTTTCTTTATCCTCATCTCTCCTGCTCCCTGTTATTCTTCAGAGTAAATTCTTCAGAGGTTATTCATCTGATAAAGAAACAATCGACATATGAATGGATATATTCTCGGAATCCTGTTGTCAAGAGATATAAACGAACGCTTCCCCATCCCATTTGTTTGGGAATGAGAGAAAATGGTGAAAATGAAATTGAAAGAGAGAGCAAGAGTTAAAGGGAGTCAGGAGATGGAGAGGGAGAGAGAGAGAGAGAACAACAGACGCATGCTGCAACAGGACACCCGTTTCTCATCTATCTTCATATCATGTAACCACCACTAATCTACTTATAATATAGTATATGTCCAAACTTCACCCTGCCGTTCTGTATTTACCTTATATGTGACCTGAGACAATCTAATTATGAAATATTACATTACTAGGATGCACACGTGTGCAGGCACGCACAAACATACTCGTACGAAAGCGTGCACACACACACGTGTATATATATATATATATATATATATATATATATATATATATATATACAAATATTAATATATTAAATCATTTTAATCGACATAAATTCATTTCACTGATCCAACAAGGAATGAAATTCTTGAACAACTAGATTGTCAGAGTCAAATGAAATAATATAACTTACATAAGTAAATATACCGATAAGAAATAAAACTTCTTTAAATAAACAGAAGTATACATTAGTGAGATTAGATAGAAATAACAGAATGTGCCTTCACTTCGTAATTGAAACGGTAAATAAAGTCACGTATATAACGAAGGGAAATGTAATAAAGACTTCAGTTAAATAAGGTCGAAATTTACTTCATATAAAAATGATTTCTACAGAAGTAGCCCTTTAGAAGTTATTTCTATATGAATTATAAATATGTACGTATGTATAAAAGCATATATGTATGTATGTTATCTCTTTCTCTTAATTTCGAGTATATTTATTTGACCGGCCACCTTCCTGGTGGCAAGGTTATAAAAGAAAAGAAATTGTCATCCCTTGAATCGCAAGAATGTTTTGCAAATTTTGAAGGTGCCAGCTATCACAGCCATTTGTAGACTATGAATTAGGGAGCTGCGCTTTTTGTCCGCAAATCCAAGTTCAGTCATACTTTGGTCCAAGCGGGTTGGTATATAACCCGTAGCTCCAATAATGATGGGTATGAGGCTAAAGGTGTATCTTGGATACTGGATTTGTAAACTCCTCATCAATTGTCCGTAGATGTCCTCCTTCTCCTGTATTTTTCTGACAACGTTTACATCAAGTGGGCAGCTGATCCCCACAACAGAACACGTTTTCAATGTGTGGTCCCAAACAACAATATCAGGCCGGTTGTGCTTTAATTTGGTGGTAGTTTTTATTTTCAGGTTCCACCAGTATTCCTTAGTGCCATCTGTCTCAATATATTCTTCCTCGTTTGTTGTTAATTTTGTTTTCCGAAGTGCGTTCCAGATGGTTCTAGCTATCCCACCGTGTCTCATGGGGAGGTAGTAGCGAGATGACATTCTTTCGCAGCTGGCAACAATGTGGCTTACATCCTCGATCTTTGTTTTACATAGCCTACATTTATTGTCAGCTGCTTGCCCTCCTCTTTTGTGCAGCAGATATTTGGTAGGGAGTTCTTGTTCCTGTATTGCATAGAGATGTCCCTCAAGGTGTGATGTCATAAGCTTGTCGGAACTCCATGCCAGGCTTTTTGAGTGGTTTATCCCATGTATGTATGTATGTATGTATGTATGTATGTATGTATGTATGTATGTATGTATGTATGTATGTATGTATGTATGTCAGATCACCAGTTGGTGCTACTGGTAACATGTATCCCAGTACAACCTGTCCCATGGACGGGTCGTTGGCGACTAAACTGGCAACCCCACCAAGGTTTTTTGGTGAGGAGGCTGACTTTGGACATCCTGCAGGACTAAAAACAAAACCTGTCAAAGGGCAAAGGAGCTCTTAAGAGTCAATGGCCATCCAAAATCACCGGGAGAGATGACCCCTTAGCCTTTGTCAAGGCAGAATTCTAGGAGAAAGAAAACTCTGTCACAAGTGTAGTGTTTGTACCAGAGTTTTGAAGTCGCTGGCTGGACTAAAAAGTCACACTCGTTCAGCGCATCGGTAGGGGTTCTCCTATATGGATATAAAGTAGTGGCCGTACTCGAAAACGAGTTGGCAGCCACCATGTATGTATTATGTATCTATGACCCACCCCCCTCTCTCTCGTCTCTCCGTCTGTCTCTCTCTCTCTATCTCTCTCTGTCTCTCTCTCTCTCTATATATATATACACACACATACAGCGGTAGAACACTGGGAGGTCATTTCCGTATTAGTAGAGCACTCAGTCCATGGGGCTCGAGTTGAAAATCCGCAAGGTGAAACGCGCGTCCTCGAAATATATATATATATATATATATATATATATATATATTTATAACTCTTAGAGTCATAAATGGATGCACACCTGTATCATATGTGTAGAGCAGGAGTTAAAAAGAAAACTACTAAACTAAGCAGATATGTCTAAATCCTTCTCTGACTCATTATAATATATACAAACATATATAGTTCAAATTCCGCCGAGGTTAACTTTGCCTTTCATCCTTATGGGGTCAATAAAATGAAGTTCCAGTAATGTTCTGGGTAATTGCTGGCATTGTGCCAAAAGTAGAAACAATTATAATATATACAAACTAATCGTTATTAGAATATTTAATGTCCTTTCACTAATAAGAATGGTTATAGATACCTGTGTCCTCCCAAGACTCCAATTCGTTCTCTGAAGGACAGGAAGCAGAATTTCTTCCAAATTGAATTCAGTATATTTAATAACACCATATTTAATTTAATTAACAGATTAATACCCTGAAATGGGTGCCCTAAATAGCTCACACAAGGGAAATTTGTTATTTCTCCGAGATATATATTTTATTGCATATGCGATATAACGTTAATTTCAACAGTTGATTCAATATTTGTCTACAGACATGATAAATATAGTAAATTATTGTTTACGTAAAGTTAACAGATTAATGCAGCGAGCATTTCAAGGGTAAATAGTAATGTAATGAGGTAAAAAATATTATTAACCAGTATTAACATATTTGTTTTCGGCAAGTATGGAAGACAACTTTCTACTTTTTTATAACCTCATCAGCGAAGCATAATTTTTACAGTACTTGCCGAAGCGTTTATTTAAGAATCATTAATATGTATATGAGTGTAAAATAGTTGTCGCAGAAATCTATATTATAATAAGCGTAGTCTCTGTCTGTCTCTCTGTCCGTCTGTCCCTCCGTCCGTCACGCTCACTTTATATATAGAGGGTGAGCGCCAAGCGAAAGATATGTACATAGATATATTTCTTTATTTACCATAAAGGCATAAAAAGAAGGGACAAATACAAAGGGGGAGTTTACATACAATCGAGTAAAAAGGGTGTAACATGAAAATAATCGAAAATAACCTCAAAAGGGAGGGGACGTGATGGGGGTTGCACACACCCCCGAAAAAGCGTGCAATCCTTTGCCCGGGGAGCACATGGAGAAGGTGCTCCCCTCTCCTTTACTTCTTTACCTACAGGATGGTATACAGAGAAGGCCCATTTACACGAGCCATTCTCGCCACTATCACCCACCTTTCATAAAACTGCCTGTGGCCAAGCACCTCTCTCTCCATTCTTATCCTTCTTCCGAAGTGATATCGGAAGAAGTAGACCAGACTATGGCCAGAGAGGAAGTTGCCTGACCTCAGACCTTTCAATCGTGTCCACCAAACAACCTCTTTCAACATGGCTATTACGCACAGAAAAACCGCCTTTGCTTCCTTTGTGAAGAGGGGAGGCGGTTTGATTGTCATCACGGACTCGGCGGTCAATTGAATCGGCGACACCCGCGACAGCAGTCGTTCGGCGTAGCCCCACAGATCAGCCACGCCCGGACATTGCACCAATGCGTGCGCAACGGTTTCTTCGTGACGCACGCATCTAGGGCAAATATTTTTTGAGAGATCCCTGCCCGGGCGCCCGTGTCTGTAGAGCCTCTCTCGAACGGGTAGAGCCCCCCGGTAGCACTGCCAGGCCAGTGACTTCTGGAAGTTGTCCAATGGTCCTGGGCCGAAAGTCCTACCGAACAGGCTGGCCAGTTCGTCTTCTTCCATCTCCAAGGGTGTCATCGCCCCTGCTAGCCACTAGCCCTCTATAGAATGATGAGGTGGATTCTCCACCGATGGCCTGGCCCGCTTGCCAGAGAGCCCTGAGCGCCTGAGCACACTCAGTGTGCCAGTCTCCCAGTTTTCCGGATCTTTGCTTGACCCAGGATGTAGCTCGGTGAGTGAGACGAGTCTCGGAAAGGCTCGTTTCACGAACGGAGCCCACACCGGTTGACCAGTGAGGAATACCTGTAGGTGCCGTAGCCTTAATGCGTGCCTACGCATCATCAACCACGGCATCCCCATTCCTCCTTTCGAAGGTTGTTGGCAGCAGATGGATCTTCTCATCATAGGAGGGCGCTTCTTCCAAAGAAATTGGAAGAGCATGCGTTCCATGGTGGCGAGTGTTTCCTTAGGGCAAGGCACGACAGTCAGGCGGTAGTAAGTGACGGACGCTATGTAAATGTTCGCCACCTCCGCCCGGCCTTTTAGCGACAGCTTACACTTGGCCCATTTCTGGGTTAGTGCAAAGACCTTGTTCGTAACCGCGTTCCAGTTCTTTTCCACCTGGAGGTCCGGTCCAAACCAGACCCCAAGCAACTTTACCGGGCCCTCCATCCAGTGTCCGACGACACCGTCAGGAGGCATCGGTCTGCCTCTCCACGTTCCGAGTTGCAGCCCGATGGATTTTTCCCGGTTCAGTTTCCCTCCTGACAACCTTTCGTAATCCTCCAGTAAGGTACCGATCGCCTAGATCTCAGAGTCGGTCGATACCATTACTGTTACGTCATCGGCGTAGGCCGACACCGCTTTGCTCAATCCTGGTTCCAGGGGGATACCCTGCAACAACTCCAACTTCCTCAGTAAAGGCTCGAGAGTCAATACGTACAGAAGGGAGGAGAGAGGGTACCCCTGTCGAATGGATCGTGTGATTTCGAACGGCTTCGAAAGGTAGCCGTTCACCTTGATCCTAGAACAGATGTGGTTGCTATGTAAGGCAGTGATCCAGCCTCTGAAAAGAGGACCGAACCCAGCCGCCGCTAGCACCGCATCCAGGTAACCATGGTCGACCCTATCGAAGGCCTTAGACTGATCCAAGTTGATCAGGGCCCCACCGAAGCCGGGTTTGTTGCCAACCCTCTCTATGATGTATCGCATGAGGTGGAGGTTATCGTGAATGGACCTGGATGGGATAGCACATGTCTGCGCATCTCCCACCAGGCCACCCACGACAAGCGCCAACCTCTTTTTAACACCTTGGCCAAAATCTTTAACTCTGTGTTTAGCAGGGTTAAGGGCCGAAAATTATTTATACTATCTCCCTTGTTCTCGTCCTTCCTCACCAGCGTGACTACGCCCTTGGCTACAGAACAAGGAATTCTCCCGTTCTGCTGCCAATTGCAGTAGACCGCTTCGAGGAGTTCGGAGAAGAAGACCGGCATTGCTAAATAAAGTTCGTAAGGTATACCATCGAGACCTGGAGATTTGCGTCTGCTGCATTGGCTCAGCGCATCTCCGATCTCATCAGCCGTGATTGGTCCCTCGCAGGACTCTGCCTTTTCGCTCGAGAGACGCGGCAGGCCGTCGAGGTATGGACCGAAATCCACGCCCCCGCCCGGACCCTCGCCTCCCCCGAACAATCGGGCAAAGTGCCTTTGAAAGGCCTCGCACATCTGCTTAGGCTCCCGGATCACCCGTCCATCTTCGTCTTGCAACGACCGGATGGTGGATCGATTTCCACTCTTAGCTTCTGTCACGCGGGCCCAGCCAACCGCTTTGGCCCCCTCATTACCTAGAGCACGTATTTTACTTCGAATGACGCAGCCTTCGTGCTTTGCATCGAAAAACTGGCTCAAGGCCGTCCTCGATGCCAGCACTCTGGCCACATCTTCGCTCTTGATTGCCTCTTCTAATTTACCTGTTAATTCTTTCTCGTTTCTATTCCTATCGGCAGCTAACATCTTGCTATAACTTATTGATTCTGTTCTAATCTCTCTTTTGAGAGATGCCCATCATCGGTTGTTGACGATTGCACCCGTCAACCTCTCCTTAACTAATCTGCTAATCCGGTTTCTGTAAGTCTCTTTTGCCGGTAAAGACAAATTAAGTTTCCAGTAACCGGGACCCTGTTTATGTGTTTTCTCGAGATTGACTACGCAGGTCACTAATTTGTGATCCGTGTAGCCAACCGTGCGCATTTCTGGACAGCTTTATATGTCCCTATCCTTACTTCTAACTAAGAATCTATCTAAGTACGATCTAGATTGACCACTGTGGTTTCTCCAAGTCCAGGTAGGCACAGTTGGAAAATCTAGTCGATATCTATCGACCAAGTTAAAACGGTTGAGTAACCCCTTGAGGCTGTTACACCCCCCTCTATTAGGACATGCTCCTGCATAGTCCCAACGTGCATCTAGGATGTCATTCCAATCCCCCGCTAGAAGCAGGGAACGCGACGTTCCCAGAAAAGTCTCCAAACGCTGGAAGAAGTCGGGCCGTTCAGCTCCGAAAGGGGAGTAGACGGCGACCAGTCTCAAGGCCGCACTTTCACTACTGCCAACGTCTAGCACCAACAAACGACCCTCCGGGTCCGAGTGCACAACCTGTACGGCAAGACCCAGGTGTTTTTGCAGCAGTACGACAACCCCACCCCCACCTCCAAGTTGACAGAGAGATGCATGCACCTCAAAGTCATCGAAGGTGGGGGCCAGCTGCCGCACGACGCTGATTCGAGTCTCACAGATAACCATTACATTTATACTACATGACCTGAGGTCATTTAGAAGCTTTGCTTGCTTCCAAGTTGAGCCCAGGCCACGTGCATTCAAACATCCTACTCTTAACACATCCATGTGGGCGGCAGAGCCAAAGGAGAGTGTAGAGACCTACCTTTCCGCTTCCCGGGGTTCGGGTTGCACGACTTCCATGGGGTCGGGGGTGTTGGGTGAAGGGGTGTTTTGTGGTGGTGTGGGGTCGTCAGTGTGTGGTGGGGTTGGAGTGTTTGGAGTTGTGTTGGGGAGGTGAAGGGGAGGGGGAAAGCTTTTTAGTAGGACGCGGTTTATGGGTTTGACAGAGGGTGGTCCTACGTCCTCCTTAAAATCCTTTTTTAGTTTTTGGTAGAGGTTCATTGGGATCTTTATTAATTTTAAATGTGGGTAGTTTTCTGAAGAAACAAAGTTTACACCTTCGGTTTGTACCGAAGGATTATTGTTTATGAGTTCATTTAATTTATTATTGTTTCTGTTGATGTAAGTATAGTGTAATGTCTTTTTTTCGGATGGTGTGAGTGTTTCGAAGAGGGGAGGGCAGGTTTGGTTTTGTTTGTTGCTGGAGGGGTGTTTTCTGTTTTGTTGGATTGTGTTGAGATTTGGGTGGGGGTTGTTTGGCCTTGTGTGTTTTGCACATGTTTTCTTTTTTTCCTTTTAATCTGTCTGAAGGACTCCGTTTCTTCCTCCGAATTCGTTGGGTTATCTTCAGTGTTGGAGGGAAGAGGTATGTTTGCTGGTAATGTTTCCGTGTTGGTTTTCTTTGTGGGGGAGATGGATGTCACTATGTTAGACTGTGTTGTGTGTTGTGTCTGCGGTGGTTGTGTTGTTTTATTGAGTGAGAGGTTGGGTGGGCCTGTATTTTGTTTTGGGGTAATGTGTTCTGACTGTTTGTGTTGTGGTGGTGGTGTGGTTTTACTGAGGGACGGGTTGGGTGGGACTGAGTTTTGTTGTTTGTTTATCTGTTGTGGTGGTTGTGGTGGAGCTGGTGTTGGTAGCAGGGTTTTTTTTTGTTGAGTTGGGGACAAGCGGCCTTCAGGTGCCCTCTGCCTGCACAGATATGGCAGGACGGCCTTCTCCCCTCCACGCTAATATATACCCGTGGCCCTCTAATAGGATTCTGTCGGGTATTTGGGCGATGCGTTCAGGCTTCATTTGCACTACCAGCTCTATTCCTGTTCCACTGAACGCATTGCCTGTGGTTTTCCCAATGGAAATCACGTTGTCATTCACTGGATCGATGAAGCCAGCTATGAGCCAGCAGTAGTCCACATCTAGCATCATTGCATCCAGCCATATGCGTTGAGTTCTTTTACCCATATAAGATGGACAAAAGGTAAAATTTTTCGAACGAATCGGTGACAAAGCACATTTTTTTGCCGCCGATTCGTTCTTCATGATAATTGCTAGGCTTCCATACAGTCTATCTTTTCTTATGAAAGTGGTTTCATTAAGTACTTCTGTGAGTACTGTTTTGATATCTGCTTGAGAAGGTTGTTCAGGTTTTTTTAGTGTTGTTGATGGTGCGGAACTTGACCGTTCGGCTTTCAATGTCTTTGGTGAATTCTTGAGGCATTTTTACCGATAAAATACCATTCTCTCCTTCACTTATGTATTGTTTGGCGTCTGTGATTCTTCGTGCCACATCTGAAATATTTTCGGGTATATAAGTCAAAGATTTCTTTGTTGTCTGTGCAAATGAAATCTTGTCGTCTGCTTTGCTTTCTGTTATGGTGTTATTTTCAAATGTTATTTTTGTGTTTGTTGTGTCTTTGTTTGTGTTATTAGTATTGTCATGCAATTTTTCAAATTTTTTTTTTTTCGTTGTTGGAATCCATGTCCAGATTTGTGTTTTCGTTATTTTTTTTCTCCGCAGATTCGTCTGTTTTTATTTTAATTTTTCCTTCCTTCTCTATGACGTTAGTTGGGAAGGAAGGGGGGACTAAAGCGTGCGAGCTTACAACTCTTACCGCTGTCTCCCCACCACTATTTTCGTTCGCTGCGTTTAACATTTCTGTTAGACGATTGAAATTTTTTTGCTACAAAATTTTTTAAAACAGGTTTTTCACCTCTAGGAGGGGTAAAGATGAGCTGACCCACCGCCTGACAGTTCAGACGGGGGGTCAAGCTACACAATCGTATCAAAATTAAATTTGAACTCATAAAATTTCCGCAATAAATTTGAACAAAACTTCTGCGCGAAGTGAATTACATCTACACTGTAGAACAGACGACAGCTAGATTACCAAAGATATGTACATAGATAGAGAGAGAAAAGGGAACGCCGTGTCTTTTCGAGATGTCAGAAAGAGGTAATTAGAGAGAAAGTTATGACTTTGTGATTGTCTATATATAGAAAGGCTGAGTACCGAGCGAGAGATATGTAAATAGACAGAGAGAGAGAAATGAACGCCGTGTGTTTCGGGTCTTAAAAAGAGGTAGATAGATAGCGAATGGTCTTCAAAATGTTTTTAATTAAACATACAGTATATTATCAAATATACTATATATACATCACTATTGCAGAGTACCAATACTAATATATATATATATATATATATATATATATATATATATATATATATATATATATATATATATATATATATATACACATATATAGTGACAAACGGGAACAGGAGTCTAATGAAAGTTTAAAACATTGTTTCGCTGTTTTGTTCGCTCGTTCTGTCTTTCTGAAGACCAAACCTAAGTTGAATGTTGTATTGGTCCCAGCGGACAGAATGCCAAGGTGCTACGCCGGAAGATAGTGAGGGTGATTTGCTGAAATAGCCGGTCAAAATCTCTGAGGTAATTTCATTCAGGCGGTCAACTCTGTCCCGACCACAGTAAGTTGACTGGTTGTTGGAGGACTCAGGACGCCAGAAGTCTCTATCATTATAGGTTTGATGAGTAACTTATCGGAAAGCAACCAGAACTTTAACAACATCCCTTTGTTAGGCAACGAGCCCTAAGACTGTTGAATTAACCAGGTTGCTGCTGGAGAAAGTAACACTGCATACTACCATGTAACGAGAAGATTGTAATGGCATTTGGTCTTTTGTCGCCCCTTCTATCTAATCCCGTTTTGCTTTTAAGTTGATGCATCTATCACTAAACATAGTTTAGGTGGGGTAATGAATGCTATTTACTGATAAGTAGAAGACGGTAATGTTTCTAAAGTAACGCCGTGTAATATTTATTTCTTTACTTGCTTAACTGGATAATCTTTCTAAATTCTTCCTAATTCGAAAATTACTATCAATTTTATACAGATAAACACCCGTAGTGACCCCTCCCCCCTAAAAAAATACTAGTTTCAAATAGTCCTTGTTGTTGCTTAGCTGCAGGACAACCCAGGTTAAGTATATTTTTTATGAAAGGCATTCTAGCCATGACCAACTCGTACTTTTAGAAGCATGTAGGATTACATCTTATAATTGTTTCTACTTTTGGCACAAGGCCAGTAATTTTCCCAGTGCATTATTGCTACTTTATTTTATTGACGCCGTAAGGATGAAAGGCAAAGTTAACCTCAACAGGATTTGAACTCAGACCGCAAAGGGCCGTGACTCTATGCTGCAAAGCATGGCGCCCGACCCTCTACCGATACTGCCAATCCACCGCCCTTGTGATATTTTCATTTGAAAGACTGCCAGTTCTGATTTTATACAGATTTGGCAGCGATTCCTGCAGGTACGTGACAACAATTAGGTTGCCTTTTTCAAATAGTCATTGAATTGTGTGGCGTGGCTTCATTGTTAAGCACTCAGAGTCTCCTCTTCTGACCTGTCTCTGCATACTATAATGACAACTAGGGAATATTTCCTAGCAATTCTTAAGAACGGATATTCTAGAAGATAGGAAGAAAGTGAAATAAATAAAAATCACTGAAATAAATAAAAAAAAATGATAATAATTTTAAAAATCTGGATTAAGAAAGCGTAAAGATGTTGTAAACCATAAAGAATCAATTGTGTATAGTGCCATAGATCAAATGTCAAGACAGTTCCTCTGCAATACTGATAAATAGGTAAAATTGGTTTTTAATATCTTTCATCTATCTATTTTTTTACTATTAGAATACACAAATTATATTTGTTCTCCTGACGCTGATCGATTATCTATCTAGGAAAGCTGTAGCATATCAAATATTTTAGTATCTTTAACATTTTTTAATCTGCAAAGAATTATATAGGATTTTATAGATTATTTTACTTTGATGGTTTTACATTAGACATTATATAAAACCACCAATTCAGTGCTTTCATAGGTAGTTTCATAATTCTAGAATCTCTAACCGTTATCCTCTGCTTATATTATCAAATGATAAATGCTTTTAGACATTTCTTTATCGATAAATGCTTCTGCAAAAAGGTAAGTGTTATAAAGTTCCTGTATTTTATGTTTTGTGTATGTATGTATTATGTATGTATGTATATGTGTGTGTGTCTGTGTGTGTGTGTGTGTGTGTGTGTGTGTGTGTGTGTGTGTGTGTGTGTGTGTGTGTGTGTGTGTGTGTGTGTGTGTGTGTGTGTGTGTGTGTGTGTGTGCGCGCGTGTGAATGTGTGAGAGCGAGAAAGAGAGTATATGTATGTGTGTGTGAGAGACTGTGAAGACGTGTGTGCGATTTTGACTCATTGTTTTGTCATTCTATATAATATATAGAATATAATATATATTTTCAGTGCTAAAGAATTTTTTCTGAAAAGGTTGAAAAATGTTCGATAGGGTAAAAATACTTCTTTTCTTTCTCTTATTTTTGCGTTCAGAGTATCAACTTAATACATCGGCAAAGTTGTTCCATTGTATTCTTGCAAAAATCCAGATATATAACTTCCCGAATAAATTCTTTATATTAAAACTTAGAAATACAATATATTGGATAGCTATATCCAAATTGGTATATTTCTATCTATTAGAATGATAGTATTTTCTCTTTTTAATATTATCCTTTATTACACGTCACAGGGTTTCCTGAGTATTAATCATACAGTTTATTAACTATGCTTATGACAAGGAAGATACCTTGTCAACGCACTCGTTGTTTAATATAATAAAGGGGATGAACAATATAAGGCTTCGACCCTCATAACAAAGAACTACAACCAGTATTATTCATCATTATATTTCCAACTATTTTCCAAACGTATAATTCCATGTCATTTCCAGTAACAAAGAAAACAATTTAAACAGTAGCATAGCTATGTATTCACATCGTGTTTCTATACTGCATAACAACAACAAAAAATACAAGAAAAACAATATAAAATAATACTAATAATGTCTCTAAACATTAACAAAAATAATGAACTTTTTTGTTTTTTGCAAATTAATAACGTAGAACTTTCGGTAATGAAAAATAACTGAGATATGTAAGAAATTGAAAACAATAATAGCAACAACAACAACAACGCGCTCACACAAACACACACTGGCGCGCGCACGTGAACGTAAGAGAAACTTACTGATAACATTATTACAAAACGAGAGCAACAACAAGAAAAACAAGATTAGATACATAAAATAACCCAGTGTAAATGACAAAAAAAAACTAGAAAACAAAACAACAAAATAACTTTTTTCTCTTTCCATTTTTTTGTTGTTTTAGAGGACGTGTCGACTTAATTCAGAAAAGGGCAAATGTGAATTTTTAGTTCATTACACATTTATATTCATCATGTAGCTTTCATTGTAAGAGCAAACCTTCACAAATCGCGAATAAATTGGTCAGATCTGAGCGATAGGCTTACAATAAAAATGTAAGTCCATAATTACAGACACATTAAAACTCTTGTCAACTGTATTTTCCTTTTAGTTATTTTACATCAACTATTGGCCTAGACAGTGCACGCTCCATTCGAACTTTAGTAGAGTTCACGTCGATTTTTTTCTATAGTTTAGAGCAAACTATAAGCATCATGTCAACAATGATGTCCGACCAATGGTGACCGATAGTATAAAAATTAAATTACTGGCCTTGCATTAAGCTTTTCTTAGCGACAATCTAAACCAGTTTAAAAATCCGTTGGGACATTGGAAATTATAATAGAACTTCGGGAATTAACGATGAATTGATATGATAGACAAGTAGTTTCAAATAAACTTATAAACAAAGAAACAAAGAAGGCACTGGATTGCTCCTTGGAAATTAGTTTGGAAGATAGGGTGGTTGAGGTGTTAACAAGAGCTGTAGGTGTCGGAGTTGATGTTTGTATTGTTGGACATATTTTTAATAGAATATATCCAGATTGAATTCCGTTTTTTGACAGCTTTCATATAAATGCAATGTCATTGTATATCAGTCACATATAGTCATTTATCAAATGATTTGAAATTCTGTTTGTATCATTACTTTAACTATTATTATGCTATTTAAATGGCATGTGACATTTCTCCTTTTGACGTTATTTCCGCTCACGGGTATTATAAGTGCAAATCAAATATTGTAGGCAATATATTTGACTATGCCTCGTTATTTTGTGCCAAGTTAGTCATAATTGGGAACACCAATGACTAAAAACTTCTTATCATGGCCATCCGATCTTTCTGTGTATCTAAAACATAGTCTCGAGTATTAGAACTGCAGATATATTTTCTTTCCTAGCTATGATTGGGTAGCCAGAGACTATGTAGTTTATTAGTATTCCAGACCTAAACATATTTTGCATTATCATTAATCGTTAGTCTTGTTTTTGTAGCCAGACTCACAAGTGGAAAATATATTCTACCAGATTTGAACAAAAGTCTAGCAATGAGATGTTTTATTTTAATGTCTTTTTATTAACCCTCCCACTACCATATTGCTAATGAAACACACTGCATATAATTGTCAAATCCCTTTCAAAATAATCTAGAATTTATAGAGATTTGCCAATAAAACTAAGCCTCTGATTATAGAGCTGGTGTTTGGAACAACAAAGATCTTTCATAAAATTATGATTGACGGTTTTTCTTAGATACATGAAAAAAAAACTTAAAAACAAACAGTTTTGTTTCATAGAACGTTTGGCGGTTTCAAGCGGTTTGGTATCAAAAGTGTTTGATAGAATGGTTAGAGCGGCCGAGAAAATGCCTCGAGCTATTAATATCGACTTTCTATATTCAAAGTTCAAGTCTAAACGATATCAAGCATAA
>OZ024740.1:167796211-167841211 GCA_964016885.1 Eledone cirrhosa | reverse complement strand
TACTGATGATCAAATTTAATATGAATAATTTTTGTGTCTTTGAATTTCTTCTTCATTGCTAATTAAATGCAAGGCATTACTTCTACGAATAAATATTTTAAAAATTTAGAAACGTATGAATAAAAATATGACGATGAACTTAACGGAAATATATTCATGTTATTAATGAACTTGCAACGTGGATAGGTAGTGTCATTAAAGCGTCGGACAAAATGCTTTATGGTATTTGTTCCGGCTCTGAATTCAAATGCTGCTGAGTGGACTTAGCCTTCCACACTTTTGGTCGATAAAATAAAGTACCAGCACCTACATGTTGCAGTCTGTAACTAATCAAGTCTCCGCTGCACTTTGAACCGAGGAAAGTAAACGCTCCAAAGTTGCTCTCTGATAAGTTTGTGATCGAGCTCGTAGCAGAGGAGACTTCTGGTGTCCTGGGCCCTAGGACGACCACCTCCCTACTCACTACCATCGGTCGGAATTGGCTACCCGCAGTTGAGAACCTCGCGAGCTGGAATTGCTCTTCCAACGTATCTCCCTCACCAAAGAAAAGCTTTGTCTATTCTGTCCGCAATGAATTAGGTATACAAACGAAATAAAAGGCATGCAATACGTGTAATCAAATGAAATGATTAATTCTAACCTAACGATTAAGATACGCTCTTTTACCTTTTGAATTCAAATCCTCCTGCCTTGACTAGAGAAAATAATGTACGCATCAAGTATAACCTTTGATTAAATTGCTTGTATCTTTTTCTTTATTGTTTTCCTATGCATTTTACTTTCGTACTGTCCCCAATGTATTGGGCCCTTGTGACCAATAAAATACATTATTGCTCTTGTTGCTGATAATTTCACCATCATCTGCATCAACCTGTAAGTTTTTGTGTGTATGTGTATATATGTGTGAGTGTGTTTCCTTGTGTTTTGGTGATGGTGGTGGTGGCATGTGTTTTGTTAGATTGTGTGTGTGTGCATGCATGTGTTTATTTTTGTGTATACAATCCAAAAGTACGTTACCCGTCTGATGGGCAAAGCACACTCTGTACACAACAATGATTTCAGATCTACAGACACACTGTCTCTTTTCTCTGTTTATTCTAGGGCTACTACAACAGCATCAACCTTTCTGAAGTAGCTAATTACATATAATCACTATTCAAGCTCTCTTGTTGGCACCAGGTTAATTAATGCACTGCAGAGATGGATAAACAGTGATATATGTTCTTAAAACTTGCTTATGACTCTGAATACAATTAATTTAATATTCATTGTGAGATATGCACAGATATCACGTGTGTCTGAGATCATGCAGTACTGCATAACAGCCAGTGAATAACATATTTTTTGGGTGACCAACGTAACTATTTCTAAACAGTTGAGTTAAACAGACAGTAAGTAGGTAATGTATTTTATTACTAATAATTAAACACAGCAATCATTACTCAAAACAGAAGAACGTTTCATTAATTTGCTGTACAAAATGCTGGTTGCGATGAATAGAAGTATGCAGTGGGTAGGGGTGAATGGAGATCGCAATGAAAATGCAATACAATGCAATCTACTTATGGTAGTGGTCCTCCTCCGATTCAATGGTGCTCCGAGCTATCATCTCTCACTAACTCTTCATGCCACCATGTAAAAAACAAGGTCAGATCTTGATACTATGTTTTCACAATAGGCAGGTGTATCAGAGGGATTGGTGAGGCGAAAAATTATGAGATTAAACCGATGTAGGTAAGCAGGATATTCCAGAGAGTAAAGTTTGCCGTTGCGATTTTTTAAGCACGACAGAGGCAATGTGGAGAAGAGCATTGTCAGGGATGAGTTGACTGAGAATTGTTATGTTTAATATTGAAAATACCCCTCAGAAAACAAGGGTGCTAATCATGGTATCAACAATTGAAGCGGTAGACGGTGGTCACAGATCAATGGTGGGCTGATGTTCCAATAATAATGCTGAGTAGGGCTTCCCTATTCGGCATTTTCCACAATGTAGTTTAGTGTATTGGAATGTGTTTGTGTGTATGTATGTACCTGCGCATGTGATTTAATATGTGAGTGAGTATGTGTATTTATGTATATATATATATGTGTGGGTGTGTGTGTGTGTATAATGTACTACAGTTTTGGGTGGTTTCGGTGTTTCTGAAGGTTAGCAGCTGTTCATTAATGAAGTGTTCTGTGGTAAACTTCATTCGACTGATTCCTTGCCCCATAAAATAATTTTGTTGCAGACCCCCCCCCCCCCCCCCAACATCAACAAATATAACAATAATAATAACAAGAACAACAAGAACGATAACATTAATAATGCTAATAATAATAATAGTAATCATTATTTTATATCAGCTAAAATAATAATATAATTATAATATGATGGTGGTGGTGGTGGGGTGCTTATGACGATGTTGATGGTCATACTCCACTTCATCATCATCTTCATCTTCATCTTCATAATCACCATGAAAGGAAAGATAAAATATTCATATAAAGAAGAATTTATTATATGACTACATTCATAACTGGAATCTATCCATGCAATTATTGTGATCATCAAAAAGCATCTGTTCTCAAAATAGCATGGCAATATAAACAATTACTAGCATTTCATTTTATGCTTATTTTAGCGCTATTTTCATGACTAACATTTTCTCTTAAGCTCGCTTAACTAACCTTCCCTTAATATATGTGATGTATTAGCGGATTGTTTTTAGAAAGTCTACGAACAGTTTCGTCTTCTTTATATATATATATATAAACCGCCATCTTTATATATATATATATATATATATATATATAAATTCGTGTGTGTGTGTGTTTGTGTGTGTTAGTGTGTATGTGTGAGTGCGTGTGTGTGTCTGAGTGTGTGTGAGTGAGTGTGTGTGTATAGAGTATTGTATTCAGAGACGTCTGTAGTAATAAGTGCTATGTCTTGTAGCGTCTATACATTACTATTATTACATACATGCTTATAGAATTACAAATGCCATTTGAGCTAAAGTGAAAGTGTACATATGATAGCTCGACCTGCTAGAAATAGCAGCCAAATCCATTTCAGTTCACTCCTTACTATTTTTAAATTTGAAAGGACATAGGTACTGTATACTTACGTAAACCCTAACACACGAGATGGTCACGACTGTAATGCATCTGTTCAGTCGAGGCTGGACAACAGCGCCAGCTAAAGAAGTTGTCTTCGTTCGTGCTAAATAATACACAGATTATATCTCTATTACTGTATTGTGGTGTGGTAAATAAATAAATATATATATATATATATATACACACCAGGTCCGAACACAATGGGACCAAACTCCCACTGTCATGCCTCCGTCTCTCCCGCTCTTTCAGTCTCTCACTATTATAAGCAAATGGGGTCCACGAACTGGCCGCCCCGCATCCAACTCTGTGCCGATGGTAGTGAATAGGGAGGTGGTCCTAGGGCCAAGGACATGATATGTTTCCACTGCCTCGGGCTCGACCACACTGCAATATTTAATGTAGTCCTAGAACATGTATGACAATAAAATATGGTATGGTCATGGCTGGAACACATTACGGTTTTCGATTTAAAAAAAAAAGAGTTTACCTTGGGCTAATAACAACAAAAACAAATTATACTGTAATATTAATACATTTTAAGTTGATCTTATATTATAGATTGAATATTATATTGTGCTGCACTTGACTTTCTCAAGATCATTGTGAACGTAAGTCAAATTATCTTCCATCCAACAAGAATCAAAAACAATAATATTACCTCATGTTTATGTACAACACCATATTTTAGGGAGAGAGAAAAAGATTATGCAGTTTTCATTTCTTTCTGAAGAACATCTGGTGCATAGGTGAAAGTAAATTAAACCCACATCATAGGGTCGATCAAAGATGATCTACATCGTTTCAGTACAATAATAACGAATTCTGAAATAGCCACAGTTATAAAATAACTTAGCAATGCTGGTAGTTGCATTGCTTCTAGTTATATCATTTGTTCGATTCCAGAGGAATGAATGGCAAAACCAACCTTAGTGAGACTTGAACTAAAAACATACAGATTGGATCCAAATGTCGTCGAGCCCTTTGTCCGACTCTCTGCCAGTTTTCCCCACCATAGTTTTATATATACACATGAAGAGATGAATGTTTATTATCAGGCGGGAATTTTCTGGAGAATATTTTCTTAAGAATGTAATAAATCTCACTCAACTCAACTCCTACTCCGTTCTGGTATAAATTTGGTGTATTGTAGCGATATAAAGTAGTGGCTACTGCAAAATGTTATAATACCAGGTGAAATCCTTCTCAATATATAGTTTAGCACTTTTCGTGTTTATATTCAATTACCATCAACACTGGCCATATTTCTTTATTCCTCATTTTGTTACTATTTTATCCCAAGATGAATAAACTCTCTAATGGTGGTAAATTTCATTCGACTGATGAATGAAATAATATCAGTGGAAAATGACCTCGACTGTTAGAAAAATATAGTCGTCTGCCTAGGTAAAACAAACATCATCATCTTGAAATATAAACGCAGTTAAAGATCTAAATAAAATATCTATTCTCGTTACTCTCCTACTCATTTGATTTAGTTAAGGCAAAATAAGGTGCGAAAATGTCTTTTCCTACTAGAACTTTATACTAATCATTAAATGTATAGGCTAAAATTATTTTATTGGTTACTGTGCCATAAATTAACTTAAATATTTTATTCTAGGCAAGGACAACACTAAACAGATTAAAAACAAAACTTAGTTCGGTGAAATATCATCTTTAAGTGTACATTCACTATGTTTATTTAAAATTCATTCGGTTTTTACAACCTATGGCATAGCCGCATTCTTAAGCGCTAAATAAACATTATAGTGCATTTTTGATTAAATTTTACGAGGATGAAACTAATCACATAGCAAAATATTAGACTGTTTCTACTAATTAGAAAATGGTATTTATTGATTAAATTAGATTATTTAACGGATTATTCTAAAAAGGTCTAAAGGTATGAGCTATTGATCTCATAGGTAGTGTTCATAAGTAACTCACACATATGCAGTGTAGCTAACACCTATTTAGTGTAACTCACACCTAAGTAGTATTAGGAGTGAGTAATGTATATATATATATATATATATATATATATATATATATATATATATATATGAAAGACGTAAACAAGAAAAAGACATAACATATATATTTGCTAGCATAGGTATGCATCTGTATACATATGTTGGTAGATATACTAATTCTTTATAATTATCTCCAAATTATTTGTTGAGCAAAACTTGCCGAAATTACTACTGTGGTTCATGGTAGTGGCTAGGCCCTTGTCTTAATAGCACTCCACTCCTCACTGATTAACCTCAGTGTCACGTGATTTATTCTTTTGAATTTGCCACTGACCAAGTAGGCAGTGAATTTTTTCAATGTCTTGGAATTTAGTCCCCGCTCGCTTTTTTCCTTCCACTGAATTATTTTTATATAAGTTCCCAGTGTCCTCGCATTGCCTGGAAGCTTAGCTGAGAATAGACTCCCTGATGACGTAAGGTTTCTCTGTGGGTACGTTACGTAACCATATTTATTCCCTTACAGAAACTAATTAGTCGGAGTGAAATTTTAGTAAGTAAGTCGATTTTCATAATTTTCTTATTTACGTCTTTCATATAATTGTTCTGCATCCCCTTGCCTAGAACCACAAAGTTACTAAGACATAACATATATATATTTGCTAGCATAGGTATGCATCTGTATACATATGTTGGTAGATATACTAATTCTTTATATATATATATATATATATATATATATATATATATATATATATATACACAATATATAGAGGGGAAAAACACAGAAGAGTGTGTTTTACTTTACAGGAATTTCAAACCACTAGCGTGAAGAGAATATAATCTAATAGAGGCATAGGAAAAACATTAAAATTAAAAGTATAAATTAAAATGAGAAACCAATCTCATACCTAGATCACACATGTACAAACTCACCAGGGGATTGTTTCGCCATTTTAGTGGGTTCCAATTCGGCCCTGTGGGTCATCACCATGTGGAGAGACCGATATTGTCCGCACTACTAGAGAGAGAGAACTAAAGTAAACCACTTGTAGCACGTGTAAATATAAGGGAAATACGTGCGCGAGGCAGTAACCGGTGGCATGAACAGAGCAAGCTGCTAGAGATCGCAGCCCATACTGTTCAATTTATGGTGCTCGACAGCAGAGAGAACGTAAGGAGCGAATATCAAGTAAAATAACGTGGCAAAGGACTCGCGTATAATCCTGTAATTAAATGAGTTCAAAGGAAAGAGTTTCCTGGGCACTTTAGGAAAACTCTTTCCTTTGAGCTCATTTAATTACAGGATTATACGCGAGTCTTTTGTTTCGTTATATATATACATTTATATTGGCGATATGGAGTGTCGAAATTGGTTGATTTCAACAGAATACTGAACTTCTATATTGTAACGCCAATGTTGGCCTGTGTCTACAGATTATTTCTCGAAAGATTGGACCCTATAGATATAAATCGGTACTTTTCTATAATTGTTCATTTTGAATTTGCTTGAGGATAGACTTTTCTGTTTGTAATTTCATACTTGAGTATATTTTATAGATTTGCTAATGACGCTCATATGTAGTATATGATATCTTACATATAAACATTTGAAAAAGGTTTGAAGAATACAGAGAAAACTTCAATGGCCGTCCTTTGGGCCACAACCAGCCTGTGGTGGAATGAATGAGTGACTAATCTGGTGCCGAATTCAGTTCATTCTATAAAAAAGACTATCTATTATTTATCTGTTTCTAACATCATAGAGGAAAATATATTTCACATCAGCTATTGCTACGGAATTAACAGAAAATCAAGTCGAACTAGGGAACCTCTATAACACTTCTCCAGAGGCACGTATCTTCATCAAATAATAACTCACCGTCTTAAATGAAAGGAGACATTATTTAATGCAGTCAAAGGCGGTGGATTGGCAGTATTGGTATGCTTTGCAGCATAGAGTTACGGTCCTTTACGGTCTGAGTTCAAATCCCGCCGAGGTTCGATAAAATAAAGCTCAGTAACTTACTGGGATCCATTTAATCGACTTTCCCCTTCCCCCAAAATTACTAGCCTTGTGCCTATACTAGAAATCATTATTTAGTGCAGTCCTATATGTCTGAAAAACATACACGCGATGAACATGAATAAAATGCGCTCGATCATTGGTTTTCTCCGTCAGAGCTTACCCTATGGCTAAGCAAAAACAACACAAACATCAAAAACAACAAAAACAACAACATCAGTAACAACAACCACAACAGATGTAGACAGCTGCCAGCCCTTGATCCTCTTGGCATACACTCGACAACAGACACCCAACTACCACATAAGAAGCCGCCGTGGGAATTACCAGCACCAATCCCTGCTACCTTTACCCCGGTGAACAAATCAATGCCAGTAGCACTACAACTTAAAGCGGCACTGGATCATCTATCAACACTCCCCCCGGTCGACATTTGCGTGTATACAGATGGATCAACATCCGACGGTACAACCAATGGCGGTGCCGGTCTCGTAATCATCAAAAATGAAGAGGTAGCTCACGAGTGGCACTCTCCCACGGGCGCTCGTATCAGTTCCTTTCATTCCGAAAGAATTGCATCAAACAAGCCCGCCTAGGGTTACAGGCAGACACCAGCTGGGAGTCCTCCAATGTCATCTGTGACTGCAAGTCGCTGGTTCAAGCAGTCAACAACCCCTTCCCCCATGACCCTTTCATTACCGAACTGCAAGGGATCACTAACAACATCACAAAGGGGAGAACCTTAGCAGCTGTCTGGGTCCCGGGAATGAACTGGCGGACGCCCAGGCGAAACAAGGCTCAGCATCTACTCAACTGAAAAGTTCAATCGATGCCGCTACCCGCCGGGAATTTCGCCCACCACCGATCCAGCATCAACGTCTACAATCAGTCTTTAGCCGCCACCCAAATGAAGAGAGTGAGCAAACTCTCTCCAAAGCAGATAGGAAACATCTCGTCCGCTTCCGCAGAGGACATCAAATGTCATTAAGGAGATGGCTTCATATGATCGGCCAAGCGGAAATCAACACATGTCGTCTGTGCGGAGAGGAAGAAGAATCCTCCGAACATCTTTGGCTGAGATGTCCGGCCTTGATGGTGGATTGTTATCACCACCAACTCGGCTCCAGCATGGATGAGCTCGTGCGACTCCCACACGCCAGTCTACCGCTACTGAGGGTAATCCTCAGGCGCCTACGATAAGAAAAAAACAAAAAAAAAACAAAAAAAAACAGCAGCAACCAGAAAAAGCAATGATCGAGCATACATGCTCTTGATCACCGCATTAGAAATAATAGTCAAATCTTTCTGAAATCACACATCAATTTACTTAAATAAATAACAAATATATAATAGAAAAATATTCTATTATGAATTACTCTATGTTAGTGCATCTGTTAATATACCTATATATGTATGTGTGTGAGCTTGTGCGTCTCTCTCTCTCTTGCTCTCCCTCCCTCCTTCTCTCTCTGTATATGTGTGTTTGTGTATGGGGTGTGCGTGTGTTGTGTGTGTGTTGTATGAAAGTGCCTACTATGTTTCGGTCTGAACATAAATACATCTTTTTTGTATGTTACATCATTTTATATTGATCGAGGGCCAGAAGAAACGTACTGTGCTTATTAGGTAGGAAATCAAGCCTAAGCGCCAGTGAAGACAGAGAGAGAGAGAGAGAGAGAGAGAGAGAGAGAGAGAGAGAGAGAGAGAGAGAGAGAGATGCCGAGAGAGATGCCGCGAGAGAGAGAGAATGCGAGGAGGAGAGATAAAAGATGGTTCTGGAAAGGAAAGTGAGTTAGCTGAAGGGATATAGAGAGATTCAAAACTTCGAGTCTATCCAACAACATTATTGTTAAGCTGCTGATTACAGTTGATCTGTCATAGCAGATAAATCTTGAGATTTATTGATGAGCAGGGATGGTGTTGGTCATAGTGGTACGAATGGATCACGCCGGCAACGTTGCTGGGGGTGTTAGTGGTATTGTTAGTGGTGGGAGATACTGACTGTGTTGGTGGTTGGTAATGGGGATTATAGAGGTAGGGATGATAGCTGTGGCGATGTTTCTGTAATGGTTTAACTAGAAACACCAGCCATATCATTGATAATAAGGGGTAGCGTGTGACACATTCGATAGTGTACTTCAATGAAGACTGAAAAATAAAAGAAGTTATGGTCACGGTAAACAAGCATTTGATCATAGGTCTACTTAGATGGTAGCTAAACTAGGATTGAACAATAACAACAGCACCAATATTTTCATTTCAGATATTGGTATCTATAATATATAGTAAAACGGATTCGAATATACATAATCACACATATACAAACAGAGCAGATAATAAATGGCGTTTAGTTCATAATTAATTAATATGAATGCATTAGTTCCTTCCACTCAAACCTTTCGATGGCAGGTGGTCAATGCCAACAGGTGCATTGAAGTCTTCCTGTAGGGTTTATGATTCTTAATTACATCTAACGCTGCAGAGACTTATTCAAGGAAGGTTCTGTATTCGGATACGTTGTTTGCTGCAGAAACGCGCACCATCCACAGAGGCCTTTCTTTGAGCCTAAGCTTCAAGAGGCAAATTCTCCCTCCTAATTGGATCCATTCCATAGCATATTCCAACAACCGTGGGCTTGTGAGTATCGCCACTCCCACCTACGTAGTCCTTTTCGCCATCACACCTGAATAATTGAATATCAGAAAGAAAAAAATCATTAAACAAAACACTATTTATGCAAATCGAACTAGTTGGTGGGTTAAGCAAACTCACTACGTTTAGTTACCACATATAGGTATAAGTCTCCTCGTGGGCATGTCCAATGATATTCTATTTCTGATAAGATTCAAATGAGATTTGAAACCAGTCATATAGATCTATTTTCCTCTGCCAACGGTATGTAGAAAAATAGAATGAAAGGGTTCAACTAGATCCACGCTACAGATAGAGCAGAAAATTTACGGTGGTTATTGCATAATAAATACATTAATTGTGTTTGCGAACAGGTAAGGGGTGGGAACGTAATAGACTAATTTTAGTCGATGCATGCGGAATAAAACGTCAGTAGTCGACTTTTATGGATCAAATTCTCTCTCTCTCTCTCTCTCACACACACACACACACACACATATATATATATATATGTGTGTGTGTGTGTGTGTGTGTGTGTGTGTATGTGTGTGTGTGTATGTGTGTGTGTGTGTGTGTGTGTGTGTGTGTGAGTCTGTGTGTGTGTGCGTGCGTGTGTTTGCGTGTGTGTGTGTCTGTGTGTAACAGAATATAACATTTCTTTCGGGCAGAATAAAACATTTCTTTGTATATTGAGTACCCTACTTACTGTGGTTACCCCTGATTGAACCCGGGATACACACATACACGGACAACCCATCTTCCCAAACACGGCGTATGTAACAGGATCGCACGCAACAGCCGCCATATACATATGATTATATATATATATATATATATATATATATATATGATTATATATATATATATATATGATTATATATATATATATATGATTATATATATATATATATATATATATATATATGATTATATATATATATATATGATTATATATATATATATATGATTATATATATATATATATATATATATATATATATATATATATATATATATATATACATATGATTATATATATATATATATATATATATATATATATATATATATATATATATATATATATATATCCATATGTATATATATATATATACGTAGTTAAGAAAGCCACAACAATGCAGAGGGGAATCTCGAGGTAGGAAGTGAATGATAGATAGGAGAAACAGGTGAAAGTGAAAATTGAGAGAGACAAAGATGAAAACAAAACAAAGGTAGAAGGGTTACCGTAGTGAAGATTTAATCCCAATATTTCGGGCTCACGCCCATCAACGGGGGAAAAGTTCCAAAAGGCGGGGAACAGGCCAAGCGGAGAAAGTTGTGATGTCGTTAAGACAGGAATGCCGTCATAACGGCATTCCTGTCTTAACGACATCACAACTTTCTCCGCTTGGCCTGTTCCCCGCCTTTTGGAACTTTTCCCCCGTTGATGGGCGTGAGCCCGAAATATTGGGATTAAATCTTCACTACGGTAACCCTTCTACCTTTGTTTTGTTTTCATCTTTGTCTCTCTCAATTTTCACTTTCACCTGTTTCTCCTATCTATCATTCACTTCCTACCTCGAGATTCCCCTCTGCATTGTTGTGGCTTTCTTAACTACGTATTTTACACATTTCACAATGCTTCAAGCAAACTTTAACACCCTCTTATATATATATATATATATATACATATGATTATATATATATATATATATATATATACACACACACATAACTCCCTATTCAGGTATATCTAAATATATATCATCCACCTGCCACCGCCAGTGTCACCACCGTAGACATTGCTATCATCCCCGTCGACAACATTGACAGACACACACGCTAAGCCAAAAAAAAGGACGGAAACCACCACCACCACCACCACCACCATAACTTACTCCAACCACATGAGCCACTAGCAGGATCTTTTATAACAAAGTCTTAGCTTACACCTAAACTATTTAACACTAGCCAATGATGTCCGTGTGAGTGTGGGGAAATGGAGAGCGATACCGAAAAGAGCAATGCCATTTCTGGTTTGGGTAGGATAGAACAAAAAACCGAAGAAAGATGTATATTATTTGGGTGATGACGGTGAGCTAAAGACATTGCACGATATGCCGAAGAAAGTCCATTTAGTTAGCTATAAGGAAAAGATTAATTATACCAAGTCAAGACGTACTCTGAATGAGTAACGACACGGATTTTTATTGACCCAGTTACTGATTTTACACATTTAATCGACGTTGGCAACTGAAATCTAATTTCATACAGAACGAATTAACGTGACGGAGTTTAGAGGAGTTGGTTCAGGCTTCTTTCTTTGGGACGGGGGAATACATGTGAATACATAATAGAAAATTTATTGAAACCATTACGATCCTGGATAAGCTGACAGGCCAGCCAGCTTACAATATTGGTAAGGCGGATTGTTCGGATAGTTTGGATAGCTAGGTTAAATGTTTCTAGATGGCTAAATGGGAAAATGGCTTGATAGCGAAAGGACTAGGTAGTAAAATGGCACTCACTGGCTAGTTCAAGATAAATCCGCTTCCACTTTTATTCGACTTCTTAAGCCTTACGGTCAAACTAAATCGGTCCGACAGGCTTAATGCTCCACAACCACCACAACCACCACAACCACCGCCAACAACACCACTGCCAGCATCATCAACAACAACTACCATTACCATCACTACTACTACTACTACTACTACTACTACTACTACTACTACTACTACTACTGCTGCTGCTGCTACTCCTGCTGCTGTTACTACTACTACTATTACTACTACTACTACTACTACTATTACTACTACTACTACTACTACTACTACTACTACTACTACTACTACTACTACTATTACTACTACTACTACTACTACTACTACTGCTGCTGCTGCTGCTACTCCTGCTGCTGTTGCTACTACTACTACTACTACTACTACTACTACTACTGCTGCTGCTGCTGCTGCTCCTCCTCCTCCTCCTAATACTACTGCTTCTCCTACTACTACTACTACTACTACTACTACTGCTGCTGCTACTACTACTTCTACTGCTGCTGCTGCTATTACTACTACTACTACTACTACTACTACTACTACTACTACTACTACTACTACTACATCTACTGCTGCTGCTGCTGCTACTACTACTACTACTACTACTACTACTACTACTACTACTACTACTACTACTACTGCTGCTGCTGCTGCTGCTGCTGCTACTACTACTACTACTACTACTACTGCTACTACTTCTACTGCTGCTGCTGCTATTACTACTACTACTACTACTACTACTACTACTACTACTACTACTACTACTACTACTACTACTACTATTACTACTACTATTGGTGCTGCTGGTGCTGCTGTTGCTACTACTACTACTACTACTACTACTACTACTACTACTACTACTACTACTACTACTACTACTACCGCTGCTCCTGCTGCTGTTGCTACTACTACTACTACTACTACTACTACTACTACTACTACTACTACTACTACTACTACTACTACTACTGCCTTGTATTTCAAGCATTATATGACGAACTGTTCAAAGTATATGACCCACCCACCGCAGAGTTTGCCCCACTGGGGTCAAATAATGGAAACGAAGTGTCGTGTAAACCTGATGAAATCAAGATAGCGTGAACACCTTAGCCATGCATCTTTAGTTCATCCCGACGTGGTTGAGGCCATGTAGCAGTGTCCCGTGATTAACAAGCTAGATCTCTCTTCCGCATTGGAAAAGAGTGCAGTGAGACAAATATACATTCGCAAAGCGAGCCTTCTGCTATCTGCCAAGCATCAAGCCCATGATCATGAAACAGCTTCTCCGGTGATCAAGTCACATAGTACGCCTAGAGGACAGCGCCAGTTATGATATGGGGAACTGTTGCAAGGCAATCGCCTGCAGTGCAAACGCCACCAGCGCTTGAAAGACTGCATGAAATATACCCCGAAGAAGGTCAACATCGACACCGAAACATGGGAAAATCTTGCAACAGATAGAGCCTAATGGCCAAATCTGATTACTAACAGTGTATAGGAATTCGAAAAGAAGATAAGTGCCTATGCTGAAATGAAGCGAGTAGGGATGCGGAGGTTGATGTATGTGAAAGGCTAGACCATAAAGCCATAGCAGATGTCATACTCATGGAAACAACACCTTTGAGAACCCCATACAACGTGATTCTTCATGTGGTATCTCTGCCAAAATGTGTCACTCTGCATGTGGGCTTACACGGCATCACAAAGCATGTCACACCTATCAAACTCAAACAGGCAGGAAACATACCTGCACACTGTGTGGTATGGCATCTACGTCGCATCCTGGTTTAATGAGCTATCTAAGCCGCCAGCAATGACAGCAGCATCAATAATACATTTTTGCGAATGTCTTTTTTTTTTTTGTTCTAAGAAGTGGCCGCACTCGCTCACGAGTCAGCTTCTTATATATATATATATATATATATATATATATATATATATATATATATATATATAATAAAATGTGGAGAAGGAACACACGAGTTGGAATATATATATATATTTTAACGATAGTTATAGCTCTGATTCATCTGAATTATTGAGCCCTCTGCCGCTCATATCGGTTTTCGTTTTTCGTTAACTCGTGCGCCGATTTTTCGATACTCGATCTTTCTAATATATTTAGCTCTGGACATAGCTATCCACCAGTTAATTTTATTGCTCATATTTTGTCGATTCTATTGAGTGATGAATAGCTTTTGTTTTATTTTAACATGTCTATTGAGCACTCTAATTCGATATGTGTATTTCCACATTCACTCGAATTATTTTCGCGGATATAGGGGTCATCTCCCCTATCTAATGCCATGTGCGTTTTTCACCGCTAGTTGACTCCTTTGCCGCCAGGATAAAACTCGTTGACAACGTAAACTCCATTCCACTTATTCTAGTAGGCTTTTATATTTATATGTGAGCTGATAGAGTACTGTCTAAGGATTTACAGAAACCCATGAAGCTAGATTTAACACCTTTCTAGTGGGTCCGGGTATGATTTTACATTCATTTAAATTATTGACGTATTGTTTTATTGATATTTTTTATCTGTTTGGCCCGAATCTTCCTTTATCGATTTTAAATCGTATGGTTGATTGTAGACTTGTTCTATATGTGACGGTATTTTAACGATAGTTATAGCTCTGATTCATCTGAATTATTGAGCCCTCTGCCGCTCATATCGGATTTCGTTTTTCGTTAACTCGTGCGCCGATTTTTCGATACTCGATCTTTCTAATATATTTAGCTCTGGACATAGCTATCCACCAGTTAATTTTATTGCTCATATTTTGTCGATTCTATTGAGTGATGAATAGCTTTTGTTTTATTTTAACATGTCTATTGAGCACTCTAATTCGATATGTGTATTTCCACATTCACTCGAATTATTTTCGCGGATATAGGGGTCATCTCCCCTATCTAATGCCATGTGCGTTTTTCACCGCTAGTTGACTCCTTTGCCGCCAGGATAAAACTCGTTGACAACGTAAACTCCATTCCACTTATTCTAGTAGGCTTTTATATTTATATGTGAGCTGATAGAGTACTGTCTAAGGATTTACAGAAACCCATGAAGCTAGATTTAACACCTTTCTAGTGGGTCCGGGTATGATTTTACATTCATTTAAATTATTGACGTATTGTTTTATTGATATTTTTTATCTGTTTGGCCCGAATCTTCCTTTATCGATTTTAAATCGTATGGTTGATTGTAGACTTGTTCTATATGTGACGGTATTTTAACGATAGTTATAGCTCTGATTCATCTGAATTATTGAGCCCTCTGCCGCTCATATCGGATTTCGTTTTTCGTTAACTCGTGCGCCGATTTTTCGATACTCGATCTTTCTAATATATTTAGCTCTGGACATAGCTATCCACCAGTTAATTTTATTGCTCATATTTTGTCGATTCTATTGAGTGATGAATAGCTTTTGTTTTATTTTAACATGTCTATTGAGCACTCTAATTCGATATGTGTATTTCCACATTCACTCGAATTATTTTCGCGGATATAGGGGTCATCTCCCCTATCTAATGCCATGTGCGTTTTTCACCGCTAGTTGACTCCTTTGCCGCCAGGATAAAACTCGTTGACAACGTAAACTCCATTCCACTTATTCTAGTAGGCTTTTATATTTATATGTGAGCTGATAGAGTACTGTCTAAGGATTTACAGAAACCCATGAAGCTAGATTTAACACCTTTCTAGTGGGTCCGGGTATGATTTTACATTCATTTAAATTATTGACGTATTGTTTTATTGATATTTTTTATCTGTTTGGCCCGAATCTTCCTTTATCGATTTTAAATCGTATGGTTGATTGTAGACTTGTTCTATATGTGACGGTATTTTAACGATAGTTATAGCTCTGATTCATCTGAATTATTGAGCCCTCTGCCGCTCATATCGGATTTCGTTTTTCGTTAACTCGTGCGCCGATTTTTCGATACTCGATCTTTCTAATATATTTAGCTCTGGACATAGCTATCCACCAGTTAATTTTATTGCTCATATTTTGTCGATTCTATTGAGTGATGAATAGCTTTTGTTTTATTTTAACATGTCTATTGAGCACTCTAATTCGATATGTGTATTTCCACATTCACTCGAATTATTTTCGCGGATATAGGGGTCATCTCCCCTATCTAATGCCATGTGCGTTTTTCACCGCTAGTTGACTCCTTTGCCGCCAGGATAAAACTCGTTGACAACGTAAACTCCATTCCACTTATTCTAGTAGGCTTTTATATTTATATGTGAGCTGATAGAGTACTGTCTAAGGATTTACAGAAACCCATGAAGCTAGATTTAACACCTTTCTAGTGGGTCCGGGTATGATTTTACATTCATTTAAATTATTGACGTATTGTTTTATTGATATTTTTTATCTGTTTGGCCCGAATCTTCCTTTATCGATTTTAAATCGTATGGTTGATTGTAGACTTGTTCTATATGTGACGGTATTTTAACGATAGTTATAGCTCTGATTCATCTGAATTATTGAGCCCTCTGCCGCTCATATCGGATTTCGTTTTTCGTTAACTCGTGCGCCGATTTTTCGATACTCGATCTTTCTAATATATTTAGCTCTGGACATAGCTATCCACCAGTTAATTTTATTGCTCATATTTTGTCGATTCTATTGAGTGATGAATAGCTTTTGTTTTATTTTAACATGTCTATTGAGCACTCTAATTCGATATGTGTATTTCCACATTCACTCGAATTATTTTCGCGGATATAGGGGTCATCTCCCCTATCTAATGCCATGTGCGTTTTTCACCGCTAGTTGACTCCTTTGCCGCCAGGATAAAACTCGTTGACAACGTAAACTCCATTCCACTTATTCTAGTAGGCTTTTATATTTATATGTGAGCTGATAGAGTACTGTCTAAGGATTTACAGAAACCCATGAAGCTAGATTTAACACCTTTCTAGTGGGTCCGGGTATGATTTTACATTCATTTAAATTATTGACGTATTGTTTTATTGATATTTTTTATCTGTTTGGCCCGAATCTTCCTTTATCGATTTTAAATCGTATGGTTGATTGTAGACTTGTTCTATATGTGACGGTATTTTAACGATAGTTATAGCTCTGATTCATCTGAATTATTGAGCCCTCTGCCGCTCATATCGGATTTCGTTTTTCGTTAACTCGTGCGCCGATTTTTCGATACTCGATCTTTCTAATATATTTAGCTCTGGACATAGCTATCCACCAGTTAATTTTATTGCTCATATTTTGTCGATTCTATTGAGTGATGAATAGCTTTTGTTTTATTTTAACATGTCTATTGAGCACTCTAATTCGATATGTGTATTTCCACATTCACTCGAATTATTTTCGCGGATATAGGGGTCATCTCCCCTATCTAATGCCATGTGCGTTTTTCACCGCTAGTTGACTCCTTTGCCGCCAGGATAAAACTCGTTGACAACGTAAACTCCATTCCACTTATTCTAGTAGGCTTTTATATTTATATGTGAGCTGATAGAGTACTGTCTAAGGATTTACAGAAACCCATGAAGCTAGATTTAACACCTTTCTAGTGGGTCCGGGTATGATTTTACATTCATTTAAATTATTGACGTATTGTTTTATTGATATTTTTTATCTGTTTGGCCCGAATCTTCCTTTATCGATTTTAAATCGTATGGTTGATTGTAGACTTGTTCTATATGTGACGGTATTTTAACGATAGTTATAGCTCTGATTCATCTGAATTATTGAGCCCTCTGCCGCTCATATCGGATTTCGTTTTTCGTTAACTCGTGCGCCGATTTTTCGATACTCGATCTTTCTAATATATTTAGCTCTGGACATAGCTATCCACCAGTTAATTTTATTGCTCATATTTTGTCGATTCTATTGAGTGATGAATAGCTTTTGTTTTATTTTAACATGTCTATTGAGCACTCTAATTCGATATGTGTATTTCCACATTCACTCGAATTATTTTCGCGGATATAGGGGTCATCTCCCCTATCTAATGCCATGTGCGTTTTTCACCGCTAGTTGACTCCTTTGCCGCCAGGATAAAACTCGTTGACAACGTAAACTCCATTCCACTTATTCTAGTAGGCTTTTATATTTATATGTGAGCTGATAGAGTACTGTCTAAGGATTTACAGAAACCCATGAAGCTAGATTTAACACCTTTCTAGTGGGTCCGGGTATGATTTTACATTCATTTAAATTATTGACGTATTGTTTTATTGATATTTTTTATCTGTTTGGCCCGAATCTTCCTTTATCGATTTTAAATCGTATGGTTGATTGTAGACTTGTTCTATATGTGACGGTATTTTAACGATAGTTATAGCTCTGATTCATCTGAATTATTGAGCCCTCTGCCGCTCATATCGGATTTCGTTTTTCGTTAACTCGTGCGCCGATTTTTCGATACTCGATCTTTCTAATATATTTAGCTCTGGACATAGCTATCCACCAGTTAATTTTATTGCTCATATTTTGTCGATTCTATTGAGTGATGAATAGCTTTTGTTTTATTTTAACATGTCTATTGAGCACTCTAATTCGATATGTGTATTTCCACATTCACTCGAATTATTTTCGCGGATATAGGGGTCATCTCCCCTATCTAATGCCATGTGCGTTTTTCACCGCTAGTTGACTCCTTTGCCGCCAGGATAAAACTCGTTGACAACGTAAACTCCATTCCACTTATTCTAGTAGGCTTTTATATTTATATGTGAGCTGATAGAGTACTGTCTAAGGATTTACAAAAACCCATGAAGCTAGATTTAACACCTTTCTAGTGGGTCCGGGTATGATTTTACATTCATTTAAATTATTGACGTATTGTTTTATTGATATTTTTTATCTGTTTGGCCCGAATCTTCCTTTATCGATTTTAAATCGTATGGTTGATTGTAGACTTGTTCTATATGTGACGGTATTTTAACGATAGTTATAGCTCTGATTCATCTGAATTATTGAGCCCTCTGCCGCTCATATCGGATTTCGTTTTTCGTTAACTCGTGCGCCGATTTTTCGATACTCGATCTTTCTAATATATTTAGCTCTGGACATAGCTATCCACCAGTTAATTTTATTGCTCATATTTTGTCGATTCTATTGAGTGATGAATAGCTTTTGTTTTATTTTAACATGTCTATTGAGCACTCTAATTCGATATGTGTATTTCCACATTCACTCGAATTATTTTCGCGGATATAGGGGTCATCTCCCCTATCTAATGCCATGTGCGTTTTTCACCGCTAGTTGACTCCTTTGCCGCCAGGATAAAACTCGTTGACAACGTAAACTCCATTCCACTTATTCTAGTAGGCTTTTATATTTATATGTGAGCTGATAGAGTACTGTCTAAGGATTTACAGAAACCCATGAAGCTAGATTTAACACCTTTCTAGTGGGTCCGGGTATGATTTTACATTCATTTAAATTATTGACGTATTGTTTTATTGATATTTTTTATCTGTTTGGCCCGAATCTTCCTTTATCGATTTTAAATCGTATGGTTGATTGTAGACTTGTTCTATATGTGACGGTATTTTAACGATAGTTATAGCTCTGATTCATCTGAATTATTGAGCCCTCTGCCGCTCATATCGGATTTCGTTTTTCGTTAACTCGTGCGCCGATTTTTCGATACTCGATCTTTCTAATATATTTAGCTCTGGACATAGCTATCCACCAGTTAATTTTATTGCTCATATTTTGTCGATTCTATTGAGTGATGAATAGCTTTTGTTTTATTTTAACATGTCTATTGAGCACTCTAATTCGATATGTGTATTTCCACATTCACTCGAATTATTTTCGCGGATATAGGGGTCATCTCCCCTATCTAATGCCATGTGCGTTTTTCACCGCTAGTTGACTCCTTTGCCGCCAGGATAAAACTCGTTGACAACGTAAACTCCATTCCACTTATTCTAGTAGGCTTTTATATTTATATGTGAGCTGATAGAGTACTGTCTAAGGATTTACAGAAACCCATGAAGCTAGATTTAACACCTTTCTAGTGGGTCCGGGTATGATTTTACATTCATTTAAATTATTGACGTATTGTTTTATTGATATTTTTTATCTGTTTGGCCCGAATCTTCCTTTATCGATTTTAAATCGTATGGTTGATTGTAGACTTGTTCTATATGTGACGGTATTTTAACGATAGTTATAGCTCTGATTCATCTGAATTATTGAGCCCTCTGCCGCTCATATCGGATTTCGTTTTTCGTTAACTCGTGCGCCGATTTTTCGATACTCGATCTTTCTAATATATTTAGCTCTGGACATAGCTATCCACCAGTTAATTTTATTGCTCATATTTTGTCGATTCTATTGAGTGATGAATAGCTTTTGTTTTATTTTAACATGTCTATTGAGCACTCTAATTCGATATGTGTATTTCCACATTCACTCGAATTATTTTCGCGGATATAGGGGTCATCTCCCCTATCTAATGCCATGTGCGTTTTTCACCGCTAGTTGACTCCTTTGCCGCCAGGATAAAACTCGTTGACAACGTAAACTCCATTCCACTTATTCTAGTAGGCTTTTATATTTATATGTGAGCTGATAGAGTACTGTCTAAGGATTTACAGAAACCCATGAAGCTAGATTTAACACCTTTCTAGTGGGTCCGGGTATGATTTTACATTCATTTAAATTATTGACGTATTGTTTTATTGATATTTTTTATCTGTTTGGCCCGAATCTTCCTTTATCGATTTTAAATCGTATGGTTGATTGTAGACTTGTTCTATATGTGACGGTATTTTAACGATAGTTATAGCTCTGATTCATCTGAATTATTGAGCCCTCTGCCGCTCATATCGGATTTCGTTTTTCGTTAACTCGTGCGCCGATTTTTCGATACTCGATCTTTCTAATATATATATATATATATATATATATATAAAGTTAAATAAAAAGTCAAATGTTTAAAATTTAGCTTCGTTTATTGGTGCTATATATATTTCAGTGACAGCCATCTTTGGCTGTGACCTCTTCAGGCAGTCCGAATTAGTGTGGTATAGACAAGTACATATGTTGTTGAGGTGTATAATATTGTCAATACTCTGATATGCCCAGTTCCTGGTCGGGTTGTTATTTCACTGAGGAACTGGAATCTCTCTCTCTCGCTCTCTCTCTCTCTCTCTCTCTCTCTCTCTCTCTCTCTCTCTCTCTCCTCTCTCTCTCTCTCTCTCTCTCTCTCTATATATATATATATATATATATATATATATATATATAAATAGGGAGAAAAAGCCGATTATTAGGAAGAAAAAATATCTTTTTCTCTTTTTTTCTGGGTTAGAAAATGTTTAAAACAAAATATTTTACTTTGTGTGAAGTGTTAAGGTGTTAGTTAATTTACTTATTAATTAACAATGGCATTTATTTATTTATTTATTTATATATTTAATAATTGTCTATTACCGGTTTCAGCATTTTATGCATTATCAAAGGGGGGAATTTGTATTGGTGTAAAATGTTGGTGATGTTGAACAATGGTGAAGAAAGAATAATGTTATTTACAAACAAGGTTTTTGAGGTGAAAAAAAAAAGAAAAAAACAGGGGGTAATGTGGAACATGATAAGGTAATGGGAAAGAAAAAAATAATATTATTTACAGGCATAGTTCTTGAAGATAAGCAGTTTAAAATGTGTTATTATGGCAAGAGTGCTTAGTTGAACCATGATAGAGGCAAATGGTAGTCTGGGGTTTGTTACGATTTCCTTTTTTAGAGAGTTAATATGCAGGGGGAGGTAATTCAGGGTGGTCAGGTAGGGGAGAGAGAAAACCAAATCCCTATGTTCTCTAAAGAGTTACAAACTACCTAATCCTTTTTCTTATATAAATGAATTCCCCCCTCTCATTTTTCTCTCCTGCTTATCTTCAAGAACTATGCCTGTAAATAAATATATTTTTTTCTTTCCCATGACCTTATCATGTTCCACATTAGCCCCCTTTTTTTTCTTTTGTCTTTTCACTTCAAAAACCTTGTTTGTAAATAACATTATTCTTTCTTCACCATTTCCTTAACATGTTCAACATCACCAACATTTTACCCCAATACAAATTCTCCCCTTTGATAATGCATAAAATGCTGAAACCGGTAATAGACAATTATTAAATATATAAATAAATAAATAAATGCCATTTTTAATTAATAAATACATTAACTGATACCTTAACACTTCACAGAAAGTAAAATATTTTCTTTTAAACATTTTCTAACCCAGAAAAAAGAGGAAACAAATAAAAAGGGAAAAAAAAATTTTTTTCTTGTAAACAATCGTCTTTTTCTCCCTATTTTCACACACATATATACTGTATATATATATATATATATATATATATATATATATATATATATATATATATATATATATATACATACATATATATATATATATCTACTATATAAATGGCATATATATATATATATATATATATATATATATATATATATATATATATATATATATATATTATACTATGTGAATGGCATATATATATATCTATATATATATCTTGATTAAAATATCAATAGACAGCTGTAGACACAACACGTGTAAGCGTATGTGTGTAGGTAAGGTTACTGGATTTTTTTAATTTTGTTTATCTGTTACTGGATTGTTAATTGATTACAGAGGAGATTGAGTAAATTAAAAGACGAACTTCTCGAACGATGTTTTCCATATGCTGACAAATCTCTTCATTTTGAACAGACGCATTCTGTAAATATAAAAATCAATTCCCTCACCTTCCCCTTCGTAGTTGTCCATTGACGCCAAACTTCTTACGATTGACATTTCTAGTATTTAATCACATACAACCAAGAATCTGGTCTAGAAATGAAGCCATCGTGTTGTATGCAAAATTGATTCCTTTATCGTTAGAAGAAAAAGAGAAGAAAAAGAGAAGAAAAAGAGAAGCAAAAGAGAAGAAAAAGAGAAAGAAAACTTTAGCAATTATGACCCTTACTTTGGATTAAAAATACGCATAACAAAGTAGATGACATACACTGATGATTTGCCCACTTGCAATTCTCAGCTCAAATCTTCTGGAAGGGGAACAACATAGTAGGAATGCCAAAATAGCGATGATAATGTCAATGACAGTGGTAACAACAACAATAACAATTAAAATTACCATTTCTATTCGTTATCTTTATCTGTCCGATAACAAATTTTCATAAAGCTGATTTGTTTTATTCCTTGGCCAAACTTATTATTGCTGCTCCAACTTGTTAATTTTTGTAGAGGTTGTGATGAGGGATTTTCAGTATACTTTGCATTGTTTACTCCAACATAATCTTATAGTACGATCTATATATCTAGGAATTGTATAAGATATCGCGAAAAATAATGTACGTGTGAAAATAATATTGATAACATAGGGAGACGTTTACAACATTGAGATAGGTCTAATTTCATATCTTCCAGAGTGTATTCATATAGGATGTTATACACGTGGCATAATAATGTGGGATTAGGAAGTCTGATTCAATGTTAGGTGATTCTCTATTTGACCCCACTGCGCAACACTCTAGGTAAATAACTTTTACCATACCGTCATGATGACCAACGTCACGTGAGATAAATTCCATAAACGGAAACCTTGCAAGAGTTCGTCGTATATGTGTAGCATATTAAGTTAGAGATCTGACAGGTAGGATAACTGCTATTTGGAAAATTGTGCGTGGCTATGCTGTAAGGTGGATATACGAAAGCAAATATACTCATAACTAGACAGCAGAACGGTGATGAAGTACAAGTGAGGAGAAAGACAAAATAGAGAACAAATGACGAAATTCTACGATTTATAGTTGTTTCCTAATTCATCCATAAACATCAAACTAGCAACAGAATACTGGCGGAAGAGGATGAGAAACCAATGTGTGAATCGTTTATTATAAACAATAGTTGAGAAAATCGAGTTAAGTACCCTTGGAGATGGGAAAAATGTCGTCAGACGTGCCTGCGACGAATCGAACGCTCTATCTGTCGGATGCCGGGCGCTAACATTAACTACTCTCCAATCCTCACCAGGGAGTATTATTCACTTTCCTCTACTAATATTTATATTGATGGAATTTTAATATTATCATATCCTTTGGGACAAACACAATTCAAATTTCTAAATTTCCTAATGTTTTAAATATCCATAATGTCTTCGATACTAATTCATTATGACATAAGTGTGTGTAAGTCTTTTAATATATCTACATAATTGATTTTTTTGTTGCCTTTGTATAAGATTTACAAGGTTTGCTATCGAAGTTATTAGTTTATTCAAGCTACTGTTCGTATTTACGAAATCTAATGTAAACGTTTTAATTTGTTTTCGATGTCTACTTGTTTGTATTATTTTAGTGTCTAGCCATGTTACTTATAATGATAATTTACATGGGTAATTCAAGTCTGTTTCGAGTGAGCATTGATTTTGAGTAAAAGGTTTATTTGATACTAGCGATGAAAAATACAACCATTTCTTTATACATGAGCGTCATTTTTGGTTCTATGCTCGTAGATGTATGTATTTATATACAGAAGCTGTTATATATGTATCTAGAAAATGTCTGATGAATACATTTTAGTTTGTCTATAACATTTATTACATTCATAACACCAAGCCACTTTGTAAATGAAATTCCATATATAGATCAATATCAACTAGATATTAAAAAATAGCTCAGTTCTTTTTTTTCAACATTTAATCTTATGCTTGTAAATCATTGTGCAAAATATTTGCTTTTAATCGTATTCATTTTTTTTACTTCTAAACATAATTTCCAGACAGAAACCTATTGTCGATATTTAAAAAAAGTTACAAAACACAAAACTGATAGACAGTTATAACTAAGTCTACTAAAGTTTTGTATGACGGTTTCCGAAGAAACATCAACAGCGCTAGTCTTAAAAATTTGTAATGCTTTTTCGAATGTTCGTTGAAGGAAATTCACTTCTCAAAAATCCGTAATGTCTACAAGAGAGATAGGAATATCGTACAAATATATTCAGAGCTGCCAACCTCTAAAAACCGAAACGGGGACTACTATGAAAACAAGGGCCCCAAAACGGGGAGAGATGTGGCAAAATGGGGAGTTTTACATAATAAAAGCTATACCTATTTTCACAGAGAAGACATCTCTCACCCACCCAAAGGTGTGTGTGTGTGTGTGGGTGTGTGTGTGTGGGGGGGGGGGATGAGATCTCCCCGTCCGACGGGGAGAATTATTGACAGGTCTGTGTATTATCATCTTATTAGCTTGTGGCTTCATGTTTAAGAGTAAAAAATTATTGACAGATAATTCAGTAAGCAACCTCTATCTGCAAATTTGTTTCAATTGTGAAATTGTGTTAATTGCTTTATAATAAACAACGTCTTTTAGCTTCGATACCAGGTTGCTGCTCCTTATTTCGCTGTTAAATTTCATTCAATCTCTTCAAATAGCTGTTTGTAGTATAAATTATGTTATTACATTGAAGGATCAGCTGCCTAACTATTTCCGTAGCATGGCCGAATGTTTAAAAGTTAGTCTCACAATTATTAGGCCCCTTGTTCTATCCCACTGCTTGGCATCTTGGGCAAGCATCATGTACCATAGACTCGGAACGACAGTGAGTGATATTGTGTAGAAGGAAAATGGAAACCTGTGCTCAGTCAATTACACATTAGTTTCTAGTGCAGACTGTCCATTGATCGAACGATTGAAGAACTCATCATCAGAACCAAAAAGTGTCCATTCCTTTCCACGTGCCGATTATGTAAAACATTTATTTCTAAAATGCATTAAATCGTGGCTATTTAGTATTATGTTGTTTGTTATTATTTAGTTCTTACTAAATGTATAAATACTTTTCAGCCATAAGTATGTTATCTATTCAATATAGAAGGTATCTAGGTATACATGAACCAGTATCCACTTCATTTTCGAGAAAATAGGATATAATTCGCATGCGATAGCAATTCAAATACACCATATATATATATATATATATATACATACTTGTACATACATATATTTAAGTAACAGCCGTACTAAGAGTGGGAAATGAAATTACGTTTCATTTTTTCCGTTAATCGTTTTCGGTGCACCCGGCCGATTAACCCACTCGATATGCAAATTGGGCTACTCAGCCGTTAATATGCATAAGGTAAGTATATACGTTCAACAATCTGGCAGGAAGGTATACGTTGCTGACGATAGCTAATAAGCTTGAAACTAGTACAGCGTTCCTTTATCAGTGTTGAACAAACGAGCAACGATGGTTGCTAGACACTACGGCTTAATACGGGATGTTTGTTTACAAACACACCGAGCATTATAATAAATGTTCGGTGAATCCATACGTACATATATATATGTGTGCATGTATGTATATATATATACATACTACTATACGTCTGTATACATATATGTATGTACGTGTACATACTTATATTTAAGTAACAGCCGTACTAAAAGTGGGAAATGAAATGTCGTTTCATTTTTTCCGTTTATATATATATATATATATATATATATATATATATATATATATATATATATATATATATATATATATACAAGCATGTACGCCCACAATAACTCACAGATACACGTGTATACATAGCGCACTTCTAAATATATGTATCTTAATTAATTATCAACACGAGCGCTAATTATATACATATTAGTATGATCGTTTCAGAATACTAAGAATGAATGTATATTTATACTCATGTTACCATGTTACCTTGTAGTTGAATGTATGATAGACACGCCTTCTGAAGAGGATCCAATTAGATTCGAAAATCGATTAAAGGTGTTTAACATTATTTCAATTTACAGGGAAATTCGTATTTTCTGGCATGTCCACATGTCTAGAGTTAAAGATGTGTATATTTATATACAAACTCTGCATTTATATAGATATAACTTTATATAAACAGGGTGCGTGAGTTTTTTTTAGGACACCTCTTTCTAGAGCTCTCACTTTCTTACTACTATTTTTTTTTTCAGATAAATAATGCCGGACATTAAATTGACTCAGCAAATTAAAAGGTACACTGTAACCGTCGTCTTAAAGGAACAGGATAGCGATTAAGTGATAGCTTCCTTTTTGGAAGATGCCTGATCCTTCGTCGTCAAGGTTAGAAAGGATCTGGAACCTGCTGACGGCGATCCAACCTCAACAGCCAAGCGCAATACGCATGCACAAGTTACTAATACTAACACAACCCCTTGGTTGTCAAGAGAGTTAACAAATTAGTCGATAAAACCTCAGGAAAGTCAATCAGAAAAAATCAATATATATATATATATATATACGATATTTCTAAAACCGTTTATAACTATAGTAGTACTATGATTTTCTGGCGCCTCCTAGAACTTTATGGAATCTTCTAGAGTTTTTTTGAGCCTTCTAGCATTCGCTGAAAATTTATGGCGTGCTATTTGTCAGATTATATAAGCGTGAGCACTGGTTGGGTTGTCATTCAGATAAGGCTATTGGGAAAAGTGTGTTTGTGATCAAATATCTTTCTTTCTTCCAAAGTATACAAACTTCCTGATTGAGAAGGCAAGCTGTTGATTTGCTGAAAGATTTCCAAGTATTCAATTTTAAGCATAAAACGTGCTTCTACCACCGAAAGTAAGAAAAAGAGCTGAACGAAGAATTCCATAAGATTTCAAGAATCACATAAGAAAAGATCTCATCCACAAGAAGAACAATCACTGGTAAATAAAAGCAGAATACCACTCAAAATACAAATAGTTTGTCGCTATCAGTTCCTTGGAGCATCCATCAAAGCAAGGAAAGGACGTATAAAGAAATCGCTAAAGAAGTAACAAGTTTATGGCAAAGGATATTAAATTTATCAAATTCATCAACTCAGGTCATACGATCAAATCAGGACCATGTGTTTATATATATATATATATATATATATATATATATATCAAAGGTATATAGTGAGTTAGAAACTCACTATATACCTTTGATATAATCGGCTCCTTCAATTTTTGTCGAGCTAATTTAAATGTCGTGTAAACTTGGCTGCTATTTTTAGTAGCGTACGTTTATGAGACACGCTAGGTTCTGATGCCGTGTGGGTTATCTTATATTCGCACATTGTTCAGTCTGCCGAGATACTTAGAAGTGAAGGGATTACTAATTTTACACCTAGTGATGAGCAAAGAATTGGTAATTTCCTTCGCTAAAATTGCGAAACAGCCTACCATAAGCTGTCTGGGTGTTCCGGCAGTTGCCGAATATAGGTCTGTATTTCTTTTCTTGATTTATTATTTTAAATTGAGCCTGGCAAACCATATTGTTAATAGTTAGTATTTTTTTCACCATAGCGAACCTGGTCCCTTACAATTTGAACACATCTATGTTTATATCTCTATTTATCTCTCTTTTATATTCAATTATATATTCGAAACCGATCGGTAAAGGTAACTATAGTAGGTAAAGTCAATTTTTTTAAATTTATTTTGAAACTTTTTCATTATTTGCTAAACCTTGTTTATATTTGTTCTGGCTCGTTAATTTATTAACCCGCCATTGAACCACACTGGCATTTGGTTGGACAATACATGCGTACCTTAGCGCCTTGTGCGTGAAGGAACACATATCCTATTATATATATATATATATATATATATATATATATATATATATATATATATATATATATATATGAAGTATATTTAGTGTTTGTATAAAAAATATATATAACTGCAAATAATTTTCCACACATATATATATATATATATATATATATATATATATATATATACATACACTTATATATACACCTATATATATATATATAAATCTTTTGAGATCGTGTTTAAGATATTTAGGCTTACACATGAATGTACTAGAAGTTTGCTGAATGTTGTTGCTGTACTCGCACACAAATATGAAGGATAACTTTTTCTCTGAAGCTTCCTGTTATGCATACACAATAATTAAAGAACAGAAATTACACTTCCTTGTCGCCTGTCAGCTTTTTCAAACATCGAATAATAAGATATTGATTTTATCGAAAATCAGTAACGAATATATATATATAAATATATATATATTTTGAGTTTATGTTGGTTGTATATCAACACCTTAGTATGCAGGCTGGAGCACTCGACGAAGTGCGCAGGTTGGTTTAGTTACTCCGGAGTAGTGTAAAATAAAGTTAAATAAAAGTCAAATGATTAAAATTTAGCTTCGTTTATTACTGCTATATATATTTCAGTGACAGCCATCTTTGGCTGTGACCTCTTCAGGCAGTTTGAATTAGTATGGTATAGACAAGTACATATGTTGTTTAGGTGTATAATATTGTCAATACTCTGATATACCCAGTTCCTTGTTGGGTTGTTAATTCACTGAGGAACTGGAGTCATATGACTATACCATACTAATTCAAACTGCCTGAAGAGGTCACAGCCAAAGATGGCTGTCACTGAAATATATATAGCAGTAATAAACGAAGCTAAATTTTAATCATTTGACTTTTATTTAACTTTATTTTAAATATATATATATATATATATATATATATATATATACATATATATATATATATATATATATATATATATATATATATATATGAATAAGTATAAATTAGTAATAAGTATTAGTTAGTATTCAGTTTTAGTTTTAAGTTTTTACCGGTTGCGCATTTCTTATGCTTTTCAAAAATAATTTTGAGATAGAGTGCTCGTAATTTTTGCTCTAACTGATCAGTTTTGGAAATTGTTCCTGTTTTATGTGAAAAAAACTGGCTTATAAGGACATTTGGTTGGTTGTTGAATGTCACGTGAATAAGCACTATAAATTTCGCGCCAATTCGTTTTGCAAAAGTTCTTGTAGACAAAACAATTTTGATTGGTCGGTAGAAGTCACGTGAATGTTTAAATTGATTTTAGCGCGTACTGGTTTCCCGCCAAATGTAGGTTTGCCGAAGAGTGTCCTTTTCCGCTTGATTGAGTTGCAGTCATGTTGAGAGGTAAATAGTTCAAGTGTCTATTAAGACAAATATGTGTGTGTGTGTGTGTAGCAAAGTGGTTCATTGTTGTGATAATGGAAATGAATCGGTCAGTAGGAATGTGTGTGTATGTGTGTGTGTGTGTGTGTGTGGGCGGGGGGGGGGGGGGGGTTATTTTAACATGTTGAGACATATTTTTCAGCTCTTGTCTTATACGGAGAAGTGTGTGTGTCTCTGTGTGTGTGTGTATGTCTGTCTGTATGTTAGTGTGCACGTGTGCATGCCTGCGCGCGCGCACGTGTGTGTGGATGGACCAGAAATTTTGTGGTACTGGTAAAAATGGCGTACATTATTCGATATTTTCAGTCATTTGCAAAAACGATTCTCTCAAAGGAACATCAATAACATCAATAACAAACAGGAAGAATTTCTAAAACGGATCAGATTAGAGCAAAAATCACGAGCACTCTATCTCAAAATTATTTTTGAAAAGCATAAGAAATGCACAACCGGTAAAAACTTAAAACAAAAACTGAATACTAACTAATAATTATTACTAATTTATACTTATTCCTAATTAAACTATTTTTCACTGGGAAAAATTTGTTAGCATTTTCTTTTCCTTTTTACTAATATATCACAATTCGTGTGTCACACCTCTATTTTTTAAAATATCATATCCCCACACGAGATACAGAATATGCCAACAAAAACAGATACAACTCTTAACCACATAAATGAAGAGATTCTACAGGAACTCAAGAAAATTAACACCAACCTATCTGTGCTAGTTCACAAATTTGACTCCACAAATGATGAAACCGTTACCGGATACAAACCCTCCGAAATCGGCGATAAACTTCAAAACCTATGTTCACTACTACCAACCCAGGGAAACCGACGAAGAACCACGTGAGATTGATTCATACAAAATGAAAAATCGAACAATCCCAAAATGGAACAAATCCCTCAGAGACAGAAAGTTCTCCTTCTGGAAGATGATACAAAATCCCAACAAAGCGGAGATATATGAAAAATGGCTTAATTCAACCCCTCTAACTCTCCCCCGTAAAATACAAATAAAATCAATTCCAACCCGAGCCTCAAAGAGGCCTTAGGGAAAGAATGGCATTGGAAAAAATGAAGACAGAAATTGAACTTCTTAAATTGAGGGCCCAGACAAATGAGGAAAAAATCAAAACCACCGATGAAGAGATCCTCCTTGAAATCAACAATAAAACTGAAGGCCCCAACGTAGAGAAGATCTCTAAATTATGGAAAGAGGACTGCAACAGAGAGGAGCTGAAATCCCTTCAACGCTGGGAAAAAAGTTCCGCTTGGTTCCTAAGCTATGAATCGATTTTTCAAACGGATTATACCTCCAAATCTTAATACCTTCCAAGCCACTTTTTTCACATTAGCCACTTTTTTCACATAAAACAGGAAGAATTTCCAAAAATGATCAGATTAGAGCAAAAATCACGAGCACTCTATCTCAAAATTATTTTTAAAAAGCATAAGAAATGCGCAACCGGTAAACATTTAAAACTAAAACTGAATACTATTTAATACTTATTCCTAATTAAACAATTTTTCACTGGGAAAAATTTGTCAGCATTTTCTCTTCCTTTTTACTAATATATATATATATATCAATTAAAAATTGATGGTACGGCCACAGAATTATGAATGAAAAAAGTAAAGAGAATAAATATACTCATACAAACGCCACACAAACCCCCATGCACACATACACACGTGCACACACATAAATATATATATATAGACACATCTTCTTCGCCCACTTATTCCTGAGAGGATCGTGGGGGCATATATATATGATAACTGCCACTTTACAGAAGAAACACTGTCAGCTGCAGGCTACTGGCCAGTTTGATGACTGAACAGTCTTTGCTTAGGTCACCTGGCACGAAGACCGAATTGAAGAAAGCGAGTTACTCGACAGAAGATGATCTTCCACTTGCACTTGTTAGGTTTGATGCCAAGTGCTGCATGGTTGGAATGAAAATCAGTGCTGCAAATCTGAGACACTCGTCCTATCAACGAAGCCTGCACAGTGCACGCTACATGTGAATAATAGAGTTCCGCTAAAGCAGGTAGACAAGTTCAACTACCTCGGGGCCGTGTTCACAAGTGATGAAAGGCAACAGGCTGAATTAAGTGTAAGGATTCCAAAAACTTGTGCAGTAATGTGCCAGCTTCAGCTTTCAGTAATCAGAATGGAGGTAGGCGTAGAAACCCCCCCCCACACACACACGCACACACGCACACACACACACACACACACACACACACACACACACACACACACACAGCCACATATATATATGGTGGCTGCCAACTCGTTTTCGAGTACGGCCACTACTTTATATCCATGTAGGAGAACCCCTACCGATGCGCTGAACGAGTGTGACTTTTTAGTCCAGCCAGCGACTTGAAAACTTTGGTACAAACACTACACTTCTGACAATTATTGACACATAGTGCTGGGCCCATGGTACCATGTGATGACAAGTGCAGAGAGATCTCCAGATATAAAGCAATGCCTGTGCCGTGAAGCTTTTATAGTGAGCAAAGGCACTGCACAAAGCCAGTCCCACTCTCTTAACCAAGATGATATTTACCAAAAAGAAGAACAAGTCAACATCATTGGATACCATCAGGGTTGCAGGTGTTATATCAGAGTTTTCCTTCTCCTAGAATTCTGCCTTGACAAAGGCTAAGAGGTCATCTCTCCCGGTGATTTTGGATGGCCATTGACTCTTACGAGCTCCTTTGCCCCTTGACAGGTTTTGTTTTTAGTCCTGCAGGATGTCCAAAGTCACCCTCCTCACCAAGAAACCTTGGTGGGTTTGCCAGTTTAGTCGCCAACGACCCGACCATGAGACAGGTTGTACTGGGATACATGTTACCAGTAGCAGCAACTGGTGACCTGACATATATATATATATATACATAGATACATACATGGTGGCTGCCAACTCGTTTTCGAGTACGGCCACTACTTTATATCCATGTAGGAGAACTCCTACCGATGCGCTGAACGAGTGTGACTCTTTAGTCCAGCCAGCGACTTGAAAACTCTGGTACAAACACTACACTTGTGACAATTATTGACACGTAGTGCTGGGCCCATGGTACCATGTGACGACAAGTGCAGAGAGATCTCCAGATATAAAGCAATGCCTGTGCCGTGAAGCTTTTATAGTGAGCAAAGGCACTGCACAAAGCCAGTCCCACTCTCTTAACCAAGATGATATTTACCAAAAAGAAGAACAAGTCAACATCATTGGATACCATCAGAGTTGCAGGTGTTATATCAGAGTTTTCCTTCTAGAATTCTGCCTTGACAAAGGCTAAGGGGTCATATCTCCCGGTGATTTTGTATGGCCATTGACTCTTAAGATCTCCTTTGCCCTTTGCCCTTTGAAAGGTTTTGTTTTTAAGTCCTGCAGGATGTCCAATGTCACCCTCCTCACCAAGAAACCTTGGTGGGGTTGCCAGTTTAGTCGTCAACGACCCGACCATGAGACAGGTTGTACTGGGATACATGTTACTAGTAGCACCAACTGGTGACCTGACATTTCTATCCACATATAAACACAATGACATACGTAAACACACGTTCTATGGTGCATCACAAATATACACCGATACATACATACATACATACATACATACATACATACATACATACATACATACATACATACATACATACTTACATACATACATACATACATACATACATACATACATACATACATACATACATACATACATACATACATACATCTGCTTGCATATCTCATTCAATTAACTTTTTCGCAAATAATATACATTATATATATTGTGTTTATACGCACACCGTGTTTTATATAAATAAATTAAATTTGACAATCTTTTGTTTTAAGGTAACACACAACTTCCCTTAGTTTACTTAAGTGAAAACGGCAATTTATTCTGTATTGTTTTTTAATGTTATCGACATAATAATTATTTACTCTTTTTAAAATGTCTCTCAGCAAAATATGCATTATTCAGAAAGTTATACGGAAATGAAATCAGGAGAGATTATTATTCCTGTATCTATTTTCTATCCTATTTCTATACACACTTGCCTGTCTGTTTGCCTATCTCTCTATGTCTATCTGATATTTTTACCAAATTATTTATTTTTTCCTATTTCCCTTTCTCCCCTTAAACTCTCTCTTCTCTCTTTTCAAGTGTACATGCAGATTCTATACCTATTTGTCTATCCATCGATCTATTTGTCTGCCTGCCTGTTTGTCTCTCTCTCTATCACTTAGCCCCCGTCTTTCTATGTTTACATTATTATCACTATTTACATACAAATATATTAGATATTATACTCTATCTGTATGATGAGGAGTTTTTGCTAATATATATATATATATGTTCTATTATATTTCGAAGACGAATGTTTCCAATTTGATCTTTCTTTTAAGGAGTCTTTATATTTCTTTATTAATTTTTTATGTTTGGCTTGGAAAAATAGCGCATCTAAATCTAATAAACGTTTCGAAATCGTCACTGTCCTATCTCCAGAATACTTGTGGTAGTGGTAAGTCGTTCATGTGTTTTGCAGTGGCCGCAAAGTAGTTAAAAAGTCACTCAACTGCTATGGCCTGGTAGTTGTCATAGTTTAAGTTTATCACCTAAATTGTATGTGAGATTTTTTTTAATGAGGTGGTGAAATTCTCGATGTATTAATATATTTAGGAACGTTATTATCTCAAACTAAACATTAAATAAATTAAGGAAATATGAAAAACACTTACTAATAAAGAATATGTTTGAACACAGTTGTGTTAACAGCATTTTTGAAAGAAAAGATGGTCCTTATTTACACCCCGCACACACATTCACACACACACAGAGACACATGCAATCCCCCCCCCCCATATATATATACATGAAATTATCCCAGGAATGTGTGCATCAACGTTGAGCGTCCCATGCTTCTAAATATACCTACTGAGTGTAGAAAACGTCCACAAAAATCAAGACAAAATTCTAATTTGTTTCACTAACTGTCTATTTTCGAAGTAAACACAACTTTTGTACAATATTTAACTGATCACGAACTTGTAACCTGCAATAATAAAGTCACGCAGTATCATTAGCTCACATCGCATGTCTTTAACCTGTAAAAACAAGCTTCGTAACCAATGATTCACTCCCTTTTGATCTGTGCCCTATCAAAATAACTTAATGAGTGAGTGAGCAGATGAACGAGAGAGAGAGAAAGAGCTTCTATGTGATATCCCAGTCTGCAAAAAATAACAATTAAATCTCTCTACAATGACATCCTACCATCTTAGCAATATGATGATGGTTTCTCCGTTAGTTTCCACGATGAGCATTCACTTGTTCGATCAACTGGAATTCCAACCTGTAGGTGGTTAAGTATTCCATAAATTAACTGTATCATTCCACTGACACGTGTATCTTTAACTGAATCCTCAAGCCAAATCAACGTGACTGTAAGTGACAAGGGTAAACATTTGAATTACAGGTAGAATTCATTTGACTTGCTTTCACATTTTTCCGCCGACCCAGTTAAAATCACTCATGCTATAGTAATGTAGTCTTTGATTACAAAAATATGAGCCGGCCGTATACTATAGCATCTTTGATCGTGGGACTTCGTGAAGTATAGTAACCTGGGCTTAAACAACAAAAATAACGTGGTAATAATATAGAGCTTCTACGTGTTCACTAGACTTGTTAGAAATAGAAACCAAATCTCGCTCTAATTTCACAATATCTGTCTTTAAAATAACGGAAGGGCTATATTAGATAATATTAGCAGGAAAACAACCCTTCGCGTGGTTTTCTGGTAGCATGTGTAATGTGAATATTGATATTATACGCAAGTATATATGCATGTAGATATGATACATCAAATAAAATCGTAATTGACAATATACACAGAAATTGAACGAAGACTGCGTTACACTGTCTTATGTAATCAGTAACGTAATCCATGATACATTAAAAAAAGACGATATTATATAACTGCATTAGGAGAAAATTAGTGACGGAAATATATGAATGTTTATTTAAGCGATCGCTAACCGGAAGTGTTGACATTTGAACATTTTAAAGAAGTGAATCTTAACATAAGCAACTATATTATTTATTTTTAATCAAGAATAACAAAATTTAGTAGATTAATTATGTAATATTCATTCATTATTTATTCAAAGTAAGGGCGGTGAATTGGCAGTATCAGTAGAGGGTCGGACGCCATGCTTTCCAACATAGTTACGTCCCTTTACGATCTGAGTTCAAATCCCGCCGAGGTTGACTTTGCCTTTCATCCTTACGGGGTCGATAAAATAAAGTACCAGTAATGCACTGGGTAATTGCTGGCCTTGTGCCTAAAGTAGAAACAATTATTTATTCAAAGTAATCCAACTTATTTTACAAACGGGATAAAAAATATATTCTGGACGCAGTCCCGCACTCTTTACTTTATTATAGTTTAGATAGTCTGAGATAAACTGCTAAAAATACGGGATGGTCAAAGGTGGAATTTTTTTAGTCTTGTCTGTAGGATAAGGATAGATTTGGGGACATACAACACCGCCACAATAACCCATCATCACACACACACACACACATACGCACACACATTCACACAAACGCACTCACACACATATATATATATATGTGTGTAAATGCACTGAAACAAAACTGTAGTGATTCCCAGAGGTTGATTTGGGGAGATGGGACTGGCTATTTTCAGTTGTTTTTTCGTTAGTTTTGTACTTTGCGTTCCTTTGTTTTAAATATATATAAAGAAGTATTGGGAAGGGTATAATCGACAACGCCCAACATGGCTACAGTCTAATGAAAAATTAAAAACTATTTGAAGGTTAGTAAATATCTAAGTAACTATTGTAAGGCTATTATTACTACAAGTAAATTGAAATAATTGCCATCTCATCGCATTTGTGACGATATCGACTTTAGTAACTAAGAAATGAAAGTTTACATTTAATTTTAGATTTCGTTTTTATCAGAATTTAGGTCAACCTAGATTAAATTCCTTCCCTCGCAATCTTTTATTTTATTATGTTTTATTGCGATATACGAGGCTGCAAACACTATTGATCTGCCATCGTCTACATCATTCTGGTTGTAGTAGTGCTTTAATAATTATAAAAATAAATGTCTTAATCAGAGGAGGAAAGGCGGTGCCTGTGACCTTTTCAGACACTCCGAGACTAGTAGCGGAGAGGGGGTAAACAACGATCCATGGGTTGCTCGCAGTAAACACCGAGTGCAAGGTAGTGGTGGTAGTGGTGGTAGTAGTAGTAGTGGTAGTTGTGATAAATTGGATAGTGGGGGGAGATATGTGATTTTTCGCTGGTATTTGTATTACATTTCTGTCATGCTTTCTGAGCAATAATACTGGTTTCTAATTTAGGCATAACGCCAACAATTTGGAGAGACAGGAAAGTTGATTACATCGACCGCAGTACTTGACTGGTACATTATTTAATTGACCATACATATAAAACTAGGTAAAATTGTAATACCACATATTAAAATAAATAAAAACAAACCTTACACAAAGGAATGAGGAGTCGTAACTGTTTCCGGGTACTGTAAGCTGGTATTTATGAATTTGCTCAACAAAGACATCAGTGTTGTCAAATGCGTGAGGATTCAATCTTCGTTCATATTTGGATAAATTCATAATTCACCATTCTTTGTGACCAGTCTCACCCATCTAATCTCTCCTTCTTACATTGGCTCATATCGAAAACCTTGTATCCCATAACGAAATATCAGTTGTTAATGTTGGTGGTAGCACTTCTGTTATTGTTATTTAATTTTTAATTTTGCGTTTCGCTTGTCAGTTTGTATCTGACTGTATTTATAACCGTGTATGTTTTTATAATTATCATTTGGATTTGGATTTTGGTTATTTATATAGTTTCTATTCTATTTTCGTATTTTCAAATATTCTCAAAATATGTGAGCTGTATTTGCTGCTACAACGTTAGTGGCTAGCACCACCTCCATCTCTTTCTGAGTAGTCATATTTAGAAAGTAATAAAAAATCTGCAAAATCTGTGTATGCATTACAAATGTCTAATGACGAACGTTCTTTTTTACACCAGGTTAATAAGGTGAACTTACAATTATTCCGAAACTGTTTGTATGTGGGTAAAAATAACAAAGCCAAACGTTGCGTTCGGTTTAGTAATCCTGGAAGAAAGTGTTTTATCAGCGGAGCTCTGTCAAAAGGCATGTCTAGCAACCCCCCCCCCCCCCCCCCCCCAAAAAAAAATAACAACAACAGCGGTAAAATAATAATGGTGATGATGATGACGATGATGATAATTTCAATGATAATAATAATAATAATTGTTCCTACTTTTGACACACGGCCAGCAATTACATCAGTGCATTACTGGTGCTTTTATTTTTATTCATCCCGTAAGGATGAAAGGCAAATCTAACCTCGGAGGAATCTGAACTCAAAACGTAAAGGGTCATAACCCTATGCAGCAAAGCATGGTGTCTGATGTTCTACCGATACTGTCAAAATAATAATAATGTAACGAAGAGTTTAAGAGAATCTACAGATGGAAATAGGCGTACATTGCATGGCCAATTCGAAAGATAAACGGCTGAGTTAAGTACTGATGCAAAAGGGAAACTAAATCACTGCTGATCTCATCCTAAGACCAAGGTTATAGATGATCTTGTTTAAAGTATGACGTGCTGTATGTGTGGAGTTAATACAGAGAGTACGACCAACATAGTGAATACGGTCACCATACTAGCTAAAAAAGAGTACAAAATAAGACACGACAAGGCATGTACATTTACTAGTCCATAAGTACAATAAGTTGTACCAGCATTTTCCAGCAAGTTCCAGCAAGTGTCTTTATGACAGAGACAAACTCAAAATACTCTGCGGCTACACACACACACACACACACACACACACACACTCTCTCTCTCTCTCTCTCTCTCTCTCTCTCTCTCTCTCTCTCTCTCTATATATATATATATATATATATATATATATATATATATACGATATTAAATAAATGGAAACTATATTTATAAAACCATATTTATTTCATTATATATATTTCAGGGATATCATATTAAAAATATGGTATGCCTTCTTCAGACAAAATACAATATAAACAGTCTTATAAATAGATAGATTTGACATACCTTACAACTTCAACTTCCATTTAAAAAGTTGATTTGGTAGTGAAAAATGTTAGGGACAGTTATAAAAAGAAAGAAAGAAAAAAAGCGAAGAAAAAGAAGAAATGCATGCAACTAAATAGAGAGAGATAGATATAGAGAGATAGATAGAGAGAAGAAATTCATGTAAAGAAACAGAGAGAGATAGATAGAGAGAGAAAAAACACAGAGGGAGATAGATAGAGAGAGAGAGAGAGAGAAGAGAGAGAGAGAGAGAAAAAATAGAGAGAGATAGATATAGATAGAGATAGAGAGAAAGAAAATAGGTAGTTGGGCACCAGTTGAATGACGTATCAATGATATATTTATTTATTTATTTATTTATTTAGTTCTAGTATTAAGGTAGAGAGTGATATATGTGGTTAGGAGAGAAAACAGCCGTTACATAGAGAGAAAAGAAAAATATCCAGATATAAACGAGGCAGATTTAAAACATTATGTTTCATCAATGTAAAAATATCAATAAGTAAACAAATGTAACTGTAGAGATAGATCTAAATGTCCGTTAAATAACAATTGCTTAGTTAAAAATATAATGTACAACTGTAATGTTAAAACGGACTTAAATTCTTTTAACTATGTTGGTTCCACCTCGACAGAATTTAAACTTCGCTATAATAACCACAAGAATTCTTTCACAGATCCAAGCAAAAAATCTTCAACATCACTATCAGGCTTACTCTGGCAACTTAAGCATGATAACGTTGGATATTCGACGGCTTGGAATATAGTCTCAAGAGGGATTCCTTTTAATTCATCCTCTGAGACATGTGACCTCTGCGCGGAGGAGATATTCTTTATACTCAAATCTAAAAATTCCCTTAATTTACGGACAAATTTATTCAGTTGCTCAACTTTTAAATATAAATATAAATTTAAAATGTAGTATATTTACTTTGATTTATAATTATTTATGAAACTCGCCGATAAATCTTTCGATTTCTTTTTTTTAAACATTCTTCATGAATAATTAAACTACCCTAAAAGCTGATGCTCCAAATATATCGAATAAATTTTACACTAGATAAACTTCTATAATAAATATAAGACCATCTGTAGATCAAATGGGTATCCTAAACTTTTGGAATGATTTCTGCTAGACAGGATTTGGTAAATAATTTTGGTTTTGTTTGCTTTTGATTCTGATGCTTATAATGAACTTGGCAATATATTGTCAATTAATTTTGAAGGGTTGATTTGCGGGGCATACTGTGTTTTATTTTTAATATTTTTTAATTTTTTGATATTTTTATTGATATATTGATATCTGTTGTCTATTTATGCTTGAACGATAATCATGTAGAGTAAAGACAAGAATAGTATTGTTAAAATTAATGTAGATTCTATATATATTTGTGTGTATGTACACATATATGTATACTAGAATTTTTATAGCACAATGAGAATGTTTTCATGTGAAATAGGAATTTGCAGAGTTGATCACGTAAATTCACATGGAAGTCTATAGTATCGAATCTGGGATAACCTTCTATTTTCTTTTTCTTTTTCTTTTTTCATGAAAGTGCATATATACTTATGTATTTCAATTTTTTTGAAGTTTTTTATCTTAGTTTTTTATCTCAGTTTTTTTTATCTCAGTTTTTTTATCTCAGTTTTTTAACTCAACTCTGATATAAACCTAGGAATTTTAAACTAGACATATGATCATTATTTTTCACACATTATTGATACGTGTCTCATTCATGAATACTGATATTTACATTATAATACCTAATTCATACGAATTGATATTTTTACATTGATGAAACATAATGTTTTAAATCTGCCTCGTTTATATCTGGATATTTTTCTTTTCTCTCTATGTAACGGCTGTTTTCTCTCCTAACCACATATATCTCTCTCTACCTTAATACTAGAACTAAACAAATAAATAAATAAATAAATATATCATTGATACGTCATTCAACTGGTGCCCAACTACCTATTTTCTTTCTCTCTATCTCTATCTATATCTATCTCTCTCTATTTTTTCTCTCTCTCTCTCTTCTCTCTCTCTCTCTCTATCTATCTCCCTCTGTGGTTTTTCTCTCTCTATCTCTCTCTCTGTTTCTTTACATGAATTTCTTCTCTCTATCTATCTCTCTATATCTATCTCTCTCTATTTAGTTGCATGCATTTCTTCTTTTTCTTCGCTTTTTTTCTTTCTTTCTTTTTATAACTGTCCCTAACAATTTTCACTACCAAATCAACTTTTTAAATGGAAGTTGAAGTTGTAAGGTATGTCAAATCTATCTATTTATAAGACTGTTTATATTGTATTTTGTCTGAAGAAGGCATACCATATTTTTAATATGATATCCCTGAAATATATAATGAAATAAATATGGTTTTATAAATATAGTTTCCATTTATTTAATATCGTAAATATACTCCAAATACTTGTTGAGTGCTTTTATATCAGTTATAAATATTTACTCGTTGTAACCCAACAATTTAAATAAAACTTTGCATATATATATATATATATATATATATATATTTATATATATATATATATATATTTATATATATTTATATATATATATATATATATATTTATATATATATATATATATATATATATATATATATATATATATATATATATATATATATATTATATATATATATTATATATATATATTATATATATATATTATATATATATATTATATATATATTTCAAAACACAAGAAAATATCTTAAGCTTTCAGGCAGGTTGGAGAATCACGCTAAATAAAACTTTATCAATATGCTTTAAAAAACAATTTAAAATTTTCTTAACGTATTAATAGTCACAATCGATAGAGCGTCGGACACACTGCTTCGCAGCATAGAGTTACGGCTCCTTATATTCTGAGTTCAAAATCCTGCTGGAGTTAGCTTTGCCTTTCATCCTTACGGGGTCGATAAAATATAGTACCAGTCACGCCAAAATTGTGCCTATATCAGAAACTATTATATATATATATATATATATATATATAATCTTCCACCCCCCCCCCCCTCTCTCTCTGTATATATACATAAATGTATGGGTGCGTGTGTATGTGTTTGTGTGTGTGTAAGAGAGAGAAATTATAAAAATTTAAGGTAAGCTTTTACGCAGTTGCAACGTTGATATAAGTTCGATTCCCAATAGCTAGGCCATTGTCTTTCATGGAGAGAATTAAGGTTTTGATATATGTTGAAACCAAGTTTTACACTGGGGATTTATAGCTTCATTTATGCTTAAGGGACAGTTTCACTTTCACAAAATTAGACTCACTTAATTGCTCTATTGTTTGACAACCCGGTACATTCTCAGCGGCTTGTATCCATCGCCAAATCTGCTTTATCCTGCGTAAATATAGTAAATACTGCCTTCCAAACACTGGCTGTTTTCGTCAGAAGCAGAAAACAATTTAGCTCACAGTATTTAATAAAGATGGAGTATTGCTGTTGTGGTAGTGCTCCTACAGCTGGATCAGCACTGCTGCTACATATTCACATATCCTAGACCACAATCTAAATGTAGGTTACCCTACTAATAGGCATGAAGTCACTTACTAATACACTCACTCTATCCTTTGCCGCTGTCATTGCTACCCTTATAACAGTGCTACTGCTCCTTAGAGATGACTAGTCACATATACCACCACTCAGATACTATCTACTTATACACATTCCCTCCTCTCGACCCCAATATTGCGGGAGGCTCATATGTTAGCTCATGTGTTTCAATATCCTACAGTACTGGGTTCAACATGAGGAAACATTAGAATTGTCAGATTGGTTTTCTCTAGATATACACTGCAGAAATAAATCACATTCTTTTAAATCATATATTTTAGAGTTGATAGAGTGAGTACTATAAGCTATATGTATATCGACCTATTAGCTTATAGTACTCACTCTATCAACTCTAAAATATATGATTTAAAAGAATGTGATTTATTTAGTTTTTCTTGCATGAGTTCGACGTTAACTAATATGTTTCATGTGAACACATATGTATCTTGACGTTAGTATATGCGGTAAAAGATGAAATAACGGACATTTACCTGATACATAAAACAAGGAGTAAAGCAATGTTAATATTTTACTTGTAGGCATTTTACTAACTTTAAATATTACATCCGCCTGTGATAATTTTGCTACACTGACTTTACCGAATCACTGATATTTCTCATTTGCATCACAGTATAGAAAGGGGTGTAATTCTGTCGTCTATTGGATTTGTTATACATTGTCTAAAGCATTCATCCGCTTTTAAGAAAGTAGTCTGTGATCTGAGGAAAATTTAGCTGCTATTTCTCGAGACCCTCATACAAAAACTTCCTAGTTGCCTCGCTTCATCAGATGGAATAACTATGGTGTGAAGAGGATTAAGATATTTGCATGGCCAATTTTGCTTTCCTTTACTAAAATAGATAGCAAATGGAAAATCAACATTAATTAAGAATTAAACGAGGTTCCCCGTCAGATCAAAGGTTGTTGGATATTTTGGGGTTTTTTTTTTATTCTCTTCTAGAGCTAGAAGTTATATTCTTGATAATCTGGATGCTTTATTTTTGGGTGTCAGCATATTAATTATAATAAGAAACGAAATGTCTTAGTTTTTAGTTTGTATAAGTCTGATTTGATCTTGGGGTTGATAAATGTACGTTATGTTCAACTGTGTTTTCTTTGTAAATTTTGTATTCTACATAATTTGTGTTCATTCAAAATTTTGTTGTAGACTGTACGACTATTTTCTTGTTTATGAGTGCATGGGATAATACAGCATAATATAGAATGTTTTCAGTTCCATCTGAGGATATTTTTGTTTATATATTTATTATTGATTATATTTTGCTCTATATGTGTAACTTCTTCGTGGTGTAATACAATGTTTGGGGTTATTAGATGTATTTCACTCACATCCTCAAGCGGCATTATACAACAGCAACATTGAAACTACTTCAAAACTCATAAATCCTTTACTCAAGTAAAACATTATAGAAGAAAATTAACAATAATAACAACCAGAGTACATTTGAAACAGGATGTACTAAATACGAAGGATATATGACGCTTTCAAAAGCATCAATAACTAGCTTTGAACTCAGAAATCACGATCGATATGTCGGAAGTTTTGAACACTGTGTATAGGGCAATATAAATCAAGGGCTGAATGTTAGGGCTTGAAACGTGTAAATTAATGGACTACCAACCAAACGAGCAGTAGCCCACATTCTATCATCGGCGGCGCTGCATCAGTAGTTAGGATATTTGTTGAGGATCAACCTGCTTTACGGTTCTGTTTGTTCTTTCGGGGAAGATAAAGTAAAGTAAATTAAAATTCCTGGTTTATGGATCAACGAAATAGTTAGGGTTTCTTGTAGTATTTCTTATAGCTTTCTGCATTCTGATTTTACATTCCACCACCGTCTACTTTGATATGATATTTTGTGGT
>OZ024740.1:167776211-167791211 GCA_964016885.1 Eledone cirrhosa | reverse complement strand
ACACACACACACACACATACACATACACACACACACACACGCATACATATATATATATATATATATATATATATATATATATATATATATATATATATATATAAACATTTACTAACCACAGGCGTGCTCTACTTCTGTGAAAAATATTTTCGTTTCTTCCTTTTCTCATTCTCGTTCACCCATCTTTCTCTTCTATGTCTCATTCTATTTTCTAATGAAGGACTAACGTCCAAAACTTTGATACTCTTTCCTACAATATCATGCGTTAAACTAATATATATCAACATCTTACTGTATAGCTCTCCTGTGTTGTTTTTTATTGCAGATTTTTCACACTCATTCATACAGACAAATAGAAACAATCTCACACATACATACACAAACGCACACACACACACACAAACACACACACACACACACACACATATATATATATATATATATATATATATATGTATATTACATTCTAGTATATGAAATTAGGAAGATCAATCATCGTTATCGTCTAAGTAGAATATTTAACCCCTGACAGTCCTCTGCTATTTGATAGTTATTCTGTAATATTACTTTACGTCAATGTGAATTAAAGAGAATTAAACTAACACATATTATATTAAAAAATAAGGAACATTTACCATAGGTTATCTCGAGGGATATCCAAATTTTTCTATAACACTTCATCTCGTTAGCTGATGTTGATCTAACTAATAGAAATTATTCGTTTTCTCTTCAATATATAGAAGCTATTGATATCCCGATTAGGTGTTGTGTACTTTAACTGTAAACGTAACGGAACACATCGGCCACTATATATATATATATATATATACAATATATATATATACATATATATATATATATATATATATATATATATATATATATATATATATATATATATATATATATATACAATACCATGTAAACAAAATATGGAGTATTTACATGTAATTGTCTAGCAAGACATCTAAATTTTTTGGTGACTATTCACGCCTGTGTATATATTTCTCTTTAATGCAATGAAGAAAACAAGCATTGGAATATGTGCCTGTCATTCATTAGGATGCCGGAAATTCGGAGGCTATAATAGTGCCACCAATATAACTAATTTGAGAAGAGACTAAATGTCTGAAGCATATATATATATATATATATATATATATATATATATATATATAAGATAGATTTAAACAAAAATACACTTACACGTAGAGACACAGATATATTTCAGAGAATTACGCTGCTTGGCATTCCAAGCTGCTTGCATATATATTTGTGTATATATATATATTTGTGCGTGTATGTGTGTGCGTATATGTTTTATTTTAATATCTTTGTTTAATTCCTTGAGCTAGTGTATCAAATTCCTTATTGAAAATAAGTTTCACATATCTGATACATCACAGGAAGTAGATTGAATTAGAACATTCACTCTAAACTTGTGTACAGACTAAAATAAAGGCAGCTGAGACGTAGAATGCGAAGAGATCGAACGAATACATATTTTGTGAAGGAAATTAAATGATAGATTTCGTATTAGATATATCGAAATGAAACACGAGCCTCTCTGAACACCTGATACATGCTTTGGCAACACAGAGTCCATGCCTCTGGTATGTGCCTTCGGTATTTCCCCATGTGCATTTGCATATAATTTTTATGGATGATGATATATATGTGGATTTGTATACATGTATGTGTTAGAGCATATTAAGACGTAGTGCCATACATATTTTATTTCAAATATTTGAAATACGAATATTAAAGCATACACACGTACATGCAACGCATATATTTGCATATATACATACATACAAACGCACACACACACACACACACACATCTAAATGTATCTCTCTCCCACTCTCTCCCTCTCTCTCTCTCTCTCTCTCTCTCTCTCTCTCTCTCTCTCTCTATATATATATATATATATATATATATATATATATATATATATATATATATATATACATATATATATATATACATATGTATATATGTGTGTGTGCGCGTGTATATATATATACATATATATATATATGTATAGTTTACGGATTGTAACTTCAAGTTACTGTTGGTTCACCAAAGTGAGCACTCGATACGTAGACTCCAGTATGTACTTTGGCCTTTACTAAGCAGTATGTAATATTAATAAGAAATATGAATGAGGTTTGAACGTCTCATTATGTTTATTCAAGTGTAAACTTATTTCGCGATTGGTCAGTTCAAGGTACTATCTCTATGTTTAGGCTAACAGAAGTCTGATGAACTTTTCATTCAAGACTCGGGACCGATCAAAGGAGATCGAAGCTTCAGCTGATCAGTCGCGAAATGCACGTCACACCTGAATAAACATAATGAAAATTTGACACCTTGTCTATACTTATAATTAAAATATATAAGGGCGGTGAAGGGTCAGACGCCATGCTTTTCAGCGTAGAGTTACGGCTCTTTACGTTCTGACTTCAAAGTCGAGGTTAACTTTGCCTTTCATCCTTACGGAGTCGATACAATAAAGCACCAGTAATGCACTGGGACAAATGCTGGCTTTGTGCCAAAAGTAGAAACAATTATTAACATACACAAACACACACACACACACAACCACACATATATATGTATATATATATATTTATGCACACACACACACACACACATACACACATATATATGCGTATATATGTTCCGTTTATAATGTGCCGAAATATCTATGTCCTGTAGCAATCAGCTGACGAAGCGAAGCTTTCCATCTCTTGTTTGTGTCGCCTTACCTTCTAACATTCCTTATCAGTAACCACACAGCCTCGCCTTCCTGAACCCATATTTTTGTATTTATATATATATATAGTGCCATGGGTGTTAAAGTACCACTGTACTAAATACTTGTTAGCAGAATATATGAAGCAAGAGCGGAAAGATCCAAGTGGATGTTATTTTTCATTTTAGAATATACATATAAACATACATACATACACACACACACACATATATATATATATATATATATATATATATATATATATATATATATATATATATATATATATATATATATATATATATATATATATAAATATATATATTTATATATATATTAAATAATAGATTAAAGTTTAAGCAAAGAAAACGGGATCTCCTAAAGATCCCGTTAAGGGTGAAAGCACCGATTCTTTGCTTAAACTTTAATCTGTTATTTAATAAACATTAGCTCTACGGTTTTACATATTTTATATATATATTATCCTTATAGAGCCCTCTTCGGAATTTAGTCTTCACATTTATTATTACTATATATATATATATATATATATATATATATATATATATATATGCATGTGTGTGTGTGTATGTGTGTGTTTGTGTGTGTGTTCAATAATATTATTTAATCGAACGCACTGCCATGATTACATTCATTATTTATGCAAATCGGTCATTCCGCTTCGTTTACGAGGTCTGTTTCCTCTTTTACTGTTAACATCTATACGTTTAATGTAATGGTGGATTTTTATGATGTCGATAATAGTATTTGAATAGTAATTTATTGATCGATGTAGGATTGATGAAAGACAAAGTTCACACAATTGATATTTGAATATTGGAATTATCATAAATATAAACGCACGAGAATATAATTGTGGCTGGAGCTGGTATCGTTTATAACAATATAATTAATTCAATTGTACTTTAACTCAAAACAATGAAAGAACCTAATAGTACATGGGTGGTATATGTACTGACTCCGTAAGGTGACAGCATTAACAATCACAGAGATTTCTGACCTAATTATGAATAAATATATATATGTTTGCATTCCGTACAAGTGTATACTTAAATACTCATTCGCACAGTCTCGGTTACTCATATACTGTGTTTGTATAGATATGCATTTCTCCTATATTTCGTGTGTTTAGTCTATAATTTAATAGGTATATCATTGGGTACTGTATAGCTTCTTTATATGACTTCCATAATTGACTGATACGCACTTTACTTTTAATCAACTTCGTAAATATTAAAGGCGATGTATTAGCTATCGAGTTTTGAGATCAAATCGTTAATGGTTAGCACTAATGACAAAAATAATTAAAACGATACTGTGAGGGACGTCTATGTGATTGCTTGACCAGCTAGAAACAGCGGCCAAATTCTCGACATATCTGAGGTTTACATCTTAATAATAGAAGAATACAATGGGCACATTGGTAATCTGAAAAAAAAAGAAACAGTGGTAGGTCATGGCTGGAATTATTTTGATTATAGATTTGCTTATCTATGTGCTCATCGGAAGCAAGAAACATGAACCACAATAAAACAAAAAACACACAACACTAATTAAGGTAATCTAACATACTCATAACGTTATATTTTTAAGTGAGAGAAAATAGAGTCGATTTAAACCATTTCACTTCAAGAATGCTACAGTATTTCAACGACTACACCGAAAGGACGAAACATAAATTTGGGCCCGGAAGGAGTATAACCCAAAATCTTATGGTTTCTAATTTAGACACATGGCCTGAAATTTGATAAAGGAGGGAAAATCGTTTATTTCAACTCCAGTATATGACTGGTATTTTATTATATTGAATTTGAAGAAGGGGAAGAAAAGTTGGCTCCCGTGTGCTTTGAACACAGAACATAAAGAACCTGGACGAATCTATTTATCCGACGCCATAGCAAATCTGGCGATCCGCCATACTTAAAACGACAGAATTAATGACAAGTCTATTTTTTAATAATTATGATTTATAACATCTATAATGGTTTCTAGCATAACACTAATTATAATAATAATAATAATAATAATAATAATAATAATAATAATAATAATAATAATAATAATAATGCTATTAATGCACTTTTAACTCTAAACTAACGCTACTGCTTCTTCTGTTGTTGTTGTTGGTGGTGCTACTCATGTTGCTGTTGCTACTGAAAACAAATACAACTCAAAACAAATTCAATTAACGTCTTATATTACAAAACTAACGAACAGAAATTATTCCGAACGGCAGTCATCACACATCACATTACATACATCAGTGATGGTGGTGATGGTAGTGGTTGTAATGGCTGCTGGGGATAGTGGTGGGTGTGATGGAGGTCATCACACATCACATAACATACATTAGTGGTGCCGAAATATTGACTTTTAATTTTTGTAGTTGACCCATACCAACTTGTTATGGTTGTAATTGTTGTTATTCATATTGTTTCATACTGTCGTATATATATTCATATATACATACATGTAATATATATATATAATATATATATATTACGTGTATGTATACATGCATACATACATATACATACACACACACATATATATATATATACATATACATATATATACACATATATACACACACATATATATATATACACACACATACATGTACATATATATAAATGTAATATATATATATATATATATATATATATATATATATATATATATGTATAAATACATATAAATATGCACACACACACACACCTATATATAGTTATTTATATATATATACGTACATATATATTTAAACAGTATTTAAAAAGTATAATATTTCAAATCAGTTTGAATTTGTGTTGCTTGGAAACACACAGTAAAGTGAAAAAAGCACACAAAAATCAACAAAACAAAAACTCTAGGTAGAAGGCAAATTTTACTGTGTAATTACGATTTCTTAAGCAGATTGCTTCCCATCTTTTTCTCCGCGTCCTACACCACTTTATCACCCCCCTCCCTTTATCTTCCTCCTCCTCGAGGTTGGAATCAGTAGAATTATATTCTTTATCTCCTTGTGTTTTATTTGGAAAATGAGTTATTGGTGCATTGCAAACTTAAGGGAAATCGAGAATTCAATATCAACGTTGTTGTTTCCTGTATGTGTATAATTACATTGTTTGCAGTTGCTGTTGGTGATGATGTTGTTGTTGTTGTTGTTGTTGTTGTTGTTGTTGTTGTCGTTGGTCTTCTTCTTCTTCTTCTTCTTCTTCTTCTTCTTCTTCTTCTTCTTCTTCTTCTTCTTCTTCTTTTCTTTTTTCTTTTTGTAATAATAATAATAATAATAATAATAATAATAATAATAATAATAATAATCATTTATATTATTACTTTCAAATTATTGACATTTGGGTGAGTCAGACGTGTGTGACGAACCAAGTTCGAAATAACAAAAACAACAACAAAAATAACAGCAACGACAAAAGCCAATACTTTTTTAGTTGATATTACTTCCAAACTTGAAAACTAGTATGTGTTGTTTGTTAAGTTAGTTCTTTATTCCAGAACCATCCTCGAAATCTTTTATTAATCAATGTAAAATGCACGTACATGTTGAGCAATATGTAAGAAAAACAAAATACATTTTTAAAGAGAACTAAAAAAGAAGAAAAAAAGAAAAGGATACGAAAAGGGGAAAAAACAAAAGGAAAGAAGGACCAAGTAACGAAAGAAAGAGAGAAGGGGTGATAGTAACTATACTACAGTCTGAGCGGGGCTTCAGCAGCGCCCCGCAGACAAATCAAGTAAAGCGGAGAATGGCCCGAGACATCCGCTACAACAGTCATCCCACCTCACAGGTACCCTCCTTAAACAGGTCGCCGGCTTTTTGATCTTACGGAGGAAATCAGCAGTGTGGGGACCAAGGACGCCAGAGGTCTCGACGGAGACTAGTACAAGGAGGAAGCGGTCGGCCAGGCCCCGGTATTTGACTAGCTTCATCTCCTCCATGCAGATCCCGCACTTTTAATCTGAATACATAACCCCCTACGATATCCTTATGTACTGACCAACGGCAAAACCTATTCGGTCGGTCCAGGTCCACGTCCACACGGGCGCATTGGGGAATTTTAATTGATACTCGTCGGACAATTAGAATTGCCTGATTAGTCTCTAGAGGATCCCCCCCCCCCACACACACACTTATATCTGCTACTCCCATACAATCTCACTTTGGGCAATTACATTAGTGCTAACTTTCATTTATTTAATTAACATGTTTCGAACTTATTTTCAACTAATAACTGAGTTTCTGGAGATTATGTTTGTTTAACTAAACACTCTTTCAAATTAAGAAATAATTAGCAAACTTCGGCTTTTTAAAACACCTGAAAGATGATTGATAGAAATCAGTGTCACTATCTTAAAAGAGAATACATAAGAGAGTGGTTATACGGATATCTATATATATACATGGAGTTGTTTTTTTTCTTGTATGACTGTATAGATATATACGCAGACTTGCCAATCTCTAAAAACCCAAACGGCGAGTACAAAACTATAAATAAAGCAAAATGGGGACATTTTACATAATATAACTATCTCCATTTTCACAAGAGAATACATCTCTCACACATCCTAAAGTGGGTGGGAGATCACCCCCGTCCGACGGGGAGTGTTGAGAGGTCTGGTAATGTGTGTCTGGTAATGTGTGTATGTTTCTCTCCGGGTATTTGTGGTCCCCAAAAATAAAATAAAATAAAATGTAATAATAAATAGATAAAAGGAAATAAAAGAGAGTAATCCTACTAATGATCAAGAACAGTAACTGAACGGAAATACTGACGCGTGAAGATTTATACTAAAGTTAAAAGCAAATATTGCAACACTTGGTATCTCAGTTATTCTTATTTTAATTATATCTAATAAGTAGTCCTTGCTATAGCACTTTTTACTCTTTTACTACTGCTGCACCTTGCTAAATAATTCGCTCACTTGAAATTAAAGATGTCATATGTATGACTTTGTCCATAACTCATTCATCTAAGTGGGGTTGCTATTCTATTTCCAGTTATGTTTCCCTGTCTGTCTTTGCTTGAACTCTTCATCATTTCATTTTACCTCGGTTAATTGATTGGCTCACTTTAGGTTAGATATCTCCGAAATGCTGACACTTCGATTATCACGCCCCCGCCTCCCATACTTTTTTACTTCTCATGATACTTCTATCAGTCTTTTTCCTCACTTCCTACATAATTCCATCGTCATTTACTTGCCCACAGCCCACGAAATATCATTACGATCTCTCATTTCCAAAATCTCAGACGTAGCACAACCTTACAGAATATTAGAATCTAAGCTCCCTCACAAACATTCGCATGAGATCTCCTATAAACTGTTTGTGACACACGCTACCACCAGTTCTTTGGATTCTGGAGCTTACCATTAAGGGTGAAAGCAGCAATTCTTTGCTTGAACTTCAATCTATTATTTTAATATATATATATATTAGAATTGGTGCTCTGAAATAGCGATGCATATATGAATGTATATATAGTGTATTTGGCAATACACTGTATGCTTAATTAAAAGCATTTTGAAGACCTTACGCTATTGTTTTAAAGTAGTGACTATGTCACTTACTTCTTTTTTCAACAAACAAAGGGAGATAAGCTGACAGATCTCTGTTTCATACTGTTGGTATTCCTCAGAGCTTAGCACTCCCCTTGTCTGTTGAAAATTATGAATGTTGGATTCTTATAGAATTCCAGTAATAATCAGGAACTGATTATACAGAGCGGTTGCCGGTCCAGCAAAATTGAAAATTAGAATTGGTGCTGTGAAATAGCGATGTATATATGAATGTATATATAGTGTATTTGGCAATACACTGTATGCCTAGTTAAAAGCATTTTGAAGACCTTACGCTATTGTTTTAAAGTAGTGACTATGTCACTTACTTCTTTTTTCAACAAACACAGGGAGATAAGCTGACAATGTAATTTGTTCCATGCTTTACCGATATATATTGATATAATTCTCCGTGAATCTTCAATCTCTATATTTTAGATACATGGAATTACACCGTACTACGATGATTGGCCAAAGTATATAGTTTACTTATCAATGTTAGTAGATACTGAACAATACTTCTCAACAATAGTTTGTGATATTCTACATAGATAAATTATATATATAACGTTAGCCCTTGTCATTCGATATAAATACGAATAATGACAAGACATATAATAAAAAATACACATTGCAATTTCCATAGAGAATATAATCTATTATTGTGTAATAAATATGTGTCTTGGAACAAGAAATGAATTGAACGAGGATATTATTTTTATCATGTTAATGATAATAATAAATAAATGGGAAATAAATTATATTTTTTCTATATTTTCGTTCGTGCAAAAATCAATATCAGGAAGTATAAACGAACTTTCTCTTTATTTCTCAATCAATTTAATGCCTAGCTAGAGTAAGCTTTCTGTCTAATTTTTTTTTGTAGCTAATTCTACATATTGGTAAACTATAGCAAATAGAAATATTTTAATAGAAGCTTATTTTCTGAGTTATTTTAATATGAATTATAATTTCATCAGAACTAGCTAGTTGCATATTGCCTTCACCCTATCACCCCAAACACACTTTATCACCACTTCTCGTTAAACATATTGTTGTTGTCCATGTCATGGGCTACGTAATTACTAATATGCTTAATCGTACTTAGTTTTAACCGGGAGAATTTCTGGAATTTCTTCCCTGCCGTCGTTTTGTCTTGAGTCGTTAATTTACAGATATTTAATGTTCAATATTAACCCCCCCCCCCCCATAAGTTTCAGTAGTTTCGAAAGGCCTGCCAAAGTCCTGAGCACTGATCCGACCTTCAAATACATCCATAAAAAATGAATATGTACAAAATCAGAATCTTTATTGTGTCTGTTTTACTAACATCTTTTAAATGGCTTTACATTGATTGTCCTTGAAATTTTCGGCTAAATTTCTAAATATTCCTGGCGAAAATTTTCTTTTAATTCATCATATTTTCACCAGACATTATGACAAAATATACAATATTTATTTGTTTGATTTTGTTTTAAAGATTCTTTGGCGGATGATAAGTTACTGTATCAGTCAAAGACTGGTGTCGATGTAATAGATTTAATTATTTTTGAATTAGAAACAATTATTTTTGTTTTTTAAATTGCTAGGGATATTCCTTTCTTGAGTTCTACCACCTTATGAAGTAGTTTATTCACAATCAACAAAATTGCACCGACAAAACTTGCGTCAATCCGAGGGTATGATAAAACCATCTTAGGAGATGTGTAGCGCATAGTAGTTCATAATTATGATAACTGAATAATAATACTAGTTGATGACCATGATTGGCAAAATCAGTAGAGCGTCAGAAAAAATGCGGTTCTGAATTCAAGGGTCGAGTTTGCACTTAATCCTTCCGGGGTAAATATCTCATATACAAATAACAGTGTGGATAATTTTACGAGCCGCGAAAATTGCTTTAGTACACCGTACAGCCCCAGACTACCTTGCTGGTCCGTCGCTAAAAGGATCTCTACAAAATTTTCGAATCCCAATTCCCTCCGCTTCTCAACCATAAATATTCTATAAACAGTCCTCATCTTACGTTTAGTCAAGGAATTCCTCCCCTATAGAGAGTTTAATAAACTCTCATGAACTTTCTTTCTGCTTTTGACTCTTCCCATTTTCACTGCCAAACTTCATCACTTTTCCATCTCGATTTTCATTTCCCCCCAATTATCTTCCCCTTTCCTCATCTATATTCCGTCCCTTCTTACCAATTTTCACCTCACTTTGACCACTGCGCCTTACCAACAGGTGCGACCTCCTTTCCTAAAATGTTCGCTATTTTTTACTCTATCTATCTATCTATCTATCTATCTATCTATCTATCTATCTATCTATCTATCTATCTATCTATCTATCTATCTATCTATCTATTTATCTATCTGTCTATTTGGGATGGACACATGTGTTAAACTTGCTCGGTAAGTTTTGTTTAAATTTCTTTAGAAATTCGTCATTGTGAACTTTTATTTTTATACCAATGTGTAGAGGGACTGACAGGTCAAATTTTGATCTGGTCAGTCTTCCAAAATATCGTGCCCCTCAGAGCAAAAACATCCAACATATTTTCGAAAATACTTTTGCAATTTTTAAAGCATGGCCGAAGCAAAGGCACTTACTTCTTTGTCAATACAAGAAGATGGGAAGGGAAAGCCATGCCTACTTGACCAGCAGGTAGTTTCAGACATGGACAAAGGAATGCCAACATTATCGCCTGAACATTTAGAAGCGGAGCAAGCTTCAGCTGCTTGTAAGCAATTGAACACGTGACTTACTAGTGGAAAATACCTCAGTGCCATAAGTGTGGGAAAACCACACACTTAAAGGCCTTTTGCCCTCTCTTAAACAAACGGAGGATAAACAAGGTCTTATTACCAACACCAAAACCCCAACATCAACACCCCAAACCAAACACAACACAAAAACCTGCAACATCCACTCCCACACCACCACAGACCAGAGACAACCACACACAAAATCCCACTGAAAAACCCTCCATTGCCTCCTCTCTCCCTGTCAAATACTTCCACAAACACCTGCACAAACACTCCACCACACAACATACCCCTCCCATCTACACTTGATTCAGAGTCTCAGACACGGGAACCTCTATATCTCCAAGTGAAAATGAAGCGGAAGCCCAAAAATCCAAGAAACAAAAGAGACAAGAAAAAACACAAAAACAAAAAACATCTACAGAAAACACGCACACACCCAACCCCACCATAAACACACCGCCACAAATTACAAACACATCAACAACATAATCACCACCAACACAACCAAACACTTCACCAACAAAACAAACACCCACACCACCACAATCACAAACCCCAACCACAAAAAGAAAACTACAAACAGAAACAGCACGCATAAAAAACAAAACACATTACACATACATAAAAACAACAAACAAAGAATTGGTAGACACTGTCCGAAAGGACTCTACTATCCAAATGGAAGGGAAAACCTTCCCCACCAACGACCCACCCCTACACCTCAAACTGATCAGGGTAACAACCCTACAACATGAAACATTGAAAGGGACCTTCCCACGTGATGTGTCCCCCTGACCCTGCCAAAAAACCCTTAGCCGTGTCCTGCTAAAAGGATTCCCTCCCTCCCCAAACACCCCCAATCTGGACATGGAAATCGAACAACCCGACCTCCAGGAAACGAAAAGGTAAGTGTTCCCGCATTTTCTCTCCCTAACTCTTCTTCACCTGGAAACAGGGTCAGCTTTTAAATGACCTCAGGTCACATTGTATAGATGTGATAGCCATCACCGAGTCCAGGATTCACGACAGACAGCAGCTAACGCCCATGTTCGATGACTTTGAGATCTACGCATCTCTCTGTCAGCCAGGAGGTGGAGAGAGAGTTGCTGTTCTGTTTCGAAAAAAATTGGATCTCAAAGCACAAACGATTCACTTGGACCCGGAGGGAAGCTTGGTGGTCCTGGACGTGAAAGGTAGTGAAGGTGGCGCTTTCAGCCTGGTGGCCGTATATACCCCGACTGGGACATCGCGACCATAGTTCTTCAAGCGTCTGGCGCCATTCTTGGGAACGTCTCGCTCCTTAGTGTTAGCGGGGGACTGGAATGGCATATTAAATGCACGTTAGGACTATGTAGGAGCTTGGGATAACAGAGGGGGTGTAATAACCTAAAAAATCTCATCAGCCAATTCCAACTGTCTGATAGATATCGACTAGATTTCCCAAGTGCACCACTGTGGACGTGGAGCAACCGTACTGGGTCTTCTCGATCGTATTTAGATAGACTTTTAATTAGAAAGAAAGATAAGGACACATGAAGCTGTCCACAAATGCACACGGTTGCCTATTCAGACCACAAATTAGTCACCTACGTAGTCAACATTGATAGAACACATAGACAGGGACCCGGATACTGGAAGCTAAACATGTCGCTTCCGGCGCGTAAGGCCTACAGTAAACGGATTAGCACCTTAGTTAAGTGTCAGTTGACGGGGGCGATCGTCAACAACAGGTGGTGGAGCTCTCTAAAGAGAGCAATTAGAATAGAATTGATAGCATTTACCAAGGAAGTAGCTTTAGAAAAAAAACGAAAAGGAACTGGTAGCTAAAGTAGATTTATAACAAAAAAGTAGATTTATAACAAAACTAAAGCCAGTGTCATTAACCTCTAAAATATTTACGCGCTTTACATAAAAACAGAACCTATTTTACTACTTGGTGTCCATACAACCTTACTCCCAGCTTGAAGAAAAGAAGCTAAATCACACCTGATTGTCTTTCATAAATAATAAAACACATTAGATAATATATCTTTATATACAACTAAAGAAGCGGGATAGTCACAACTGGAAGGTTTTTGAGCGTAGGGATACTAGCACGTGGTGGATCTGGGATTAAACCAACCATAAAAATGTGTAGAGAATTCGAAAAAAGATACTTTTGCCGAAAAAAATAATTTCTATTTATTGCTGCAAAATGGATAGACGCTGGCCGAATGGTTAAGAGGTTTACTTTGCAATCATTAAGTATCAGATCCCCTGCTACCTATTGACAACTTAGATAAGTGTCGTTCACCATAGTCGCGTGTCAACCCAAGCCTTGTCAGTGGAATTCGGTTAAGGGAAACCTTTTAGAAAGCCGTCGGGCGGGGTGCATCTCTACCTCAAAAGACCTGTTTTAACACTCACTAAGTCACATTGAATCTCATTGAAAACTGTTAAATATAGATGTTTCAGTAGAATGCTCATTCAATTACGCATTGATTTAACAAGCAGTCCATTTCGTTGAACTGAATCAGTCATCGTTAAAACTGACGGAGGTCCATTCCATTCCAACCAGTTATGGATCCAAGTTGAAATGGAATCCGAAACTTATGTTACGGTCAGTTTAACAGATATTTTATTGTAATGTAAAACCAGACGTTCTTTCATTGCAATTATTTGCTAAAATATTTCTTCTAAGAGTTTTCTTCGCAGCTTCATCTATTGTTTGCAAATATGTTGCTACTAAATCTTATTGTATAGTTATTTTTTTCTTTTTCTTTTCTTTTTATTTTGCAATATTCTTTATGGAAAAATTCATTATAAATACGAACGAATATGTATTTGATATCGGACACACACAACAAACAATTACATACATGCACATGGATATATATATATACTTAAATAATTACATATATACATGTATGTTTTTTTATTTATACATATAAACATTCTGATAAACACATACATGCACAAACACACTAAGAGATAGAAACGCACACACACACGCAAACATTGAGATACCGAGATAAGTAGATAGATAAATAAATAAATAGATAAACAGAAAGAGAGAGAAAAAGAGAGAAAGAGAGACAGAGAGTGTGTGTATGGTGTGTGAGGGAGAGATAGATAGAGAGAGAGAGTATGATTGGACTATAAATAAGTTTATTCTTCCATATGAAATGATCTAAATTCATACATAAATGTAAACCTACAAACACGTAATGCCCATGTACATAACTGCATACATAACTACACATACACAGATATACACATACCTACATATAACTCTATACATAACTACACACACACACACACATATACATATATATATATATATAAGTCGATCGACTTTCGTCAAATCGGACCGAGGAAACAATGTTTCCGTTGGTCTTTCCAATTGCTAATACTCTCTATCGGTCGCAACTCCATATATATATATATATATATACGTATGTGTAGTTATGTATGCATTTATGTATATATAATATACGTATGTGTGTGTGTGTGTGTGTGGTTACGTATAGAATTATATGTAGGTATGTGTATATCTTTGTATGTGTAGTTATGTATGCATTTATGTATATATATATATATATACGTATGTGTGTGTGTGGGTGTGTGTGGTTACGTATAGAGTTATATGTAGGTATGTGTATATCTTTGTATGTGTAGTTATGTATGCATTTATGTATATATATATATATACGTATGTGTGTGTGTGTGTGTGTGTGTGTGTGTGTGTGTGTGTGTGTGTGTGTGTGTGTGTGTGTGTGTAGTTACGTATAGAGTTATATGTAGGTATGTGTATATCTTTGTATGTGTAGTTATGTATGCATTTATGTATATATATATATATATATATACGTATGTGTAGTTATGTATGCATTTATGTATATA
>OZ024740.1:167763711-167773711 GCA_964016885.1 Eledone cirrhosa | reverse complement strand
AAACTCTGATATAACACCTGCAACCCTGATGGTATCCAATGATGTTGACTTGTTCTTCTTTTTGGTAAATATCATCTTGGTTAAGAGAGTGGGACTGGCTTTGTGCAGTGCCTTTGCTCACTATAAAAGCTTCACGGCACAGGCATTGCTTTATATCTGGAGATCTCTCTGCACTTGTCGTCACATGGTACCATGGGCCCAGCACTATGTGTCAATAATTGTCACAGGTGTAGTGTTTGTACCAGAGTTTTCAAGTCGCTGGCTGGACTAAAAATCACACTTGTTCAGCGCATCGGTAGGGTTTCTCCTACATGGATATAAAGTAGTGGCCGTACTCGAAAACGAGTTGGCAGCCACCATGTGTGTATGTTATCTCTTTCTCTTAATTTCTAGTATATTTTTTTGACCGGCCACCTTCCTGGTGGCAAGGTTGTAAAAGAAAAGAAATTGTCATCCCATGAATCGCAAGAATGTTTTGCAAATATTGAAGGTGCCAGCTATCGCAGCCATTTGTAGACTATGAATTATTTTGTTGGCAGTTTTTATTTTCAGGTTCCACCAGTATTCCTTAGTGCCATCTGTCTCAATATATTCTCCCTCGTTTGTTGTTAATTTTGTTTTCCGATGTGCGTTCTAGATGGTTCTAGCTATACCATCGTGTCTCATGGGGAGGTAGTAGCGAGATGACATTCTTTCGCAGCTGGCAACAATGTGGCTTACATCCTCGATCTTTGTTTTACATAGCCTACATTTATTGTCAGCTGATGGCCCTCCCCTTTTGTGCAGCAGATATTTGGTAGGGAGTTCTTGTTCCTGTATTGCATAGAGATATCCCTCAAGGTGTGATGTCATAAACTTGTCGGAACTCCATGCCAGGCTTTTTGAGTGGTTTATTTCCTCTATGGTCTGTGTTTTACGTCTCAAGTATCCATGCACAACTTTTCCTGTAAATTGGTCAATTTTTTCATCTTGTTTGAACATTGAATAGGATCTTCCGATTTCTCTGGGTGAGAGATTTGTATCAGGCTTTATTCCATATCTCTCCTCCAGATCAGTGACTATTCTAATGATATTTTTTTTTCATGCTCATAAACCTGGGCAAGATGGTTGCCAACCTTTTTCCTCTGTTGAAGATGTTGCTTCAGTGTTACTATCCGGGTCTCATATGATGTTAATATGGATTTTAGACCCCGGCCACCTTTCTTGCGTGAGAAGTATAGCCTATCCACATCACCATTTATGTTAAAGTTCCCAGTAACACTGAGAAGTTTGCGAGTTCTAACATCCATCTCACTTAGTTCTTGCAATGACCAGTTCAGCAGGGCAAATGTTGGCGTTAGAATTGGCACAGCATAAGTATTGTGGGCAATGTATTTGTTGTCCGCTGAAAGTTCTGATGACCATATTTTCTTTACTCTTCTGAGGTATTCAGTTCTGGTTCTCTCCTTATTTATGGGTCCATCATATCTGACATTCTCATCCTGTCCAAGATATGTGTAGTTGTCACCTGACTGTAGAGGTTGTATTGTCAGGCCGTTCATGTCTAGATTTCTAGAGGAGGGCACAGCTCTTCCACGTTTTACTGCCAAATATGCACACTTGGACTCACCAAATTTCATTTTGATGTCTGTTGAAAATGTGTAATGAGGTCCAATTGTTTCTTGATGTCATTGATATTTGGCCCATACAACTTCAGGTCATCAACTAAGAAAAGATGGGAGATACTTCTGGACTCACTTCTTTGTCCACGTTGTTTCCTGAGTAGGTAAGATAGTGGATTTAGTGAGAGAACAAAGAGTAGCACTGACAAGCTATCACCCTGAAAGATGCCCTACTGGTAATGTATCTTATCAGTCTTAACTTGCTCCTTCTCACCTCTAAGGATCAAATTGGTGTACCAGTTCTTGGTCAGACGTTCAACAGCAGCTACCAGTGGTTGTGGGACTTTGGCTAACTGTAAAGCCTTAACAATCAACCCATAAGGTACACTATCAAATGCTTTTTGATAATCCAGCCAGACCACAGTCATGTTTCTGCGATTCTTTGTTGTTTTTTCTTGAATCATTTTATTAGTTAGTAGGTGATCTATGCAACCCCACACCTCCCTCTTTCCAACAGCTTGCTCAGGTGTTATGATATTGTTGGTAGCACAGTGATCCTGTATGTATGTATGTATTTATGTATGTATAAATGTATGTATATATGCATGCAATGATATATGTATGAATGATGGCTGGCCCTCGTTATCGTGTATCCCATTATTAATAATTATTAATTAATTCCATCGTGCAATACCTGTGCGGGAAGATATTTTTTAAAGTGAGGAAAGACTGTGCACTGAGCCAATCCCACTCTCTGAGCGACAGTAGCTATGACCCGAAAAGAAGAAAAGATCAACATCACCGGTAACTGCTGAGCCGCAGGTTTTATATCGGAGTTATCCCAGTTTCCTGTACATACATACACACACACACATTTCGTACGGAGTGCACTAACAGCCGAATTGTATGATAAAGTTATATCTGTATAGCTAAAGTGTGTGATCCAGACTGTACAATTGTACATATCTAATATGTGGACATGGGAACATGCCAGAAAATACGAATTTCCCTCTAAATGGAAAAAAATGATAAACATCTTTAATCGATTTTTGGATCCAGATTGAACCTTCATTGGAATACGTGTATATCGTCCAATATACATAGCTGTATACATACATGTAAGTGAATTTCGTACATTTAAAGATATACGGTATGTTTAACAAATAAACATTTTGAAAGGCTCAATGTCGAAGCTAAATTCTAATGTTATTTTAAGTTGTGTCAACTTATGCAGCTTCGTATGCGATTGAGGCTAATCAGCCCATTTACATTGGCGAAAAATTATGTAAATTATGTCACAAACTCCAGCAGTAGGCAGAGGGAAGCATTGTCTTGATGAGGACCATCTAAGTTCGAAATGCATAGACAACTATTTCCCTTGGTTCTGCTGGATCCTGCTAGACGGCGCTGACCGTCAGATCTCTATTCATAGTTAAATCTTTCAAAATGATTATTTATTTAACATACCGTATATCGTTAGATATACGAAATTCCCATACAAGTATGTATACAGCTATTCTAATATATATATATATATATATATATATATATATATACAGGAAAATGTTCAAGACCCCGACGGCAGAGCTCAAGTCGTTTCGACGACTATTTCTAGACAGAAATAACCATTGAAATGGCCTGAGCTCTGCCGTCGGGGTCTTGAACATTTTCCTAATACCCACTGTACTACCCTAAGTATTGAGTACTTTGGTGCGTTATGGTCCACCCGGTTCCTTACAACACTTCCTTCGTTATATATATATATATATATATATATATATATATATATATATATATATTAGAAAGTGAGGTTTTTTTTACAAAATGAAAAATAACCGAGGTGTCCTACACGAGTGGAAGTATAAAGAAAAAGGGATGAAATCGAAAATGCAACTGAAGTCTTATTTTTAAAAAAAATATATATATTTATTTGGTTCCTTTACCGGTTTCGCAGTTCTTCTGCTTTTCAAAAGGTGAGTTGAGATGGAGGCTCTGTGGTTTTTTCTCACACGTGAGAAAAACCACAGAGCCTCCATCTCAACTCACCTTTTGAAAAGCAGAAGAACTGCGAAACCGCTAAAGGAACCAAATAAATATATATATTTTTAAAAAAAATAAGACTTCAGTTGCATTTTCGATTTCATCCCTTTTTCTTTATATATATATATATATATATATATATATATATATATATATATATATATATATATATATATATTGTTATACTTTGGGAGGGTCATGTTGCCAATAAGAAACACACGCACCAGATGTTTTCATTCCAATTTATTATAAATTAAAAGATTTAAAAAAAAAAATATTTATAAATTTCCGGACGGTTGTTCATATATTGTCAAAGTTCTTTCGTCACACATTCTGTGACCTCTTCAGTGACTGGGGATTCTTTTCTTTGTTTTGTGCCTCTCCTTTGTTCTGTCCTACGCCATCTTGTTTTTGTGTGACACACAAAAACAAGATGGCATAGGACAGGCTGTCGATGGTCCTATTCACGCCACTGGGATGACGTTGTGCAACGTGTGTATTTTTTTAAAAAATGCAACACGTGGTTCGAGTCATTCACAGATTTGCATTTGCTTTGTAAACGCAGATAGTTATCTTCTTCTCCTTTGCTGAACATCCGGAATTTGACTACTGTGATTTACGGATTAATTGGTGAAATATATTTCTTACTTAAAGAAATATATACAAAGGAGATATATCATTTTAAAAGGTATCTATATTTGAAGTTCTAGTTAAACTTTAATTGGTTACCTACCTAGCTACATTCTTTACAAATTATTCCCTGTGATTGTTTATTTTATATATATATATGTCATTCTATTTCTAGTTGATATGTAATGCTCAGATCTATTCATTGGAATCTTTGAGCTCATTCTACAATTGATTTGGCGCATGTCTCTCAGACATGACAACCCTTAATTTTAATTTTGTATATATATATATATATATATATATATATATATATATATATATATATATATAAGGTAATGGATTCTTTTACAATGGAATTAGCTCGAAGGAGGAAAATACCCACTGAGCCGTGTATAAACTAATATGTATGTGATGAAACACAGATACCAACACATCTGTATATATATTGCAAAAGAAAATTTAGCCAGATTGAAGTATACTAATTATTATACTACAGTTTGTCCATATCGATTTAAAATAATAAATCAACAAAGACGAACTGCATTGCCAAGAGGCTATGATGTTTAGACACATTTAAATTTCAAAATCAAAGCTGTTCCGTAGATAAGTTTAAACTTTAAAATCCAAATATGTTTCGAGTTAAATAAGTGTAGGAATATCATGTCCTGCTCTCCTCAGTAAACATCCAGGGACAAATTGATATGCTTCACTTCTAAATAATTTAAAAGACTGCGTGACGCACATGGTTTAACAGTATCTAGCTAGTCTCATAACCGTACTGCTAGAAATAAAAGTCGTATATATGAGGCGGCTTTCAGCTCAGACTAGGAGCAGTTATTCATAAGGTAATGGATTCTTTTACAATGGAATTAGCTCGAAGGAGGAAAATACCCACTGAGCCGTATATAAACTAATATCACATACATATTAGTTTATATATATATATATATATATATTTCCTTCGTTATATATATATATATATATATATATATATATATATATATATATATATATATATATATATATATATATATATATATATATATATATATATATAACGAAGGAAATGTGGTAAGGAACCAGATGGACCATAACGCACCAAAGTACTCAATACTTATATTAGTAGAGTGGGTAATAGCTCTGCCGTCGGGGTCATACTTGTTCCTATATATATATATATAGTTGTTGTAAGGTTGCAAAAAATGCATCCGTGGGTGGTATGCCGTTTGAGCACTCGATGCTCACGTGGAGCAGAGTATATATTTATAAATAATGAGGAATCAGTGATGTAATAAAACAATTTATTAACATATTATATATGTTTCTCCGACTATCAGCTCAAGGCAGGATCTATTATAGATCGAACTTGACTCTGCACTCGTAAGGTCCTCAGACATATTTATCGTTTTCAAGTGACATATTTATCGTTTTCATGAAGAAATGCATTGAAAACGATAAATATGTCTTAGGACCTTACGAGTGAAGAGTCAGGTTCGATCTATAATAGATCTTGCCTTGAGCTGATTGTCGGAGAAACATATGTAATATGTTATTAAATTGTGTTTTATTGCATCACTGATTCATCGTTATCTCTCTCTCTCTCTCTCTCTCTCTCTCTCTCTCTCTCTCTCTCTCTCTCTCTATATATATATATATATATATATATATATATATATATATATATACATGTATATTTATTAAAGTAACAGATAAAGTTTAAGCAAAGAATCGCTGCTTTCACCCTTAACGGGTGCTACTGAAACTCATTTTAGTCAACTGGATTTTAGTCTTCAAATTTATTATTATTACTATATATATATATATATATATATATATAAATATATATAGCTGTTGAACAGGCGAGAGAACAGCCGTCTGGCAGGCACGCTGTCTCATATGAGGGTGTGGTGATGGTTGCAGGATTGCGATGGTGAAGGGCTTGAATGGAGTAGAAATTTTGTGTAAAATATAGAAATTGATGCTGTGTTTGCGCGAATGTGTGCAAGCAAAGGTTCAATATGTGTGCAAAGAAACAAATTAAAATGTGAAAATAAATTAATATACGTATAATGAAGGAAGAGGGACGAAACTAAGAAAGAAGAAATTTGAGATATACGGGAAAAAATAAGATGAGAGATTATGAGAGAGATTGGGTAGAATGGTGAGAGGCAGATCAGAAAGAGGTAGCATTGGAGAATAAGCTAGAAAGAGAGATGTAGATGTAAAAGAAGCAAAGTGTGCTATGAAAAGCGATACTAAGGGATTGAAAAGATAAAGGCAAGGGAGTGGGTGGATAGGCAGAGTGTGACGTCGGAGACAAGGGCAGACAATTACATGTACGGAGAGAATAGGGGTGCTAGATGGATGTATGGAGGCACAGAGAGAAAGAGAGGGGGAGGGGAGAAATAGATAAAGTGCGAGCAGTGGAAGGAGATAAATAGATTCGATACATGTGTAAGTTAGGTAGAGGATAGGGACTGAGACAGTGAAAACATCGAAGTGTGCAAGCATACACACACACACACACACACACACACACACACACACACACACACACACACACACACACACACATACACACACACACACATATGTGTGTGTGTGTATACTTAATTCTTTTTCTCTATATTTATTTTTGCACACTTAATTTTTTTCACTCTCTCGGTCCCTATCCTCTACCTAACTTACACATGTATCGAATCTACCTATCTATTTATCTCCTTCCACTGCTCTATTTCTTTCTCCTTCCACCACTTTATTTCTCTCTCTCTCTCTCTCTCTCTCTCTCTCTGCCTCCATACATTTATCTATCTATCATCCCTATTCTCTCCCTTACATGTCATTTTCTGCCCTTTTCTCCAATGTGTGTGTGTGTGTGTGTGTGTGTGTGTGTGTGTGTGTGTGTGTGTGTGTGTGTGTATGTATGTGTGTGTGTATGTATGTGTGTGTATGTGTGTGTGTGTGTGTGTGTGTGTGTGTGTGTGTGTGTGTGTGTGTGTGTGTGTGTGTGTGTGTGTGTGTGTGTGTGTGAGTGAGTGTGAGTGAGTGTGTGTGTAAATAGGGTGCGGAGCCAAAATTATCGGAAGAACCTGTAAAAGCGAGAGCATTGGAAATGATATATTGTTGTCCATGCCGTTTGTAGATCCTGGTCAAAATTGTTAGCTACTTCATTGTGCCTTCCTGCTGCTTGTTCTCGGTGCATGTCAGTTTGAGTTTGTTGTTGTTGCTTTTTCCCCCTATCCCCTTTCTCATATTGCTTTTTTGTGTGTGACCTGAATATTAGAATTTTTTTGCATCTTTCAAGTATCTAATGTTTGTATGAATAAAGTGAAAGAGATCAAAAGGGAAGTAGTCGTATTGAGGTGTCTATACAGGCGATATGAAGCTTGACATCATTACCATTACAACAGCAAACAGAGAGCGATATAATATAAAATATTTATGGTCCTTCGTGATAAACGAGAGAAACATCTCAGAAGAAGCGATTCACCGACTTGGCTAGATAGGATTGTTTAGGAAGAGTGCCTCATGGAATCTCTTAGCAGAGACTACATTCTAAAAGCAGCCCTGTTCAAGCGTCGGCAATCCCCTTTGGCAATTGACGATCTTGTCCGCTGAATCGTTTTAATATATCGTGGTTGACGATCATTGCGGATCGTTTGCCGATACAGAAAAATATAATGCAGTCTCTACTTTAGCTTTTTTCTTCATATAAAAACGTTGGATGTGAAATAGAATACATTTCTATAACTTTCCATTTTAGTTTATAAAGTTCCGGCGTCTTTGCTTGAGGAGAGAGGAAACTTTTCTCTTTGGAGTGAAATAGGAAATTATACTTTTGCTTTCCCTTTATATTATAAAGCAGTGCCTTTTTTGTGTTTGTTTCTCACCAACAAAATATATTCCCCCTTGGTGTGTGTTTGCAGAAATGCGTTGTTTTCGTTTTTATTTCCTTTTACATCTTTTTGAACTGTGTCATCATATCTCTTACATTTGACTGTCTACGATATTCACAACACTCCATTACAACTCACAGTCTTAGAATTGTAACTAGAGTTGCATGCGGGGTGAGGAAACCAGTTATCTTTAATAGATCTTGCGCCTGCCATTGTATTCAATAATTGTTTCTACTTTTTGGCACAAGGCCAGCAATTATCCCAGTACATTACTGGTGCTTTATTTTATCGACCCCGTAAGGATGAAAGGCAAAGTTAACCTCGGCGGGAATTGAACTCAGATCGTAAAGGGACGTAACTATGCTGGAAAGCATAACCCAACCCTCTACCGATACTGCCAATTCACCGCCCTACAATAATATTCAATAATATTGATGCTTATGGGATGTGGATCTGTTGTCAGAGATACAAGATTTGGTTTGTATAAATGTTTCAAATATTTGATTTCGTTTACGGTTAGTAAATGTTCCAATTATTTGATTTCTTTTGCGGTGTGTGTTTGACGCACGTGGTTATGTGTGTTGCTGCTGACTTTGGCCGAACTCTATTAGAGCTGACCCGAGGCTAACCAACTACAAGAACATGGAATAGACAAATCATTTTGAAAATACCTTAGAATTAATACACACAAATTTGTTTAATATATACTAGATACAATTCGACTCTTGTACCCCCCGAAGGCCTGTTGCATTCAGTAGTGCCCTCATTATTTAAACCTATCCACTTTTATTATCGTAGACTTAATGCTTTTCCTTTCTTTATTCGTTACGCCTATTGGTAAGGTTATCAGCGCCAAGTATATCCGACCTCTCCTATTTCGTAATGTTCTCATCATTTTGCAGCGAATTGGCAGCATCGGTAGAAGGTCGGACGCCATGCTTTACAGCATAGAGTTACGGCCCTTTATGATCTGAGTTCAAATCCTGCCGAGGTTAACTTTGCCTTTCATCCTTACGGGGTCGATAAAATAAAGCACCAGTCACGCACTGGGGTCGATTTAATCGACCTTCCCCTCCCCCAAAATTGCTGGCATTGTGCCTATATAAGAAACCATTATTTTAGCATAGTTACGTCCCTTAACGATCTGAGTTCAAATCCCGCTGAGATTGACTTTGCCTTTCATCCTTACGCGGTCGATAAAATAAAGTACCAGTAATGCACTGGGTAATTGCTGGCCTTGCGTCAAAAAGTAGAAACAATTATTTTGCAGCGAACCATTGTTATTGTTTTAGTGTCCATTTCGGGATATATTTGTAAATGACCATTTTAAGTTGTGTTATAAAATTTCCCAGTATTAAAATTAAACTCCAGATAAACAGTTACGTTTAACAATTAAGTATCTCTTCAATTCACTAAGCTATTGGACAGTGGAACAACCAGATGATAGAAATTAGGAGCTTTAACAGTAACTGTATTTATGGTGTTAGATTTAATACTCTTTCTTTGTATGTTAGGTCTAATGAAAAGGATATTAGTGCCAAGCATATGCACTGATTCGTTCAATTGTCTTATTTTCCAGTGATGTCTCTCATTTTCTGTTCTCCCTTGGGACAATAAATAGCTTTGTCAATAAACGTGTTGTTTAAATGTTGCAGTTTACATTGCGGGTATGAGCGCAAGTTCTGTGTTAACGTATCAACATATATAAAGTATCAACATATATTCCATTTTATGTTGAATAAAATACGGTATCGCAAGTAACTAATACGTAATACGAGGATGATCCGGACATGGACAACGAAATGAGAACTGTATGTAAGTATGTATAAATGT
>OZ024740.1:167731211-167761211 GCA_964016885.1 Eledone cirrhosa | reverse complement strand
ATGTACTTGAATTAAGGTATTTCTATCTGGCTAAAAAATTATTGTCATTTTGCAAAAAAAACAACACAGTAGTGTTGATCATATATTTTTTAATCTTTAATTTCTAAATTGTAATATATATATATATATATATATATATATATATATATATATATATATATATATATATATATATATATATATATAGGAGCAGTTTAGGTATGATACATTTTATTACTAATTATATCTAAATGTTTCTTCTCTCTTCATAATGTATTTTTAACTCTGATACTGGTTCAGTCTGGTTCAACTGAATTGGTCTGTCCTGGTCATTCATTGAGCAACATCGGTGAAGTTGGCACCCTTAACTCACAGTTGGGTGCGGATGCATTCATGTATATATGTGTGTGTCCGCATGTATCTGTGTGTTTCTAAATATATAATATATATATATATATATATATATATATATATATATATATATATATATATATATATATATATATATATATATATATATATATATATATATATATATATATAAAAGGTTTAGCAAATAATGAAAAAGTTTCAAAGTAAATTTTAAAAAATTGACTTTACCTACTATAGTTACCTTTACCGATCGGTTTCGAATCCCAAAAATAAAACGGAGACCATACGGCCTTCGTTGCAAAGAAAGATTCTCGTCAGAAGGTTCTTTTCATTCAAAGAATATAAAATTCCTGAATTTAAATTACAGACTAGCGCTATCAAAACTGTTCCCGGGATGAGAGTGGATGATGTAGAAACAGGTTTATCAAGGGCCGAAGCAAAGATGGAGGCAGAAGGAGGTAGGTCAAACCAGCCACAGCTATCGCTAGCAGCAGTCAGAACGACCAAATTTGTTCTCAACATTAGAGGAGGTAGTAGTAATAGGATATGTGTTCCTTCACGCACAAGGCGCTAGGTACGCATGTATTGTCCAACCAAATGCCAGTGTGGTTGAATGGCGGGTTAATAAATTGACGAGCCAGAACAAATATAAACAAGGTTTAGCAAATAATGAAAAAGTTTCAAAATAAATTTTAAAAAATTGACTTTACCTACTATAGTTACCTTTACCGATCGGTTTCGAATCCCCAAAATAAAACGGAGACCATACGGCCTTCGTTGCAAAGAAAGATTCTCGTCAGAAGGTTCTTTTCATTCAAAGAATATAAAATTCCTGAATTTAAATTACAGAATAGCGCTATATATATATATATATATATATATATATATATATATATATATATATATGTATATATATATATATATATATATATATATATATATGTATATATATATATATATTGTTATACTTTGGGAGGGTCATGTTGCCAATAAGAAACACACGCACCAGTTGCTTTCACTTCAATTTATTATAAATTAAATTTATAAATTTAGGAATTTATAAATTTTCGGTTGGTTGGTTGGTTCCACAACCAGACGATTGTTCATATATTGTCAAGGTTCTTTCGTCACACATTCTGTGACCTCTTCAGTGACTGGGGATTCTTTTCTTTGGTTACAATCAGAGAGATAAGATCAGAGTATATAGAGGAGCCAGAACCAAATGGAAAAAATGGTAAATAATGATACAAATGGGACCTGTCCCTTGTATAGGAGCAAATTTTAGAATAGAATAGAAAGAACTGGAAATAAGGTTAATAGAATAAACTCATGGTATGATAGCAATAAATACCAGAGTCTAATGTTCATCAATACGACCCCTAGAGGTGAATTAGCTTACAAATTCAGAAGGGCCCTAGATAAATATAAACTCAATATTAAGATAGTAGAAAGACCAGGTACCTCCATAAAAACACTTATTAGAAATAAATACCCTTTTCAAAGACCTCCCTGTATAGATAAGAAATGTATAATCTGTAAACTAAGCCCCTATATTAACTGTAAAACTAGAAACATAGAATATAGCATAAGATGTGCTGAGTGACAATGTAGAGATAAGAATATAGTATAGTGTACATAGGTGAGACAGATCGTAGTATAGGAGAACGGATAAATGAACACCGGCGAGAGCTTCAAGATAGTAAAGAATCATCTGTACTCTACCAACATGCTAAAATAGAACATAAGGGTAAATTAAAGAACATAATAATAAAAATAGAATTTACACACAGAAAAGACGCAATGTTTAGACAAATCACAGAGGAAATAAACATAAATGAACTCCAAACAAAATTAAATAGAAAGCATGAATGGAATAGCAACATCATAACTTACAAGTAAGGACAAAATGAAAACACACACAGAACAAACAACCAACTAGTAACATGTAAATAAACAAATAAATAAACAAATAAAAACACACACAGACGCCCGGATATAACACATGCGCAAACTAAGCACACAGCACACACAAAAACAAGATGGCGTAGGACAGAACAAAGGAGAGGCACAAAACAAAGAAAAGAATCCCCAGTCACTGAAGAGTTCACAGAATGTGTGACGAAAGAACTTTGACAATATAAGAATAACCGTCCGGTTGTGGAATCAACCAACCAGAAATTTATAAATTTTTAAATTTATAATTTAATTTATAATAAATTGGAGTATATACAATTGGTGCGTGTGTTTCTTATTGGCAACATGACCCTCCCAAAGTATAACAATATCGGTTTCAACACACGTTTTCAGATAAAGAATCTTGCTAAACAAATTCAGAAACGAAATATATATATATACATATATATATATATACATATATATATATATATATATATATATATATATATATATATATATATATATATATATATATATATATAGTGGGTATATTTTTTGGGTATATATATATATATATATATATATGTGTGTGTGTGTGTGTGTGTGTGTGTGTCGGTGTGTCTGTGTGTATTTCCATATACACAGGCATACATCCTTACACTCATAAACAGTAAGAGTAAACTGGCTTAAAGACTTAAAAGTATTTAACTAAATAAATAATGCATTACACGGCAAACAGTCACAGCATTACATAGCAATGTCAAATAAAGTTAAATGAAGACAAACTATATTTATTATACAATAGAATAAAGCAAATTCTGAAATGAATTATATCAATATTAACTATGGCTTTCTTTGGCAGCCATAACTACTTTCACTCTATTGAGCTCTGTTAATTTAATCAGACTTTAACATTATTTCAGGCCTTCCTAATGCTGCAAACATAGTTGGTGATTATTCCAACGACGATTTTTCTGTGCTTCATTCTTTTTTTTCGGCTCCTATGATCCGAGGCAAACATTTCTAAATTCTAGTTTTTGGTATTTCATCTTCTTTTAAATGCGTTTTACATAATTTCAATATATCCAATCTTCCTGGACATAAGCATAACCGATAACTTATGATGTTCTCCTTGCAAACTTGCGTCCTAGTGCTCAATCTTACTGTCTAATATTTTGGAAAGTGTCTTTACAATAGTCAAACGTTGACCCTAGCCTTGTAAATGAAATTGAGAAAACTGAAACTCTATGAAAGCCTATCGGATCGATTGCACTTGTAATTCAAATGTCCTATCTTATCCTGAATTTTCTCATACTGATTCTACCCTAGAATTAATTTATGGGTTAATGATTCGAAAGGTTAGTTGATCGAACGACTGAATGCGATGGAGAATCCATCGATGGAGTCGAAAGCGATGGAGAATCTGTCATATATTTCTCAAAATTATCAAGTTGTAGGATATTTTTTTAAAACTTGCAATTCCTGACGATTAATTTTGTTTTTATTTGAAAGATCTACTTGTACTTTTACTTGGTAAAGGTTGCGGTGTGATTCAGGAAGATAGCCAAATTCATATAAAATTGTGTCTTCTTCATATATTTTTTACTTCCCTTTCTTTCTCCTTCATGCTCACAAATGTATTCATTAGTTTCATAGAAATAAAACCTGGACATTGACTAGTTGTAACGCGCATCCAAACTAATTGGAGCCATAATATACTTCTGATTGACACATATATAATCTGACAACTATGTCGGATTATTCAGTCATTGTTATGCTTTTAAGAATATAGAGGTAAAAAGTGAAATGGGATTTATCTGTATTTCATCTTAAAGCATAGTTGATCATGTATTTAGAAAATGCTTACTCAAAGGAGATTAGTTATAATGGCGAAGCTTGTTTTTACTTCTACACATCATAAATCGTGTCCTTTATCTCTCAATTTAATACTCTTTGTAAGTATTTCATTAAAATAACATCGAAAAGCACGAAGCCGAAATTGTATGAGAACCAACTGCCGTTCTTTTTCTCCTCGATTAAGTCAGCTTTCCACCATTTTAACATTCGCTGTGTTATTGTTATTGATTAATTTTATGAAGGAAAACAAGAAAGGGAAAGTTATAAAAACACTCAGAAGTTAGTTTGGATTTAATTCGGATAAATTCATTCGGATTAATTCGTCGTTTCCTTTTCATTTATATTCACAATTTTTGCTTTTTTGTTTTTCTGTACTCTGGTTAGTAGAAAATGTGTCATGATAGCTCTTTGCTTTACAAAGTATGATAACTTGCTGACTTTCAATTACTGTAGAGTGTATATCTGAAATTAAGTGAAGATTATAAAATAAGGATGATAATAAACAAGCTTTACATGAATGTGAACAAAGGAAATTTATTCTATAATATAGTTGAAGATGTTCGAAAGAATAGTAAAAAAAAACCGGACCAACCAGTAATCCTGTAAAACATGTATTAACACATATATATGTAAATCATTAATGGAAGTGCACACACACGTGTATATATATGTATATATATATATATATATATATATATATATATATATATATATATATATATATATATATATATATATATATATATATATATATAGGAACGAGTAGGACCCCGACGGCTGAGCTCAAGCCGTTTCGACGGCTAATTCTGGACTCTTGACCAAATATCACGAGCAACCTATCTCTATCTCAAAATTATTTTTGAAAAGCATAAGAAATGCGCAACAGGTAATAACTTAAAACTAAAACTGAATACTAACTAATACTTATTACCAATTTATACTTATTCCTAATTAAACTATTTTTCACTGGGAAAAATTTGTCACCATTTTCTTTTTCTTTTTACTAATATATATATATATATATATATATATATATATATATATATATATATATATATATATATATATATATTTCGTTTCTGAATTTGTTTAGCAAGATTCTTTATCTGAAAACGTGTGTTGAAACCGATATTGATATACTTTGGGAGGGTCATGTTGCTAAAAAGAAACACACGCACCAGTCGTTTTCACTCCAATTTATTATAAATTTAAAAAATCTTTTCAAAAAATTTATAAATTTCAGGTTGGTTGGTTCCACAACCGGACGGTTATTCTTATATTGTCAAAGTTCTTTCGTCACACATTCTGTGAACTCTTCAGTGACTGGGGATTCTTTTCTTTGTTTTGTGCCTCTCCTTTCTTCTGTCCTACGCCATATTGTTTTTGTGTGTGTTGTGTGCTTAGTTTGCGCATGTGTTACATCCGGGTGTCTGTGTGTGTGTGTGTGTGTTTATTTGTTTATTTATTTGTTTACTTACATGTTACTGGTTGGTTGTTTGTTCTATGTGTGTGTGTTTTGATTTTGTCCTTAATTGTAAGTTGTGATGTTGCTATTCCATTCATGTTTTCTATTTAATTTTGGTTGGAGTTCATATACGTTTATTGTTTCTGTGATTTGTCTAAACATTGCATCTTTTCTGTGTGTAGATTTTATTTTTATTTCTATGTTCTCTAATTTGCCCTGATGTTCTCTTTTAGCACGTTGTTGGTGTATTGATGATTCTTTTCTATCTTGAAGCTCTCGCCAGTGTTAATTTAACCGTTCTCCTATACTACGAGCTGTAGAGGTCGCAGAATGTGTGACGAAAGAACTTTAACAATATATGAACAACCGTGCGGTTGTGGAACCAACCAACCAGCCAACCGGAAATTTATAAATGTTTTGAAAAAATAAAAATAAAATTTTTTTAAATTTATAATATATTGGAGTGAAACCATGGTGCGTGTGTTTCTTATTGGCAACATGACCCTCCCAAAGTATAACAATATATATATATATATATATATACACACATACAAAAATGCGCTTGCGTATTCCACTCTCTATATATATGTTGGTATATATATATAGCGAGAGAGAGAAAGAGAGAGAGAGAGAGAGAGAGAGAGAGAGAGAGAGAGAGAGAGAGAGAGAGAGAGAGAGAGAGAGAGAGATGTATGTGTGTGTGTATGTATGGACACGTAGTTCCTGAGGGTTTGTAGATGCGCCATATTGACATACAGCATTTCCAGGGCACTTTTAATCGTGGCAACGCCCATCTATTCTCCAGGTCGGAATATAGCAGATCTTTCCAGAGAAAGATAGAGAGTGAGAGAAAGGAAGTGAGAAAAAGATACAGAGGAATAACCTACCTCGGTACAACACTGGTACTTTTTTAGCGAACTTAAATGGAAAGGCAAAGTTGATTATGGTGGGATTTGAACTCCGAGCAGAGAGTCGAAACAAGTACTGCAAAGGATTCTATCCGACGTTCTAACGAGTCTGCCAATTTTCCGTCTCTCTCTCTCTCTCTCTCTCTCACTCTCTCTCTCTCTCTCTCTCTCTCTCTCTCTCTCTCTCTCTCTCTCTCTCTCTCTCTCTCTCTCTCTCTCTCTCTCTCTTTATTTATATATATATAAGAGGTCCATTCATATATCTATATATATAAAACGGTAGATGTCTGTCTCTGTGTGTGTATGATCTTTATGCATTTCCACATTTCTCTAACGATTTTGATGATTTTTTTCTAATGTGCTCCAAATTTACCAGGGGAGGTCAACGCGTAATTACTTTTGCCAAAATGTCCTGCTTCTATGAAAAAAAATCGATAAAACTAAATACATGTTGTAACCCTCTCTCTTACACGCTTCATTCCTCTCACCACTCTCAATCTCCTCCGCAAGTCTCTTTAAAAGGTTACTGCCTCCGTCTCTGAAGGAACCTGACACAAACTTTGATAACCCTCTCTCTTACACGCTTCATTCCTCTCACTACCCTCAATCTCCTCTGCAACTCTCTTTAAAAGGTTACTGCCTCCGTCTCCATTACAGTTTAGAACAACGACAAATCTTCTCTCTCTATAATAGATCATTCACCCTCTTCGTTCGTCATACATCAAATATCAAAATTTAAAAAGCCGATAACACTAAATACATGCTGCTCTCTCAACGTTATATTTTACATCAAATAACAAATATTCAAAAGCAACAGATGAATTTATAAAACAACAAACGTAACAATAACGACGTGTAGCGTTCATTTACTTGAATCTCAACAAAGACATTCTATTTTATTTATGTCCTTTTTGTAATTTTTCTTTCTTTGTTTTTCTCAATATGACACAAAAAATTAATGAGAAAACTTTTTAACGAACGTCTGATTTCGATGATTTATTTTCCAGTGTGCTCCAAAATAACACCCCTGTTTACGCTCTTTTGTGCTATAACTCAGATAGGCTTGGTTTACAGGTTTGACCTATTATTTGACGTGCATTCTTCATAGATCTTACTTAGTACTCACATTCCACTTACTCACCGTTCAATTGAAAGTTTTGGCTACTCCCCCTTTCATGCTCCATTACCTGCATAAATATTTACGTGTTCGGTCCTGCTACAATATAGTACTCACTTGAAACTAATTCAGTAGTCTGTAGAAAAATTGACTCGGTTGTCACAAAATGCAACTCGAAATGCAATTACCCGGGAAACCGAGACAGACAAAAAGAGGAGCATCCGCCTTTCCGGAAATGCATTTGTAACTGCAGTTGCACGTGCAGCGCAAACTGATGAACAACATTCTCGACGATGAAGCAAAAATGCGGCCTCGTGACGGTGAGGACGAAGAACACCGTTACAGTCGACGACGAAGAGATGCCGCCTCAACTGCTGCGTCACGTGCTGCCGAGGACGAAGGGCAGCGTTCCAGACGTCAAAGTACGGACGCCGCTTCAACAGCTTCCGTTCGCGCATCAGAGACTGCGCAAATTCAATTACAAAGGCTAAACGCCAACGCACTCCGAAGGAGTGCTAAACGAGGTACACAGAGGATCAGTTGCACTCAGTGGTCTCATAGGGCTTTCCACTATGACCCAACAGTAAACTATGCCCGAAGTTCAGATTGGATCCATGTCTGTCATTTGCCAATATTGTCGGGCAAAAAAATGGCCTGGGGAGACTTCAGGGATGTGCTGCTCTGACGGCTAAGTGAAACTGCCTCTTCTACAGAAACCACCACAACCTTTAAAGTCTCTACTGACCGGTGCCACAGCGGAGTCGGAACACTTCCTTTGATGTTCCAGGAGATACAACGCTGCCTTCCAAATGACCTCTTTCGGAGCTAACATCATACGCGAGGACGGCTTCATGCCTACCTTTTAAGTTTAAGGACAAATTTACCACAGAATCGGTTCGCTACTGCCCACTACAGACGGACAGCCCCATTTCCTACAGCTATAATTTCTCACTGACTATTTGGACCAAGCGGAACGACGCGCTTCAATTTCGCCTGACTCAGACATGAAAATTCTGTTGCAACCCCAGAGAATGCTGCACGAAAACAACAACTACTTTCGCAGTTTTAAATGCGCATTGGAGGCTGCTCCGTTTCCAGATTTTGCTGTTATAATCGACGCTGACAGGAAACCACCAGACGTTTTAACACTCCCACGTGCAATGAAATAGCAGTGTTTCTTCATGGAGGACAGTACAACAAGCGGGACATCATACTTCAGTGTAGGGACAATAGTCTGCAACGGATCAGCGAAACGCATAGGTCCTATGACGCAGTCCAATATCCCCTACTTTTCCCATTCGGTGACGACGGATACCACTTTGGAATTCCTTTGTGCAACAGCAACAAAACTGTTTCCTCTATGCAATTCTACACCTACCGATTCATGGTCCGCGAATGCTGCTTTAACCAACTCCATCGTGCAAGAGTACTCTTCAACCAGCTTCCTGTAGACGCGTGCGCAAAGATGGAATCTGAAAGGCTGTGCTACATAAGGAACAATCAAGCACGTCTTCGTTCGGACAGCTACATTCACTTACGGGATGGAGTAAGGAATGACGTCGATCCCGAGAACCTAACCTAGGAAAACATTGTATCGTTCCGTTGACCTTCATTGGGAGTCCCCGATACATGAGTGAACGCACGTAGGATGCTATGACGTACGCGAGTCTCTACGGCAGACCGGATCTCTTCATCAATTCAGCATGCAACCCTAAGTGGAATGAAATTACCGCGGAATTATTCCCCGGACAAAGGGCACGATCTTACGGCACGATCTTATGGCACGAGTCTTTTACTTGAAGTTGTCAAAATTTATTGAACTCCTAAAATCAGGTATGGCCTTTGGACCTGTTAGGTGCCACGTATACACTGTTGAGTGGCAAAAGAGAGGCCTGCCATACGCTCACCTACTCATTTGGCTGATAACGAAAATCAACGCAAGCAGCATTGACAGCATCATTTCAGCAGAAATACCCGACCCAAAATTAGACAGAGAACTCCACAACATCGTCACTGCTCACATGGTTCATGGGCCATGCAGAAACGGTTTCAACATGAATTCTCCATGCATTAAAGAAAGAAGGTGCACCAAGAGGTATCCTAGGCCATTCCTCCGAGAAACTCGGACAGGTGGCGAGGGTTATCCATTATACCGCCACAGGGAGCCAGCGGACGGAGGAATTGTTGCGAAAACAGCACATCACAACGTCAACAACCGGTGGATTGTAACCTACTTCCCACTTCTGCTTAAATTGTTTAACGCCCACATTAATGTTGAATACTGCCACTCCGTCAAATCGATAAAGTACGTCTGTAAGTATATCAATAAGGGATCCGATGCTGCGTCCTTTGGTCTTACAATGGAGAACAACCGAGACGAAGTAACTCGATACCAGGTCGGCCGATACATCAGCAGCAATGAAGCGTTCTGGCGATCCTTCTACTTTGCAATACACCATAACTACCCCCCAATCAAACAGTTGGCGGTGCATCTTCAAAACGGTAAATGAGTCTACTTCACCGCCTCCACCGCTGCTGAGATAGCAGAGGAACCCAAGGACACCACACTTACGGCATTTTTTAAATTATGCCGAAACGATCCCTTCGCCAAGACCATCTTCTACTCTCAGGTGCCATCATACTACACATGGAACACAGACAACAGAATTTGGTTAAGAAGGCTGAAAGGACAACCCGTTGAGGGACATCCAGACATTAAAATGGGAGAGTGTACACCATTCATCCTAACAAACAGGAATGTTTTTATCTCTGCCTTCTACTGCATGAGGTGGTAGGACCGACATCTTTCGACATCTTTCGACGATCTGAAAACAATCAATGGAGAGCTTTGTACTTCATTCTGTGCAGCCTGCCTTAGACGGGGTCTACTGGAAGATGGCGCTCAGTGGGATGCCGTATTGGCGGAGGCAGCTATAATACGCTCAGCGCGAACTCTTCGGCAACTCTTTGCGGTGCTACTGCAGACATGCGAGTTAAGCGACCCTGCATCATTATGGGACAAATACAAAGAGGACCTTTCAGATGACTACATACACCAATGACAACTGCTACTCCCTCATTCCATCGTACGACTCATCGAATTCTTCAATAAAGCTCTCATTGACATCGAGGACAAAATCCTAACTGCCGGCGGAAATGACCTTCTATTCTATGGACTGCCAAAAGTTCAGCGAACGGGCTCCGACAAACTTCCGACGGGCATAATTCATGAAACTGCCTACGACGTCCACGCCCTCGAACTGTTCATCAACGAAAACGAGTCGAAATTGTTGCAGGACCAACCGCGGGCGTATGACACAGTTTGCACTTCCATTCGTCAATGCAGAGGAGGTATCTTCTTTTTGGACACCCCAGGAGGAACTGCTAAAACATTCGTCAATAAACTCCTCCTCGCCAAAGCGCGACAGCAGAAAGGAATCGCCCTGGCTGTGGCTTCTTCTGGCATTGCCGCAACTCTACTGCCCGGAGGTAGGACAGCTCATTCCACATTTAAACTACCATTCAACACGACTTCAGACGACACAATAACCTGCAACATCACCAAGGACTCTGACAAAGCTGAAGTCTTGAAAAGATGCCACCTAATTGTGTGGGACGAATGCACAATGGCCCATAAAGGGTCCCTTGAGGCGTTAGACAGGACCCTACGAGACATCAGGGAATGCAACCGGCCGATGGGAGGTGTACCTCTACTGCTCTCTGGCGATTTTCGACAAACTCTTCCAGTTGTTCCAAAAGCCACCAGGGCCGACACTGTGGGGGATTGCATTAAGCCATCTCCCCTGTGGCAGGAAGTGACAATCCCGACCCTCACAACAAACATGAGAGCCCAACTGCTCGGCGACCCCTCAGCAGCCGACTTCTCAAAGGACCACTTAACAGTTGGTGACGGCACTGCACCTTCAGATGCAGCTGGAGAAATGGCAGTCTCGCAAGTAGGCACCGTTGTCGACACTGTTGACGACCTCACAGCCTCTGTCTTTCCCGATATGGCGACCAACTACAAAAACACGAGTTGGTTATGCGATAGAGCCATATTGGCTCCCAAAAATGTCTCAGTTGCAAAAATCAATGAGGACCTTCTGCAACGCATTTCTGGAAACCTCCGTACCTACAAATCTGTGGATAAAGTTGTGGACAAAGATGAGGTTGACGATTTTCCCACAGAATTACTCAATTTCTTGGACCTCTCTGGACTGCCACCCCATGAACTGCGCGTCAAAGTTGGGACTCCAGTCATGCTGTTGAGGAACCTGGAACCACCACGTCTCTGCAACGGAACACGGTTAGTGGTAAGAAACCTCCTGCCGCATGTAATTGAAGCCACAATTCTCACGGGCTGCGGCGCTGGAGAAAACGCCTTCATACGCAGATTACCATTAATTCCATCAGGTACGGAATGTCCCTGTACTCTGCGCCGACTTCAATTCCCCGTTAAACTTTGCTTCGCAATGTCAATCAACAAGTCCCAAGGCCAAACGCTATCAACGGCAGGCCTGCATTTAGCCCAGCCGTGCTTTTCACACGGCCAATTATACGTCGCATGCTCAAGAGTGGGATGCAAGCAGAACTTATTCATACTTGCGCCCAAAGACAGAACAAAAAATGTGGTCTACATAGAGGTGTTGTGACTCCTCTATTCAGCACCACTGCAGTCTTGTCGGTCTGACATATGATGAGTAGATGCTATTGTTGTATATTTTCAAACTTACCCGTATTTATTTTCAATGCCTCAATATTCATAATTGAATGGAATCATTAAAAGTGCTTTAAAGCAATTAAACTCCGAGCAACGCCGGGCACTTCTGCTAGTATATATATATATGAATGGACCTCTTATTTTTATCTAAAGACATTTTTTCCAATTCCATTACCTTAAATAGCAACTACACAGCCATTTCTATTCTCCATATATATATATATATATATATATATATATATATATATATATATATATATATATATATATATATATATATATATATATATATATATATATATATATATATATATATATATATATATATATATATATATATATATATATATATATATATATATACATATTTATATATATATATATATATATATATATATATATATATACGTGTTTGTGTGTGTTTCTGTGAGGTTGTTAAAGTGAGTACACTGTAAAACATCTAAATATCTACATACATTTATAAACATATATAAATGAAATGACATTTTGAATAATATGTTCGTTTTCGGCTTACTGTTCATGAACTAAATGTTCATCAACATAAATACGTTTCGGCTTTATAGGCTTCTTTAAAATTTCTTAATAAAAACAAACCAGATTCTTCTTTCTCTTTACAATGTCAATGGTTGAACTCTGAAAAAAACTACAGTAACATGGACATATTATTTTCCGTGTATCATTGATTAAAATTAGAACTGGTTTTTATCACACATAGTAACATTTCATATATATATATGTGTGTGTCTGATGGTAGCTAAGATGCTTCCATAGGCGGTATGCCGGTTGAGCACTCTATGCTCTTACAGAGCAGAGTATGATATAATATGAAACGAAAAATCAGTGGTGCATCTGAACTCAATTTATTGTGTTACAATTGTTTCGCTGGCGGACAGCTCAAGGCGCGATCATTGTGTGGATCTGTCTGATCGTATACCCCAGTGAGAGAATATGCTCCGAAATCATTAGACGTGTCCGTCGAACCTGCGGGTCTAGAATCATACAGATCCAAACAATGATCGCGTCTCGAGCTGTCCGCCGGCGAAACAATTGTAACACAATAAATTGAGATCAGATGCATCACTGATTTTTCGTTTTATATTATATATATATATATTTATGAAATGTTTGAATATATATATATATATATATATATATATTTATTAAAATAACAGATTACAGTTGAATCAAAAGAATCGCTGCTTTCACCCTTAAGGATGAAAGCAGCGATTCTTTGCTTAAACTTTAATCTGTTATTCTAATAAATATTTGCTCTACGATTCTTTCGAGCCCTCCTTGGATTTTAGTCTTCAAATCTATTATTATTACTATATATAAAGTACTAGTAATGCACTGGGTAATTGCTGGCCTTGTGCCTAAAGTAGAAACAATTATTACTATATATATATATTTAAACGTTTTCCCGGTGAAATTATTCCGGTGAAGTTTGAACTACTGATATAATGTATTTCTGTACTGGAGTCGATTCTTCTCCGAGATCCCTTTTTAATTTTCTGTCTTCCACTCGTGCCCCTCAATGTTTCTCTGAAAAATTAGGAGAACCTCCATTCCTATCACATCTATTGGAAGAATGATCGAGTTAGCACGAAATTGAAAGTCACTAAAAATTATTAATATCAATCTACTATGTCACACACACACACACACACACACACACACACACACACACACACACACACACACACACACACACACACACACACACACACACACTCCCTCTCTCTCTCTCGCTTACACACACTCATACAATGTCCCCTTAAAAAGACCGCCACCACACATCAACCCCATCCCTACCAGCGCCTTCACTCACTCTTACCTAAATACACATTTACGAGGGCATACTTAAAATATCATAGACTGACTATGAAGGAATGTAGCTTGAGCGGTGTAACATTCTTATTAATAATTGGATTGTTTTCTTCCAGGTAAATTGATATCTGACTGTTCAAAGAAGCCTTCAAAAGTAACTAGTAGTGACTTCTATTGAAAATGTTTAAAATTAGGCATCGCGGTGCTTTCAAATACTTGCAAGAAGAGGGTTTAGCTCCCAAGGACATTCACGCTGACATGGTTTCTTCGTTAGGATGTATCTCATATACTTCATTGTCGCTGGATTCACAACATAGTGGAATAAATCTAAAGAATATATGGAGGTAAAGATTTAGTATGTTGCTATATTTCTGTTATTCCAAATCACATGAAAGTATTTATGCAATAACTGAGTGCGGATTGTATGGTAACATAGTTTTTCTGATTTTTTTTTTCATTCACAAGCATAAAAACTGTGATTAGGCTTTCAAACAAAAACCGCATATTTGTATTTGTGAAATGCTAGTGGAAATTGAAATTGGGTGATGATAATGTATTTGTTATTGTTGATTTCGATGACACTGTCAATTGTGCATGGAAACATATGATAAAGATTATTGAGGTATTGGTATCAAGTACCTTTGCTGTTTTCTATCTACCTATCTATCTATCTACATTTCTTCTTCTTCTTCTTCTTCTTCTTCTTCTTCTTCTTCTTCTTCTTCTTCTTCTTCTTCTTCTTCTTCTTCTTCTTCTTCTTCTTCTTCTTCTTCTTCTTCTTCTTCTATTATATGAAAAACAGAATTGATTACTTTTAACCGCCGAGTGTATCGACTAAAATCAAATCAAATTCTAGTACTGCGATTAAGAAATATATATATATACTTTAGCAGCGGTTTTTGGTTATCGTGTTTGAGCTCTACTGATGAACAACTCCAACCGTGACTAACCCCACTGAAAAGTTTCGTGAAATAGTCTTTTTGAGACTATATAGAGCATTTGTAGATTTTTCCAAATTGAAGTTTTATTCTGAGTTAAGGCTCTATTGGTTTTTTTCCTGGATTACACAAAATATGTGGATAAAATTTCTGTCTTGACTTTTTTTGAATTGAGATTGAATTATTTTCCCATATCTTACGTTAAATATTTTCCATCTTGACATTATAGTCACTTATATATTATGAATTACTGTTGGCTTCTTGCTCACATTAATTTCTCTATTTTCATTTATATTTATACTCGGAATTTTTCCTAGAGTGCTTAAAATTATTTGTGACTAATCCCGGTCTTTTTAAAAAACCGCTATAATATTGCTTTGTGCTGAACTCCATACCTTTTGTTGAGTTTTTTTCGGAATGTTTTGACTGCTGTTTCTTGTAAACAGTCTTTCGTCTCATTCGGACGTCACTAGCTCTGTTTTCCATGTGTGTTCATTATCTTAATTCCACACAAGGTGTAACTAGCCTGCTTTTAAATTCCCTTTCTGGCATATTTTAGCAGTAATTTTGGTTATCGTGTTTGAGCTCTACTGATGAACGACTCCAATAGTGACTAACCCCACTGAAAAGTTTCGTGAAATAGTCTTTTTGAGACTATATGGAGCATTTATAGATTTTTCCAAATTGAAGGAGAAGTATTTACCCTTAATTTTATTCTGAGTTAAGACTCTATTGGGTTTTTCCCTGGATTACACAACATCTGTGGATAAAATTTCTGTCTTGACTTTTTTTGAATTGAGATTGAATTATTTTCCCATATCTTAGGTTAAATATTTTCCATCTTCGCGTTATAGTCACTTATATATTATGAATTACTGTTAGCTTCTTGCTCACATTAATTTCTCTATTTTCATTTATATATATATATATATATATATATAAATGGAAATATTGAAATTTCATTTCTCACTCTTAGTACGGCTCATACTTAAATATAAGTATATATAAGTACATACATATATGTATACGGACGCACAGTAGTATGTATATACATACACACATGCACACACACATACATATATATATATATGTACGTATGGGTTTACCGAACATTTATTATAATGTTCAGTTTGTTTGTAAACAAAGAGCACGAATTAAGCCGTACAGTTTTCGGCAACCATCGTTGCACTTTTGTTCAACACTGACAAAGGAACGATGAACTAGTTTCTAGCTTATTAGCTGTCATCAGCACCGTATACCTACCTGTCAGTCGATTGAACGTTTGAAAGTATATACTTTCCGTATGCATATTAACGGCTGAGCAGCCTAATTTGCATATCGAGTGAGTTAGTCGACCGAAAACGATAAATGGAAAAAACTGGCTGTTTGTTTACAAACAAACCGAACATTATAATAAATGTTCGGTAAACTCATACGTACATATATATATGTGTGCATGTGTGTATGTATATAGATATTACTGTGCGTCTGTATACATATATGTATGTACATATACATATATATATATATATATATATATATATATATATATATATATATATATATATATATATATATATATATATATACATATATATATATATAAACGGAAAAAATGAAACGAAATTTCATTTCTCACTCTTAGTACGGCTGTTACTTAAGTACAAGTATGTATACGTACATACATATATGTATACAGACGTACAGTAGTATGTATATATATATACATACATGCACACACATATATATATATACGTTTGGATTCACCGAACATTTATTACAATGCTCGGTGTGTTTGTACACAAACATCCCGAATTAAGCTGTACAGTGTCTAGCAACCATCGTTGCTCTTTTGTTCAACACTGACAAAGGAACCCTGTACTAGTTTCAAGCTTATTAGCTATCGTCAGCAACGTATACCTTCCTGGCAGATGATTGAACGTCTGAAAGTATATACTTTCCTTATGCATATTAACGGCTGAGCAGCCTAATTTGCATATCGAGTGAGTTAATCGGCCGGGCACACCGAAAACGAAAAACGGAAAAAATGAAACGAAATTCCATTTTTCACACTTAGTACGGCTGTTACTTAAATATAAGTATGTATACGTACATACATATATGTTTACAGACATACAGTAGTATATATACATATATGCACACATATATATATGTACGTATGGATTTATTATAATGCTCGGTGTGTTTGTAAACAAACATTTATTATAATGCTCCGAACATTTATTATAATGCTCTGTGTGTTTGTAAACAAACATACTTATATTTAAGTAACAGCCGTACTAAGAGTGAGAAATGAAATTTCGTTTCATTTTTGCCGTTTATCGTTTTCGGTGCGCCCGGCCGATTAACTCACTCGATATGCAAATTAGGCTGCTCAGCCGTTAATATGCATAAAGAAAGTATATATTTTCAGACGTTCAATCATCTGGCAGGAAGGTATACGTTGCTGACGATAGCTAATAAGCTTGAAACTAGTACAGCGTTCCTTTATCAGTGTTGAACAAAAGAGCAACGATGGTTGATAGACACTGTACGCCTTAATTCGGGATGTTTGTTTACAAACACACCGAGCATTATAATAAATGTTCGGTGAATCCATACGTACATATATATATGTGTGCATGTATGTATATAGATATACATACTACTGTACGTCTGTATACATATATGTATGTACGTATACATACTTATATATATATATATGAAAAAGAACACAAGAGCGTGTACAACATCAACACATTTTTATTGGCTTACAATGTTTCTTCCTTACGTAACCGTAGGATTCATCAGAGCTATAAAAGGGGTTTGATTGGTGTTATGGACTCTACCAATCAAACATTCAAGAACAAAGAGTAAAGAGAGTAAAGAGCAAAAGTAGGGGACGATAAGTCTAATTTTGGTGCGGGAGGGTGGGGTGTGGGTCCTTGTTTACTAGCTGCGGTCATATTCATTCCCGGGAGTCGGGTGGTTAGCTGAACCATAGATGGGGTTGCGTCGATAGTATGGTGTAGAGGGTGTGCAGAGGCTACACAAACACAAAGGGCATACAATATATATATATATATATATAGCGGAGGAGAAAGTACATGAGGTAATTAGAAATGGAAAAAGAGTAATAATAATAATCTATAATTAATAGTGTATAATAAGGCATGGGGAAGATTATACTATAATAAGGTATAAAAGTAAGAATAAGGTAAAATATAAAGGAGCATAAAAGTGGAAATAATAAAGATAAAAAAATATATAGAGAATATATAAAGAAATATAAGCGAATATTTGGAGGGGAAAACACAATGTAAAAAAACCGATTTTTTCAAATAATAATAAAAATATAATAATTATGGGAGGAGAAAACGGGATAGAGAAATATGATCAAGTGTGATTAGTTAAGAGAATATAAGATGATAATAGTTATGTCAAGTTTATACATCTTAATAATAAATAAACTGTGTATCAGAGTTGCAGAACCTTCAATTCACTTACGGGTTCAAGCCACGTGGCGTGGTCCATTGTTTATCTGTGCGGTCATGCGCGTTTGTTTTTGACACCACAGCAGATGCACAAGTTCGTAAATTCCAATGCAGATAGAAATCTATTTTTGCTCACCCGGACATTGCTGGAGGATCCAATATTCCTAGTTCAATATGTGTGTGGTGTTATTTTGGTCGCACAAATCAATCACTTTGTTCAATATTATGGAGTATGGTTTTCTGGTCTTCGTAACAGTGTCAGTGGGTGTATATCTGGAAATCACAAGGATCACAGTACTCCGGTTTGGTGTGATTATGGGTCATCCAGCTATGTTGTTGGTGGTTGGATTCAATTCTATTCGTCCGAACGTTGAACTTTGGTGTCGATAGGACATTAACGAGGCAGGGTGAGATCGCATCTGTGGTACAAAACGGTACGCAAGGAAATTATATATATATATATAAGGAAATGAAATTATATATATATATATAAGGAAATGAAATTGAAAATGCAACTGCAGTTTTTTAAGAATCTTTATTTATTTACTTTACCAGTATGTATGTATGTATGTATGTATGTATGTATGTATGTATGTATGTATGTATGTATGTATGTATGTATGTATGTATGTATGTATGTATGTATGTATATATAAATATATATATATATATGTATATATATATATGTATATATATATATATATATATATATATATACATATATACATACATACATATATATATATGTATAATTATATATACATATATATATATATATATATATATATATATATATATATACAGTTTTTTCCGTTGTGTTGTAATATAAATATTACACACAGTAGATTATCAGCTCACGTAGAGTTTGCTCGACGGTTCCAGTTGTAGTTCCAAAAGTAATCCGGAGAAAAATAGAAAGATTTGAATGGATACAGTTTAGTTGAAAGGAATTTATTGACACGTGTTTCTATAACAGTTACATAACCTAAAACAGCTATCTACAAACTTTTAGTTATGCAGACATTCAATATTTCAATGTTATTGTTTACTGTCATTTCATCAGAATAATATTACTGAGGACCTATTTAGTTTTTATAGAGAATATTAGGAGGAAGGGGTGAAGTTGTTAGAAGAATAGTTGAAGGAGTGGTTTTTCGATAGCAGTGAGAATTCTTGGTGGCAGTGATTAATTAGATTCCCATCTGTTGTTTTGACATTTTTTATAGAATATATTATTGGTTATTTTTCTAAATCTATAGAAGGATTAGAGATAGTAAAGATATGCGTGGTTGGTTTTGTGTTTGCACTTAACATTCAGACTTAAATTTTTCTTTCAAGTGTACGTATTCTTTCACCCACGCATTCACACACAAATATATTTGCACACCTCTACAAAATACATATACTCACAATTCACATATTCCTACTTACATATATATACACATGCATACACATATATATACACACTTGTATTCATGTACATACATACGCGCTCATGTGTATACATTTTTATACTCAACTTATCTTTATATATACACACGTATAGACACACACATATATACGTACATACTCTAGTCCATGTGTACACACATACACATACATACACATCCATATACACATACATACATACACACATATATATACATACATACATATACATATATATACATATATATATATATATATATATATATATACACATACATATATACACACATATACACACACACACATATATATATATATATATATAAGCACTTTAATACATGAATACACTTACATCTAACTATACACATCAAACATATATATATATTTACTTATTTATATACATTTTCACATATATATACATACTTATGGACGTTTTTAGACACATTCATTATCGCATATTTGTACCTATTCTCATCAGCATATCTTTTCATTATTAGTATGGTAATTTAAGGTTATTAATATATGTTGAAAAGAGATTGTTTTTATATTTTTCTAACTAGATTAAGGTTTATATAGTTGGGGGATGTCCCTCTTTTATGTAATATTCGGCTTGTAGTGGGAAAAAAGGGTTTTAGTTCTGTGACGGCAGAATAATGTTCGTTCAATTCTGTTATTCAGCAGTTTCTTCTTGTGTGTGATTATGTAATAAATCTCAAGATTACACAATTTGCAGAAATTTTGGCTCCTGGAAAAGCTTTGGGTTTTAGCTAATTTTTCCCATTTTAGGGTAAACTTTTGATTGCTATCCCTGAGCGTCCAAGCTTTCTCTGCTAAAGTTGTTACATTTCTTTGGCTCTGGTGTTTTATTGAGTAAGAATGCCTATACAATCGAGATTTAAACGATGTTGCCGTTGATCCCACGTAATACCACTCGTTGCCTCCGGATTTAATGGTACACTTATAAATAATATTTTTTTCTAGGCAGTTATTGCCGAGGGGGCAGTTGTCAGGATAGGTGCAGTTACAGTTGTGTACGTTGGGTTTTCTCTGGAGTAGTATTGCGGACGAACTTAGGTGTGGTTTATTTATGTTCTGTAGTGTATTGTCTACTGTTTTTTGGGGGTTCTTTGTACTTAAGTTCTTAGTGTTTTCGTTTAACCTTCTAGTATTGATCTTTTTTATGTGTTGTTCAAGGTTTAACGCTGTAGAGTATGACAGTCTTATAGTGGTAGGGTTTAGGATTTTGTGGTATTTGTGTGATGTGGGAAAATGTCTTTTAATTATTTTAAAGAAGAGTACTAACCACTTTTAATTATTTTAAAGAAGAGTACTAACCACCCCATCTCTATAATTAAATCTATCCCTAAAAATATTTCCCTTAGAATCTCGGGTCTATCTTCTAACATACAAGTATTTAAGGAACACGCCGAGTACTACGATAACGCCCTTAGTAAAGCAGGCTACCTCAACAAAATAGAGTACATAGATGGGAACAATCAAAACACCCAAAATAAATCCCACATAGGTAGATATAATAACACAACACCAAACCACACTTACTACCATAGTATGCACACCAGTAAACCAACAAACAAAACTAATAGAAAGCGATGCAAAGAGTACTTATGGTATAACCCCGAATACAATAGCTCCATTAGTACAAATTTACCAGTACTCTTCTTTAAAATAATTAAAAGACATTTTCCCACATCACACAAATACCACAAAATCCTAAACCCTACCACTATAAGACTGTCATACTCTACAGCGTTAAACCTTGAACAACACATAAAAAAGATCAATACTAGAAGGTTAAACGAAAACACTAAGAACTTAAGTACAAAGAACCCCAAAAAAACAGTAGACAATACACTACAGAACATAAATAAACCACACCTAAGTTCGTCCGCAATACTACTCCAGAGAAAACCCAACGTACACAACTGTAACTGCACCTATCCTGACAACTGCCCCCTCGGCAATAACTGCCTAGAAAAAAATATTATTTATAAGTGTACCATTAAATCCGGAGGCAACGAGTGGTATTACGTGGGATCAACGGCAACATCGTTTAAATCTCGATTGTATAGGCATTCTTACTCAATAAAACACCAGAGCCAAAGAAATGTAACAACTTTAGCAGAGAAAGCTTGGACGCTCAGGGATAGCAATCAAAAGTTTACCCTAAAATGGGAAAAATTAGCTAAAACCCAAAGCTTTTCCAGGAGCCAAAATTTCTGCAAATTGTGTAATCTTGAGATTTATTACATAATCACACACAAGAAGAAACTGCTGAATAACAGAATTGAACGAACATTATTCTGCCGTCACAGAACTAAAACCCTTTTTTCCCACTACAAGCCGAATATTACATAAAAGAGGGACATCCCCCAACTATATAAACCTTAATCTAGTTAGAAAAATATAAAAACAATCTCTTTTCAACATATATTAATAACCTTAAATTACCATACTAATAATGAAAAGATATGCTGATGAGAATAGGTACAAATATGCGATAATGAATGTGTCTAAAAACGTCCATAAGTATGTATATATATGTGAAAATGTATATAAATAAGTAAATATATATATATGTTTGATGTGTATAGTTAGATGTAAGTGTATTCATGTATTAAAGTGCTTATATATATATATATATATATGTGTGTGTGTGTATATGTGTGTATATATGTATGTGTATATATATATATATATATATATATATATGTATATATATGTATATGTATGTATGTATATATATGTGTGTATGTATGTATGTGTATATGGATGTGTATGTATGTGTATGTGTGTACACATGGACTAGAGTATGTATGTATATATGTGTGTGTCTATACGTGTGTATATATAAAGATAAGTTGAGTATAAAAATGTATACACATGAGCGCGTATGTATGTACATGAATACAAGTGTGTATATATATGTGTATGCATGTGTATATATATGTAAGTATGAATATGTGAATTGTGAGTATATGTATTTTGTAGAGGTGTGCAAATATATTTGTGTGTGAATGCGTGGGTGAAAGAATACGTACACTTGAAAGAAAAATTTAAGTCTGAATGTTAAGTGCAAACACAAAACCAACCACGCATATCTTTACTATCTCTAATCCTTCTATAGATTTAGAAAAATAACCAATAATATATTCTATAAAAAATGTCAAAACAACAGATGGGGGAATCTAATTAATCACTGCCACCAAGAATTCTCACTGCTATCGAAAAACCACTCCTTCAACTATTCTTCTAACAACTTCACCCCTTCCTCCTAATATTCTCTATAAAAACTAAATAGGTCCTCAGTAATATTATTCTGATGAAATGACAGTAAACAATAACATTGAAATATTGAATGTCTGCATAACTAAAAGTTTGTAGATAGCTGTTTTAGGTTATGTAACTGTTATAGAAACACGTGTCAATAAATTCCTTTCAACTAAACTGTATCCATTCAAATCTTTCTATATATATATATATATATATATATATATATATATATATATATATATACATACATATATATATATATATATATATATATATATATATATATATATATATATATATATATATATATATATATATATATATATATACATACATATATATATATATATATATATATATATATATATATATATATATATATATATATATATATACATACATTATGCAGACGAAAAATTTTCTTTTTGAAGCTTAGACGAAAAGATCAAAGCAGTGTCGTCAAACGTAAAAAAAAAGTAATAAGCGAATTAGAAATTAAGATAAAAAATTTCCAACACTTGATGTGACTTGAGTGATGGTATGATAAATATGTAGAATAGTGTCATGAACTGACTAAACTTTGGCAGGTGGGTTTTATTCTCCATACCAGGCTTTGAGTTCATAGATTCAATATAAAATAAATTATATATGGAGAAGATTTGATATTCAAGTAAGCTCGTTGGAGTTAAAAATCGGCCTTTGTAGTTGAGAATAAAAATACCAAGGAAAGCAACAACATTACATAACACATACATCGTAAATAACAACAGAATAGTAACAACAATAGTAACAACATAAATATCACTATTATTCCTCTCTTCAACCAACATCTACGACAACAACAATAATAACCACAATAAAAACAAATATATTATATCATAATAACATAACAACAGTTTCATCAGAAACAAACATAACAACAACCCCATCATCATCATCAACGCCTATAGCAGCGGTACTCTCTTCAAACACCTGTATAGTAACCGAACTTAATAGATTTGTGGAGTTCAATAGTTATCCCATCTAGGATGAATCCGGCTTTCATATCTGTTCTCGATTGACAATCCTGTATTTTTTTTTATATTCGTTTTCAAACGCCACAATTTTCTGTCCTAGTATTTTTAGTAGAAATTATTGGTATTTTTGATTAGCAGAATCGTTTGAACGTTGAAAATAAAATCTAATTTTAATGTTAAGTTTTCAAATCCTGCTGAGATCACCTTTGCATTTCATCCTACTGGTGAAGATGAGATGTAGTATCAGTCAGGTACTAGAGTTGATTTAATTGATTAACCATACACCCAAACTATTGGCTTTCTGTCTCAATTAGAAACCATAATTTATTAATAGTAGCAGTAGTAATAGTAGAGGTATGAGGAGTAGCAGTAATAGAAGAAGACAAAGAAGAAACAGCAGGAAAAGAAGAATGATAATTTCGATGATCCCCATGTTATTCCATAAGAATTATATAATGTTATTTATTTGTTAAACATCACAGTGATGGCATACACACACAAGCACACACACAACCACAACCACATACTACCACACACACACATACACACGCATACACACACATACACACACATACACACACATACACGCACACACACACATATATATATATATATACAAACTCTTTTCTTTTTTCAATTGAAGACTTCGTCAATCACCAACAATGGCAGCAACAAGAGCAACAACTACAACGACAATGATTTTAAAGAAGGCAGCATCGTTATCAGCATCACAAAAATAGCATTAATGATAACAAAGCTATTGATGACATACAAAAAAGCGGTGGAGTGGGGCAATTCTTCAAGTTCTGTTTTGTTTCGTTTTTCTTTTTTTCATTTCATTTTATCTTTAAATAGTAAATCAGATATTCTTGTCAATGCAAGGAAGAGGAAGTAAAACATTCTGCAACATTTTTTAAAACCCCTCATTCCAAAGACATTTTTTCTGCTTTGTATGTGTGCTCTTTTCTGTTCTTTCTTGTCTTCTTTAGGCCGTTGTCGTTTTCTCTTCCACGTCAGATAGAAAAATTGAATATTTTTGCATTTATTCAAATGATTTTTTTTCCTTTTCCACTGCCACTATACTTGAAAAAATCCAATACATTTATTCAAAGCAATTGTTGGTCTTGTTGTTATATATATTTGTTGTAAAATTATAACGTGCCATATCCTTCATACTCAATTGATAACACTTCTCAAATATTCATTATGTAGTATATAACGAATAAACTTACTCTTTTTTCTTTCACTGACTCTGTAATATTTCATATTTGATGGTACATTAAATGATATTTCCCGCAAAAATTAGTTAGAATGAATCTGTCAAACAGAGTGAAAGTATGTAACCCATATCATATACTTCAATACGCTCTTGTAGATTATAACAGGAAAGTGAAATTGAAATATTTGCATATACTTTTAGAATATCATATGTTTTATGACAAAAAAAAAAAAAAGATACTTGCTTTTAAAGCTTACGGAATTTCGCTAATGTGCTTTGAAAAATACCTGCAACAAAAGGTGTACATATTACAGCTAAAGATAGCCAATAATATATATACACACAGAGGGCGGTGAATTGGCAGTATCGGTAGAGGGCTGGACGCCATGCTTTCTAGCATAGTTACGTCACTTTACAGTCTGAGTTCAAATCCCGCCGAGGTTAACTTTGCCTTTCATCCTTACGGGGTCGATAAAATAAAGTACCAGTAATGTACTGGGTAATTGCTGGCCTTGTGCCTAAAGTAGAAACAATATATATATACATAGAAATAAAGGATCCTCTAAGCCGCCAATCGACCTACTAGAAATAGTAGTGAAATTTAATGAAATGACGACCTATCTTTGTAAAAATTGGGGGTCAAGTTGGATAAGTTTCTACTCCATGCATTGTTTCTTTTGTGCGTTGTTTGTTTAAGTTACAAGGGTGCATGCGCAAAAACGAGATATTTCAGTTAGCTTCGTAAGAATTTTAGCAGTGTAATATATGCATAGAATTTAGCTGATAGATCTTTTGCAAGTAAACTTGTATATACATGCATATATATATATATATATATATATATATATAGTTTCTGAATTTGTTTAGCAAGATTCTTTATCTGAAAATGTGTGTTAAAACCGATATTGTTATACTTTGGGAGGGTCATGTTGCCAATAAAAGACACCCGCACCAAATGCTAATACTCCAATTTATTATAAATTCAATTATAAATTTAAAAATTTATAAATTTCTGGTTGGTTGGTTGGTTCCACAACCGTACGGTTGTTCATATATTGTCAAAGTTCTTTCGTCACACATTCTGTGACCTCTTCAGTGACTGGGGATTATTTTCTTTGTTTTGTGCCTCTCCTTTGTTCTGTCCTACGCCATCTTGTTTTTGTGTGTGCTGTGTGCTTAGTTTGCGCATGTGTTACATCCGGGCGTCTGTGTGTGTTTTTATTTATTTATTTATTTGTTTATTTACATGTTACTAGTTGGTTGTTTGTTCTATGTGGGTGTGTTTTCATTTTGTCCTGAATTGTAGGTTGTGATGTTGCTATTCCATTCATGTTTTCTATTTAATTTTGGTTGGAGTTCATTTATGTTTATTGCCTCTGTGATTTGTCTAAACATTGCGTCTTTTCTGTGTGTAGATTTTATTTTTATTTCTATGTTCTCTAATTTGCCCTTATGTTCTATTTTAGCATGTTGGTGGAGTACTGATGATTCTTTTGTATCTTGAAGCTCTCGCCAGTGTTCTTTTAATCGTTCTCCTATACTACGAGCTGGCTCACCTATGTACACTATATTCTTATCTTTACATTGCCCTTCACTACTTCTTATGCTATATACTATGTTTCTAGTTTTGCAGTTAATATGGGGGCTTAGTTTACAGATTATGCATTTTTTATCTATACAGGGAGGTCTTTGAAAAGGGTATGTATTACTAATAAGTGTTTTATGGATGTACCTGGTCTTTCTACTATCTTAATATTTAGTTTATATTTATCTAGGGCCCTTCTAAATATGTAAGCTAGTTCACCTCTAGGGGTTGTATTGATGAACATTAAACTCTGGTATTTATTGCTATCATACCATGATAGCCACCTTATTCCTAGTTCTTTCTATTCTATTCCAAAATTTGCTCCTATACAAGGGGCAGGTCCCATTTGTATCATTATTTACTATTTTTTTCCCATTTGGCTCTGGCTCCTCTATATACTCTGATTTTATCTCTCTGATTGTAACCAGAGAACTGCATACGGTGGATGAAGTGTTGTATGTGTCTCTCAAGTTCTTTGGGGGTTCCTCATGCGGGACACGTTTCTCATCACCCGTACCAAAAAACGCAATCAGTATGTTGATTTTGGTGCGATCCGAAACAGAAGTGTTTCGGTGGATCAGATATTTGGAAGTCATGGGTTTGGCATAATGGGAATGGAGGATTTGTTTTTTGTTATTAATAATTTCTAACCAGAGCTCTGTGTACAGGTAATCGATGGTTGGGGTGTTTGTTTGGGTAGTCTATAGTAACTCTAATACTCTGGTGGATGGAGTTAGCTATTTGGTGGATGCTTTCCATGGTGTTTTTCTATAATTCCTGTCCTGACTGTTCTCTAATTTAATTTATAATAAATTTATAATAAATTTGAGTGAATTGCAACTGGTGCGTGTGTTTCTTATTGGCAACATGACCCTCCCAAAGTATAACAATATAAATATATATATATGCACGCATACATATATATATATATATGTGATTCGTTTTAAAAGTTCATATGCTGACCAAGATACCCTGATAGAATGACTAAACAGGGTTTATTTTACAACGTAGTCCCTGGAACGAAACAGTGCACTTAATAATAATAAGAGTTGAAATTAATGCTTGCAAGATTTCGCAACTTTAGCATCAATTCTTCATAGGAAGGCTATGGACTTTTCGGTTGAATCTCCTATATAATTATCTATCTATCTCCTTCTATCTATATATTACACACACACACACACACACACACACACACACATACACACACACACACACACACCACACACACACACACATACACACACACACACCCACACACACCCACACACCCACACCCACACACACACACACATACACACATATAAATATACGCACACATATATATATATAAACATATATATGTATATATATATAAACATATATATGTATATATATATAAACATATATATATAAACATATATATATAAACATATATGTATATATATATATATTAAAATATATATATATATATATATTAAAATATAAGTATTAATAAAATAGATGTTCTTTTGATCAATTACATTTTATTATACATATTTCGGATGTACAACAGTACGTCCTCATCAGATAAAATATTGTGACATACATGACATACCCTGAGATGTTAAATGGTTAAGATTTAATCAAGGTAGTGATTACCCGATAGAACATTTTACCTTTATAATAGCTATGTGAACGTGCGAAAACGTAATGAATTCATTAGAGAATGTGTGAGTAAGAAAAAACGTTGCATACTGCAAGTGTTCTAAAATTTTAAATTGTATGATACTATATCTAGGGAGACGTCTCATGAATCATAACAGCCAGTGATAGCCACTGGAAAAAGATTTATAAGGAGGGAAAGATAAAGTGTGGGGGTTTTTTTTCGAAAGTTAAACGGTTGGATTTGAAAATATTCAATTTATAATATTAATGTGAAGACTCCAGATTTCAGGATTATTTGCGATTTATTTATATATTATTTATATAAATTCGATAAGTGTGTTATCATTTCTAACCTTCTGAATTGTGAGAATATTGACATAATCATTGACGTAATCATCGAATATTGTTTAACAACTTAATATATATATATATATATATATATATATATATATATATATAGAAAGATTTGAATGGATACAGTTTAGTTGAAAGGAATTTATTGACACGTGTTTCTATAACAGTCTATGATTCAAGGTGGTTCTATGGTATATATATATATATATATATATATATATATATATATATATATATATATATATATTATATATATATACCATAGAACCACCTTGAATCATAGACAACCTATGTATTTCTGGGGGTGCCTTGTACCCTTAGACATATTAACTTTATTCATTATTCTCCGTTATGTAGAGAATAAATCTGTCGTTCTATCTAGCTGCTATTTTTTTAGTCGCGACTATAGACAACAAGTCTGTGATTTCCCGCCTTCACTTCAAACCGGCGTATATACGGGTCACTTTTACGACCTTTCAGACCCATGTTAGCTGGGGACGAGGTCATATATTTGATCGTTCCTGAGGTTTTTAACCCTAGGAAAGGAAAATGCTTCTCTGATGATCTTTGTTTTTCCATTAATATCCATGTGATATCTAATGTTTTGCAAAGTGAAACTGTACAGTAAGGGCCATTTGAATAGGTAAATATTTATATTATATTTTTTAATTTTGATTAATTTAAATTTTAAATTAATTTTGATTTATTTTGAAAAATTGGTTGAATTTTACTTGTTCTGCTTATCTTTATATATATATATATATATATATATATATATATATATATATATATGATAATAATGATGGCTGCTCGTTGCAAATGGTGGTGCATATGAAAAAGTAAGTCCTTCATCAGTGACCCTCCAACCGTCCCAGGCATTTCATCGC
>OZ024740.1:167703711-167726211 GCA_964016885.1 Eledone cirrhosa | reverse complement strand
GTAGCGAAACAATTGTAAACGGACATTATTAATATTAATATTATTATTATTACATATATATATATATATATATATATATATATATATATATATATATATATATATTCATTAGTAGTTCAATGATGTTGACTTGTTCTTCTTTTTGGTAAATATCATCTTGGCTAAGAGAGTGGGACTGGCTTTGTGCAGTGCCTTTGCTCACTATAAAAGCTTCACGGCACTGGAGATCTCTCTGCACTTGTCGTCACATGGTGACATGGGCCCAGCACTATGTGTCAATAATTGTCACAGGTATAGTGTTTGTACCAGAGTTTTCAAGTCGCTGGCTGGACTAAAAAGTCACACTTGTTTAGCGCATCGGTAGGGGTTCTCCTACATGGATATAAAGTAGTAGCCGTACTCGAAAATGAGTTGGCAGGCACCACATATATATATATATAACAAAGAGTGTATGGTAAGATACCAGGTGCACCAGAGTACTCGATATTTAAGGTGGTAGAGTGGGTAAAAGAGTCACACAGAATATTTTTTTTCGCATCCAAAACAATTCATAAAAATAATTCTTATATTTACTTATTTAAAAATTGCTGGAGGTAAACATATGATAACTTATTCATATAATTTTCATTTGAGTTTTGCTGCAATCAGTGATGAATTTACCGTAGATACTTACATATTTCTTGATTTATTGCTAATCGAATGCAATGATATGTAATGCCAATTAATATCGTATTTAAAAGAAACTGCCAAGAGCGATTCCTACAATTATAGATGGATCTCCTTGTTAAAATCCCCAGTAAAATCTATGCTAAGTGTCTGGCAAAGAGATGCAGGGAGACTGTCGAGTTCAAGCTCGCTGTTGACAGTGTGGTGTTCGCCCCGGACAACCAACTATTCATACTGCGGCAGGCCTTTGAGAATTCGTGGGCGTAATGCCAAGAGGTATGTTCTTGCTTTGTAGACTTCGAAAATGCATATGACCGTGGTCCGCAGAAAATGCTGCGGAATGTTCTGCATGAGTATGGGATTGATGGTCAACTTCTTGTTATCCTCAAGTCTCCATACGTTTGTCCGAGTATTCATGATCGGATAAATGGTGCTAACTAGATGATTGGATAACATCCATGGATTTGCTGGTCTCCCTTAGAGATCCAGCCAGATCAATTGGAAACGGTTGCTTCTGACAGGACCCGCTGGAAAGAGTGTGTAAAGCCTCCGTCCCTACGATGTTCTGAAAAATAAAAGAAAAAGAAGAAGAAGAAGAAGAAGAAGAAGAAGAAGAAGAAGAAGAAGAAGAAGAAGAAGAAGAAGAAGAAGAAGAAGAAGAAGAAGAAGAAGAAGAAGAAGAAGAAGAAGAAGAAGAAGAAGAAGAAGATTAACGATGATTTCAACACCAACTAAAACAACACCATTTGCAATCAAAACTCCCACTACAGTGGATGAGAATGAGGTGTTCATTAAAGACTTGGTTGTTTCTGTCAATCTTATAGCCGAAGTGAAGGGTCATTAGTTGAGCAATGTTACCTATATCATTAAAGCGTGTTTAAATATCTACCATTGTCTCCCTCCTACTTTACTCATCATCCACGCATATACTCTCTTTCATACACAATTAAACCATCATCATCCAGTTCATCATCATAATCCTCAAAACAGCCATCACTACGACCATGACCGACAACCACCGTGTCGATGAGGATCACCACAATATCACCACCACTAATAACATTACCACAGTCATCACCTCCATCGCCGCCGCCTTCGTCATCATTATCGACATCATCATAATCACTTCTTTCACTTTTTGTCTAGTTTTCTATTCCCTCACCCATTATCCACCCTCATCCCTCCCCACCGTCACCCCTTCATTCTCCACCTTTCCCCACCTTTATCTCCATTCCTCACCATCACCCCATCAGTCTCTACCATTCTCCCACATTCCCAACTCCCCAATGCAGACATTTGAGTATTTCAACACGTTATGACTTAATCTCATTTCATAGAATCTTTCAAACAACCAAGGTTATTTGCTATTATTTTTTGAAAATTGAAAGGAATTTCATGTTGTTTAAAGCAATACTGTATGCTATCTTTATTGTGAAGTAGTTTCGTTTTTCTAACATTAATGTAATTTTGTCTCTGATGGTATTTTAAAGGCAACAAGCAGAAACAGTAGTCGTAGATAGTGAAAGGAAGAAGAAAGGGGAGGAGGTGAGGAAAAGAAGAAGGTGGTGGAAGTGGGTTTGGAGGAGCTTAAGAAGAAAAGGTGGAAATAGATGAAAACAAGATGAAACAAGAAAGCAAAGACGGTTGACGACGTATGAGGTAGAATACAATGTCGACGATAAAGACAAAGCAGAGTAACGAGAATTAACATTGTAGTAGTAGTAGTAGTAGTAGTAGTAGTAGTAGTAGTAGTAGAAGAAGGATGAGAAGAAGAAGAAGAAGAAGAAGAAGAAGAAGAAGAAGAAGAAGAAAAAGAAGAAGAAGAAGAAGAAGAAGAAGAAGAAGAAGAAGAAGAAGAAGAAGAAGAAGAAGAAGATCATCATCAACAATAACAACAACAACACTATGATGATGATGAATAAAAAGAATCTGAAGAATCGTTTAGGAGATTGTAGAAGAAAGTAAAAGAAAAGGCATAAGTAGAAGGTGGAAGATAAATAATGAAAACAGCCAAAAAATATCAGCAAAAAAATATAAAAGAAAATATAGAAGACGAAAATAAAAACGAAAGGAAGAAAAGAGAGAAACCATCAAAACATTATATGCCATCCTAAATAAAAAATGACAAACTTTCCATTTAATACGACAGAAGGTAATGAAAAAAAAAAGATAAAACACATATACACCCACACACACACATATATATATACATATACAGAAAACATGAACAATGATTACAATAAACAAACAGCAAAATCTACAAAGGAGAAAGTTAATCAAAGAAATATTTCCTAATTAACGGATGCGTTCCCTTTTTAAAATGCCGTCATTTTAATTAATTTTTGTCTTGCTTTATTTACATTTTTGTATTTTTTGTCTCCTCAGCTTCGGTTTCTTTATAAATATATTTTTTATATTTTTGCGGTGGGTGGTAGCGGTGTTGTTGTTGTTGTTGTTGTTGGTGGTGTTGGTGGTGGTGGTGGTGGTAGTGGTGTTGGTGGTGGTAGTGGTGTTGGTGGTGGTAGTGGCGTTGGTGGTGGTAGTGGTGGTGATGGTGGTGGTAGTGGTGGTGATGTTGGTGTTGGTAGTGGTGTTGGTGGTGCTGATGGAGGTGGTAGTAGTGGTGTTGATGGTGGTAGTGGTGGTGTTGTTGGTGGTAGTGCTGTTGGTGGTACTGGTGCTCGTGGTAGTAGTGGTGTTGGTGGTGGTATTGATGGTGGTGGTAGTGGTGTTGGTGGTGATAGCGGTGTTGGTGGTGGTAGTGGTGTTGATGGTGGTATTGTTGGTGGTGGTAGTGGTGTTGGTGGTGGTACTGGTGTTGGTGGTGGTAGTGGTGTTGCTGGTGGTAGTGGTGTTGATGGTGGTAGTGGTGTTGGTGGTGGTAGTCGTGTTGGTGGCGGTAGTGGTGTTGGTGGTGGTATTGATGGTAGAGGTAGTGGTGTTGGTGGTGATAGTGGTGTTGGTGGTGGTAGTGGTGTTGATGGTGGTATTGTTGGTGGTGGTAGTGGTGTTGGTGGTGGTATTGGTGTTGGTGGTGGTAGTGGTGTTGGTGGTGGTATTGATGGTGGTGGAAGTGGTGTTGGTGGTGGTATTGATGGTAGTGGTAGTGATGTTGGTGGTGGTATTGATGGTGGTGGTAGTGGTGTTGGTGGTGGTGTTGATGGTGGTAGTGGTGTTGGTGGTGGTAGTCGTGTTGGTGGTGGTATTGATGGTGGTGGTAGTGGTGTTGGTGGTGATAGTGGTGTTGGTGGTGGTATTGATGGTGGTGGTAGTGGTGTTGGTGGTGATAGTGGTGTTGGTGGTGATAGTGGTGTTGGTGGTGATAGTGGTGTTGGTGGTGGTATTGATGGTGGTGGTAATGGTGTTGGTGGTGATAGTGGTGTTGGTGGTAATGGTGTTGGTGGTGATAGTGGTGTTCGTGGTGGTAGTTGTGTTGGTGGTGATAGTGGTGTTGGTGGTGATAGTGGTGTTGGTGGTGATAGTGTTGTTGGTGGTGGTAGTAGTGTTGATGGTGGTAGTGGTGTTGATGGTGGTAGTGGTGTTGGTGGTGATAGTGTTGTTGGTGGTGGTAGTGGTGTTGATGGTGGTAGTGGTGTTGGTGGTGATAGTGGTTTTGGTGGTGGTAGTGGTGTTGATGGTGGTAGTGGTGTTGATGGTGGTAGTGGTGTTGGTGGTGATAGTGGTGTTGGTGGTGGTAGTGGTGTTGATGGTGGTAGTGGTGTTGATGGTGGTAGTCGTGTTGGTGGTGGTAGTCGTGTTGGTGGTGATAGTGGTGTTGGTGTTGGTAGTTGTGTTGATGGTGGTAGTGATGTTGGTGGTGGTATTGATGGTGGTGGTAGTGGTGTTGGTGTTGGTAGCTGCGTTGTTGTTGGTGGTGGTGTTGGTGGTGGTAGTGGTGCTGGTGGTAGTGGTGTTTGTGGCGGTAGTGTTATTGTCGGTAGTGGTAGTAGTGTTGTTGTTCGTGTTGTTGGTGGTGGTAGTGCTGAAAGTGGTAGGGTGCTGATAGGCTAGAGGTGTTGGTAGTGTTGTTGGTGCTGAAAAGGGTAGTGCTGGTGGTAGGATGTTAAATGCGGATGGTTGTGTAGTTGGGTGTAGTGTGTTACTGGTAGTGGATGAGGTTTGTGCAGTGGTAGTGATGGGACTGGTTGTGTTTTTGTTGCTGGTAGTGTTGTTGGTGGTGATAGGGTAGAGATAGTAGTAGGGGTATAGTTATGGTGATGAAGGTAGCGTTGTTGGCAGTGGTAATGCTGTTATTGGTTGTGGTGTTGATCGTAGTCGTGGTGATGTTAGAGATAACTTCATTGTTGGTGTTGGTGTTGGTGTGGTGGTTGTAATGGTTGTGGTGATAGTGTTAGTGGTGGTAATTATATGCGGTGTTGAAGACGATGCTGATGACGGTTGTGATGGCGGTGTGATGTTGCTGGTAAAAGTAATGTTGGTGGTGATAGTCGTAATTGTGTAGGAGAAGGTTGTGTTAGTAGTAACGGTAATGGTGGTTGTGGTGATGACGTGTGGGTATTGGGTGGATCAAAAGAATAAATGATAAACTTCAAAATGTATTTTATCATTGTATATATATATATATATATATATATTATAAATGTAAGCTATCGCCGTATTTTGCCTAAAGAAATTAAAGAAATTATTTAGCCTGATAGTGGGGTTAAGAACCCTCGGAAAAATAGAAAAAGATGAGTATTGACGTACATGGGAGTCGAATCCGCATCTTTGGTTATCCAGATCACTGTGCTACCATTACACCAACACATCACCCGTCTTCTTCCATTCAAATTAGAAGCTATAATCTTAGCAACTGTAATGTCGAGTAAAAATATTTTCGAAACAGCGAGCGGGTTTGAAATTATAAATATAAGCTATCGCCGTATTTTGACTAAGGAAATTAAAGAAATTATTTAGCCTGATAGTGGCGTTAAGAACCCTTTGAAAAATGGAAAAAGATGAGTGTTGACGTACATGGGAGTCAAACACACATCTTTGGTTCTTTTTCCATTTTTCCGAGGGTTCTTAACCCCACTATCAGGCTAAACAATTTCTTTCTCGATATATATATATATTCTTACTCGATATATATATATATATATATATATGTCTATGTCTAGGGCGGGTAAAATTCTCGAGAACCATGGTCGAGTTTTCTCCAGCGATATATATATACATAACATATATAGAAGACACACACACACACATATATATATATATATATATATATATATATATATATATATATATACACATATATATATTTATTTATTTATTTAACAACAATAGAAGGCCGAACTGGAACAGTAGCTTTAGAAATTTAATTGCTTGAAAACACTATAAATATTTCGATGACAGCTCCATCATCTAATTATGGTGCAAAATAGCACGGTCTCATCAGGCGTTCCGGCACCCACTACTGGATACCACATCTACGATGGATGACCTGCATAATTTTGAGTGCTTTGATTGATTAGTTACATCATGGTTTACCAACAAAAACCACCAGTTCTACCCATTGGTAATCAAACTAACTTAAATGGTATATATATATATATGTGCGTGTGTGTGTGTGTGTGTGTGTGTGTGTGTATGTGTGTGTATGTGTGTGTGTGCGTGTGTGTGTGTATGTGTGTGTGTGTATGTGTGTCATTCCGTATCTACCATCACTGTTCAGGTTTTATTTTGACGGGAAGACCCACGGTACGCGAACAGAAAAGGGTCATTATTTTTCAAGGTAATGTTTATCCTCATACTGCCTGAAAATCCCCTAGTCGTACATACTTGTGATATATTGCTTCATCCATCATATCTTCCCGGTTCTGCTTCTTCCGATTATCATTTGATTAGTAGTTTACAAAATGATATTGATGAAAAAACATCAAGAGACGAAATAGAAAATAAGTGAGCTTCCTATTTTCTTTTATAACCTAAGGGATTTTATAAATGGGAGATCTATAAGCTTGTTGAACGATGACAATTGGTTATCGAAAAGAATGTAGACTATATTGAGGATTAAATGCCAACAATGGTCCTATTTTGATTGGCAAAATATATGTTTTAGTTTTAGTCGGTCAGAATCTTCGCCCAAAACTATATATATATAGGTGGTGGAACACTGGAAGGTAATATCCGTAGTGGTAGAGCACTCAGTCCAAGGGACGAGTTAGGTAGAAGTGGTTACACAACAGTTAGTACTGACGTTGATGGGACGCACAATTGTGTAGGACACGAGCATATATAGAGCGCTCTCACAGTAGTAAGCCAAACTCGCACGTGGTGAAGAATCTACTAAAAGCCAAACTTCTACGTAGTGAAGAGAATCTGCTGACCGGTGCTGGAGACGCAAAAGGTGGTGGAATACTGGAAGGTTCTATAGAGCCATGAGAGCGCTCTATATATCCTCGTGTTCTACACAATTTTGCGTCCCATCAACGTCAGTACTAACTGTTGTGTAGCCACTTCTACCTAACTTGTCCCTTGGACTGAGTGCTCTACCACTATGGATATTACCTTCCAGTGTTCCACCACCTTTTACGTCTCCAGCACCGGTCAGCAGATTCTCTTCACTACGTAGAAGTTTCGCTTTTAGCAGATTCTTCACCACGTGCGAGTTTGGCTTACTACCCTGAGAGCGCTCTATATATCCTCGTGTCCTACACAATTTTGCGTCCCAACAACGTCAGTACTAACTTTTGTGTAACCACTTCTCTCCCTCTCTCTATATATATATAAGTGTATCCCGGGTTCAATCGTAACAACAGTTCATAAAATACGCAATACGTTAGTAGAGTGTGAACATATTTAATATAGAAAGATTTCTACAGGGCTCGGAAATTTGTTATATGAATGAAACAGTCCTAGCCCGTAGAAACCCTTTCTATATTAAATATGATATATATATCTTTCACATAGCCCTATCCTCTTTCACTGCCACCACCACCGTGTCCACCTTATCTAAATTACCACTTCTCAATTAATTCCCCCTCCCCATCTCAATTCTTTCTTTATTTATACTGTGACTGCTATTGAAACGTCAGTTCTTGTCTGGTGACCCTGTGATAAACAGGCGAACTTCCAGAGCAACAGTCCTCATTATCTAGCCGTAATAAAAATAGTACCGAGTAATCTTTTCTCTCAGCCGACAACCACACACACACACACACACACACACACACACACACACACACACATATATATATATATATATGAATTAACTTGGCAAAAGAGATAAAAAAACCTTCTAGCTATCACCCAACTCCAAACTCTGCCATTACCCCAGTTCACCAACACCCCTATCGCTGCCACTAAAAACATGTACCTGAAACTGTCAAAACCACCCACTACTTTAGCCTCAACCTTTCTACTTGATGCACAAGTTGTCAGCCCTTCCATCAATACGCAATAATGGAAGGTCTAATTCATTGAGGATTGGGTTTAAAACCATCCACACCATATTTCTTTTCTTCATCCTAACTGAAACTGATTTTGACAAGGTTCGCATGGAAGCAGAAGTGAAGGTAAAGAATTTTACAGCCATCCGCGCGGATTGTGTCGGCAGAAGGAAGGGAGGATCTGCCATTTTCCTGCATGATTCCTTTCCGGCTGACGGAAATATCATAATCTCCAATGGTTAATGTGAATCAGTAACTCTGCACAACAAAGCCAATGATTTGATAGTATTTGTGTGCTATAAGTCACCCCAAACTCCCATACTGTACTTTAAAGAATGTCTCAACAGCATTAAGTGTTTTGTACAGCAGTCCCATTCTGGTAACATACTAATGATGGTATACTTCAATCTAGCCTGTGTTGATTGATCTTCAAACAGTTTGAAACCAGGTACTTCCTCCTCAACTGTGGAGAAGCATCAGTGGAGTCATTTATCGACTTTATGGATGAGTTTTTCTTGTCCCAAACTTGTGCTTGCACTAACAAGAGATATCAGAAAAAACATTTTGGACAGGTGTTTGTTAGCCATTTTAACACTATACACAGTATTACATTGGAAAAACCCTTCTCACAGTCCACGACATAACTCTCTGTAACTTGAGATTTCAACAATGAGGTTGCGCAGGGTCGCTACATTAGACATTCTGCCTCACGCATTTGAGGCCTATTATTTATATCTGGTTTTATTCGGCTAAGGAAAATAGCCTTCATAATTCTTAAATTTACCATATTCCTTTCAGTCGCCTCTATGGTGACCTTAGAGTCTTGATTGCGGAATCTGTCAAGATGATTTTTAACGGAAGAGGCTTTCATTGTCACATGTTCCTTGATCCGTATGTGTAGACTCCTTATGGTTCTTCCAATATATGGGTAGCTACATTTTTTTATATGTGGTCTTATAGGCTACATATGTTCTTATGCACACTTCTGCGTTGTTGTTGGGTCAATTAGGAAGGGTGCATATTTGTATGTGGGTCGGTGTCTGTGGAGCAGACTCCACAGTGAGGATAACGAGTGTGTCAGCCGTATATTCAGTCCCTCTCTAAGAATGGCATGTCTGATGGTAGCTGTGTATCTTCTCTTTAAAATGTGGCAGCTTTAGGTAGCATGTGTTACCTGTAGGGGTAAGAGTCCTCCGTGTTCTTTTACGTATTGCTGCCATAGCATTTCGGTGTTTCGTGAGAGAAGTAGGGTAGCTATTTTCGGTGAGAACTCTTTGGAATTCCACCGTGCTGGTAGGTCTGTCACTACCCTCGGTGCATCTGTTACGTATTCAGGAGATCTCATTCCTTATATATATCACTTTGGTTCTGTGGGGAAGAATGTTGTCGTGCAGAAAAGTTTCTCTGCAGGCATCCTTTCTGTAGAATTTGGTGTATAAGGAGCCCTCCTCAGTGACTCTTATTGTAAAGTTTTATTTAGAGTAGAGAGATAGATCCAGTGGTGTCTGGTGTTTGTGTGTGTGTGTGTGTGTGTGTGTGTGTGTGTGTGTGTGTGTGTGTGTGTGTGTGTCTGTGTGTGTATGTGTGTGTGTGCGTGTGCACGCACACTCAATTGTAGGCATATTTATAAATTCTTGTTTGTATCTATTTATTTCGTTCTAAATGTGTATACGAACGAGTAGTTCCCGTGAAGATGTGTTTTCTGTGTTTTAACCTTGAAACGTGCGCACACACACCTGCATATATGAGTGCGATAGTATGTGTATGAGTGTGTATGTGTGTGAGTATGTGGGTGGCATGTTTGTCTTTGTGACAGTGTGTTCATTAATTTAACTGCGTATATGTGTTAACGTCAATGTACATGTGAATTCTTTATTATCTAGAAACGCAAACACATACACTCAAGCACGTACACACTTACATACACAAAACGAAACTCTCACACACACATATATATATATATATATATATATATATATGTATACACAAACACACACACACACACATATATATATATATATATATATATATATATATATATATATATATATATATATATATATATATATATATATATGGTATATATATATAACATTTCCAATTTTATATACAGGTCTGATTAATGATTATTTGCTTAATTAAATCTTTCATTGAGCCACACCGCGAAACGTAGCCACACTCATATAATGTATCCGTGACTATGTATAAATATATACATATATCCCTATGAATTCAATATATACTCCCGTACGGAAGAGTAAAACTTTAGGCAGTATCTGGCTGCGCTTTCTAGCAGCCAGCCTACTTGCCACCTGGCTACCATTCATAACCTTCTAATTTGACCACTAGCCACATGATGATACTTAGGCATTTTTGAATTCATTTCTGGCGGTGATCACTGTAGAAATTTTAGTCCAAACTTGAGGAGTCTCTTGATAAGCTCGAAGCCTCATGGATAATACCAGGAACGGATATATCCACAAAGTGCGAGCGAAACATGTCGACAGTCGGGACTAGAGGAATTTTGGTAAAGTTTATATGCATTTTTTCTTCTAACTTCTATTTTAGACCTAGCTCCGTTTAGTTGATTAGTTGTCTAGTTAATTTCTACGGGCTAAAAGGAATAACTAGATCAATTTTATCTGGCTGTACATCGCGGAAAATAGTCTGTATCATTTGTCTATTATTTCTTCATAGTTACATTTTAAACTTATAGCCTCGTTTAAATGATTATTTATATGGTTGATTACTACGGACTAGGGTGAAGAAAGATTGGATATATTTTAACTAATAATTCTTCAAACTTGCAATTTTATATATAGCTCTGGTTAATAATTATTTGCTTAATTAAATTTTTCATTAAGCCACACCGTGAAAGGTAGCCACACTCATATAATGTATCTGTGACTATGTCTAAATATATGTCTAAATATATACATATATCTACATATATACATATATCCCTATGAATTATATATATATGTATGTGTGTGTGTGTGTGTGTGTGTGTATGTGTGTGTGTGTGTGTATATATATATGTGTATAAAGAGAGAGAGAGAGAGATGGGGGGGGGAGAAAGAGAGAGTGGGTATATGAATCGATGTAATGGGAGAGTTCCGAATATGGGCTATATGAGTATTCCAACTACACATATATGTACTTAGTGGGAACATCTTTCCAAAGTAAATATACCCATACATACTAACACACACACACACACACACAAACATCCACGCACACACATACAGTATATACATATACATGTGTTACACACATCTACTCACACTCATATATATATGCATATACATGCCAGACACACGCATAGTCATACACATATACGCGCGTGACACAAATACATACATACATACACATATACATAAACACGCAGTCACATGCATACATATATCCTTTATAATCCTGACAACATGTCGGCATTCCAATGAAGTTACAGTATCCAATATCAAAGCTAGTATTTTATATAGTAATAAGTTGCTACATCGACATTGAAAAATGTCGACATTCCAAAATTCCACAAGCAATTTTATTTCCTCTGCAGGATACTTACATCTCTTCGTCATGGAGTATGTTGTAATTTGAACTTTTAACTTAAGTGCTTGATATTAAGATTGGCAGAATCGCTGGAGCGTCGAACAAAATGCTTTGTTGTTGCTGTTGTTTTTTCTGTTATTACTGTTCAAGCCTGGTTTAGCTGACGTATTATTAGGGGTATGAAACAGATCCGTGGATAGGCATAATCGTTACAGTAGCTGACAAAATATATTGTGGTATTTACTATGAAACTTTATGTTTCGAGTTCAAATCTCGTTGGGGTCGACTTTGCCCTACATCTTTACTGATTTAACAAATAGAGTTAAGTACTGGGTCGATTTAGTCACGTAACCCAGCCACAAGTAGCCAACCTTGTGCCTAAATAAGAAATCATTTTTAGAGACTCGAACTACATCGTTATCTAATGTATCCTTTCTAATTGAATATGATAATATGTGGTTTGAGGACAATTTGGCGGCTAGTTTTAGCAGTTTGAGCGATTGCGTTGTGCCTCGTTACGTTAGGTTGTGGATGATCGAGTATTCTGAGCTTATGACTTGAGAGTTTGTTTATGAAGATGGTAGGTGGGTTGGCAGCATCGCTAGGGAATGAGAAATTGTCATGTATTTATTTACATGCGTATATGTTTTTAGTTCAAATCCCAACTATGTCGGTTTTGCATTGCATCTCCCACTGTTGAGTCTAATTAAATGCATACCAGTCAAATACTAAGCTGAAATAAATTACTGCTTCTTCCTCTCTTAAATGTGTGATCAAATGCCAATTTTAAGCGTCAATATTAAAGTGTTTGTATATTTACTAAAATGTGTACAAATTGATTTCTTTTAAATTTTGCACCATCTTCGATTTGAGATCAAATGTAGTCAGTATCAATTTTCTCTTTTCAGCAGATAACGATAGCAAGATATGTAATGGATTGGTAAGAGTTTACCACGACAGTGAGGGTGCGTGACCTAGTGGTTAAAATGTTGAGTTCGCGATCATAAGGTCATGGTTACAATATCAAGACCAGTTGGAGGGTTGTGCCTACGAGTAAAGTACTTCATGTTTCCTTATTCCGCTAGAGCAAAGCTGGCAAGAGGGGAGTTGGATGAATAGCAGTCTGCTGGTCTTCCACAATACAACTTGCCTTGGCTTGCACATCGGGGGGAAACTTACTAAAGGAAACCAATGCACATCCATGATAAAAGTGTTCTTGCTCTAGCGCCCGCATTAAGTATATTAAAAACATATCACTACAATTGTAATGGCCTTGAGCGATCCCTTTGCAACACAACGTCAAAATAATCTGAAATTCAATAGTCTTTGTCATAATGTAATATTATTTTGCGTCAGAGCAAATTTTCTTTTCTAGTTAAAACACATTTATCCATTATATTCAGATTTTATTATATGTTATATTTTCATAAGAGTATATAATTTTGAAGTAGCAGCTAATAGGCGTCCGAAATAAACGCTTGTATAGAATTTCAACAAGACATTGAAGTATTTTGTATATTAACAACTAGATGAGATACCCGGCTTCACGCGGGAGAATAGTTAAGACAAGACGGATAAAAGAGCAAACGACTGTATTAGATGTGTTGTATAGTTTTCAGTGTGAGGTGAAAACGTAATGTGTGTGTGTGTGTGTGTGTGTGTGTGTGTGTGTGTGTGTGTGTGTGTGTGTGTGTGAGAGAGAGAGAGAGAGAAAAACCCCATAATAAAACTTCCTTATTAGGCTGGGGGAGTAAACTGCCGATTAAATTGTAGCATTGGCCTTGGATCTTTTTCAGCTCTAAAGGACGTCAATTCAAACGCCGTAATATACCGTATAACATTGTTTGTATAAATGCTATATCCATGTTACCATTCGCGATTTTAAGATCATTTCTATAATTTTTCGATGGATCATATGAAAACGCAGCTTTTAGCCATTTTATTCTGCCTTTAAGAGTCCTTTCTGCTCGTAGAGTTTGCATCGCAACTCTAATTGCCTCTCGGTGATATTCATATTGAGCCTCTATTTTTTGCGACAGTCTTTCTTCTTGAGTTAATCTTTTTTTTTCCTGTCTCAGGTGCTGTACACTTTCAGAAAGTTGCGATTGTCTTTCTTGTCTTAACCTTTCTGTTTTCCCTTTCATATTCTGCTAAAAATCAGAATGTTGAATTGTCCCTTTATTCCCTAGTCTTCTTTTTTATATTGTTCCTGAGTTTCTCTTTCGCTTGAAGATTTCAACCGTTTGATGGACGTTGTAACTTCCCCGATAGATAAGCGGTGTTTTAGTGACATGAAGAAATTAATTTACTTGGAAAATATCGCGAAAAAAAAAAATAATACAAAGCAAAATAAAAAAGAAAAGAAATAAATGCCTTGGAGAATAGGTTGACATTCTGTCATCTGAATTAGGTCAATAAGAACATACGAAACTATCCTAAAGAATTTAACTTAATATATACCGTAGATTAATTTCAAATAGTATCAATTTTTTCTGTGTTCTGTAAAATGTGTGGCGCAAAATGACTTTATAAAAGCTATATTAGGCAGTAACATGTGCTTACGCCGTATTTGAATACATAGAATTAATCAGTTAGTTGGGATTTTAAAAAACATCTGAATGGAAAAATGATGAGTATTGGCGTACATGGGACACGAACCCACATATTAGGTTTGCCAGACCAATGTGTTTTATGTTGTTAAACATTCAACTGATACTTTGATCTATAGTTCAAGCCGATTCTAGTCTTTTGTGGGACATCATTCTCTCTCTATCTCTCTCTCTCTCTTTCACGCTCTCTCTCTGAATATCTAACACTTCAATTGTATCTCTCTGTCTATAGCGGCCTATATCTCTCTATTTGCCTCTCCCTCTGTCTCTCTCTCTTTAAATGTGTGTGTGTATGTGGTTTTCGTATGATTAAACCAACCAATCAACCAACCAATAAACATCTCTCTTATATATATATAGATTATCTACAGCAATTCCATTTCACTGTATGCATGAACTTGTCAAATTATGGCTAGGTGTTTTAAACATATGAGCATATTTTAAATCGTTTTCATATTCTATTCACCATCTCTCTATCTCATACTTTTTCGTCACCCACTCACTATCTCTACGTGTCTCTCCCATACTTTCTCCTACAATTTTCTCCTTCCTTAATGTTTCATAGATATCGTTGCTGTTTACTACCAGGTCAACCCTGATTGAGCATAGCATACCGATCATTAAATATGTTACAGGCTTGACCATCCCATTTTATACATCTTATGAGATTGACATGCTCTATGATTGTGAAACAGTTTAAGCTTGATCGTCGGGCATATCTTTTTTATAATAATAACTACATACACTTTTCCATTGAGGACAGCATCAACCTCACGCAACCTCATTCCCTAAATGATTGTTACCTTACGCATCAATTGGTGATCATTATTGATACATTTTACAGAATGCAACAGGCTGGAACTCATGAGAGAAATCTTTAATATAATTATTTCCGTAAGCCATATTGATCTCAAAATCGTGTGCAGGACAAACTATATATTTTATCTGTCTAAGGTCATTGAAATAAATACCAATGATGTAAAAAGTGAGATACGTGTCTCTTTATTACACGCTCTGGTGCGATAGTGTCAATTGCTTTTGTGATCAAAGGTAACCGAAGACAATTTATTTATCCATCTAATGCATGCATGCAACATTAAATTGCGTTTGTGATGCGCACGCCATTCTTCTGTGATAATGTTGAATTAAATAAGACAAGAGTTGGCCAGAATCTGGATTGCAGACTTGGTTGACCGGAAGAATACCACACACATAATGTTACTCACCACTATCAATATCCCAAATCAATTAAAAAAAACCGGGAGTCAAGAGGTAAATCATCCACATTATGCAATGTAAAATAATAATCAAGTTCGTTCACAGTAAATCTATTGAAATGGATATCTGATACAGCACTTAATTAAAATCTCTTTCCAGATCAAATTTCCTGTTTATGCCAAAACAAGTCGGGGAGGAGTTGATAAAATAATTATCAGTCTCCCTTAGTTAAGGTTGAAATGAAAGATACACCCTTTCTTTTATGTCCGGTAGTTATAAATAAAATAGAATTTTGGGTACTTACAAACTGACAGTATAGATACTAACTATTACAAGGCAGCAATGTTATTCGCACATATAAACATGCACAAGCAAAGAAAATACACTTGAATAAACGTATATACAAAGAGACGACTAACCAACACGCTTATATATAGGCATATATACAAACAAACGTATGGTACATCACAAACAAACGTATGGTACATCATTAACTAAAATTAATTGTCTATATGAAAACATATTTAGTTCTGGCGTACTTGAAAATGTTGATGAGGGATTTAGGAAACGTCTTTTCTCACTCTTCTTACATCTTCGGCACAGTCACCAGATACTAAAAAGTGATATAGAAATTTCCGAAATTGTTTCAATTTAGTGAGTGTTGCGTCGAAATTTGTTTTGCAAATCACTTCAGAAGATGACACGATATGGAGGATCTGTAGCTTTCTGGCCAGCTTTAGAGACAAAGGACGAGGTGATCCCCTCTGCCAATTTTGGAGTTTCAGGCAGTGATAGTATTGGAAAGGCAACAACGGATAATTCGATTGATGCTGTCATTGTTTTTGCTTTCTCAGTTCCTTAGCGCAGTAAATTGTTAATCAAATATTTGTATAAGCATGTGACAAGGGGGGATACGAAAACAAGACTGAAGCTTGGAACAGAATCATTTATCTGTGCAGTACAAGAACAAACACTGAGAGCAAACTATGTGAAATATCACGTAGATGAAAATGTAATATCACCTTTAAGTAAACTCTGTATCAAAACAGGTAAAATCATTAGTCACATAGCAAGCAAACTTGTACAGACAGAATACAGATGGAGCCACCATAATATTGCACACATTGCAGATAGGCACTATATGATACATATAATTAAAATAGAGCTGATAGGCGATACATACATCTAATACATTTGAAGCAAATAAGGATTGAGTTGTGAGATTTCAACACTTATTGTGATAAAATGATGAATTCAAGAAGACAAGACATTGTTATCGTCCATGATGGAACAAAAATGCACAATAATAGATATGACTCCTTCGGGTGTTAACGGTGTGCGAAAGAACAAAGACAGGTCGCAAATTATCGTGATCTGTAAAGAGAAGCCCGTGAATGTGGAATATAAACAACATTTAGATTATGCCAATGGTTGTGGGCACACTTGGTGCACATAGAAAATGCAATTATAGAAGAATTATAGAAGAATATTCGTATCAAAGATCGAACAAAGCTGATACGCAGGATTATTAGAAACAGCAAAGATCCAAGGAGAAAGTGTTGAAATTTGAACTATTGAAACAATTACAAAGAACCCTAGGACATTGGTTATGACTTGTCCCTTGCGTTTTCTGCATGTATTGGGCACAATGGATTCAATGACAATGGAAACAAAATTAAGAAACCATTATCATTATAGTAGTAGTAGTATTGCCTTTCATCCTTACGGGGTCGATAAAATAAATTACCAGCCACGCACTGGGATCAATTTCATCGACTTTTCCCTCCCCCCAAAATTGCTGGCCTTGTATAAGAAATCATTATAGTAGTAGTAGTAGCAGTAGTAGTAGTAGTAGTAGTAGTAGTAGTAGTAGGAGTAGTAGTAGTTGTAGTAGCTGCAATTACTCTAGCTTATATATATATATATATATATATGTGTGTGTGTGTGTGTGTATACATATATATATATATATATATATATATATATATATATACATATATATATATATATATGCATATACATAAATATATACATAAATATATATATATACATATATGTATATATATGTATATATATATATATGTATATATATATATGTGTATATATATCTATATATATCTATATATATATATATATATATATATATATGTATATATATGTATATATATATATATGTATATATATATATGTGTATATATATCTATATATATATAGGTATATGCATTGCTTTTGGCTTGTTTAACCGTTCTTCTATTTTAATCTCAACAATCTATTAACTTTTCTCGCAGAATCATCCGGAACTATTTTGACATCTGCTTCCGTATAGGGTGTGGTTCACAATGTAAACCCACCACACTTTTTAACCCATCATTTACCATATCCATGTCTCATTTTCCCTCTTCATTTATTCTTTAGCGCTCTTCGTTAATCTAAACTACAAAAATCAGAGGTTTTAGTTATTTATTTTGAAAAAGAGGACAAAGAGTTTCTTTTTTTTTCAAATACACAACAAATAATAGAAAACATATAATTATAAGATAAATCTCTTCCCTGCCAAACCACAAAGCTATACTTTCATTTGTAAACCAATACAGTGGATGAACGAAACTAAAGTGTAATGTGGATGTATATATTTCATATATTTGTATTCATTTTGATTTTTTATCTGTTTATTTTATTTATTTATTTTCCTTTATTTGATGTTTCTACTTATCACTCCTTTATATATATATATATATATGTGTGTGTGTGTGTTTATGTGTGCGTAGGGGCGTATGTGTGTGTGTGTGTGTGTGTGTGCAAGTGTGTTTGTGTGTGTGTGTTGTATTTGAATGTCGGTTTTATTATATTGAAAGGGATAAGGGTTAAGAGGAATTTAATGTTTGTAGGAAACCGAATGTACAGCAAAGTCATACATGTATATGTGAAAACTCACATAGATGCACGCGCGCGCAAACTTGTGCACACCTACACATGTATATATGTGTGTGGGTGTGTACGTGTGTGGGTCTGAGGTATGTATTTACACATACACACAAACACACATACACACACACACACATATATATATATATATATATACATATATCTGCGCGTGTGTGTGTGTGTGTGTGTTAGTTAGGTGTGTAAAAACAGTTGCAGGTGGCGCGTCGTTCTAGGCACTCGATGAGGTTACGAGGTCCGTTTCGTTTGGGTTCTATATCAGTGTTCGGCTGTAGTGTAAAGAGTGTAAATAGAATTATAAGAGTCGAAGTCAGTGTGGCAGCATATGTACAAACTTTTGCATATAACAATTGTTTCGATATCGATCAGCTAAGAGTACAATCAATGTGACGGGGTCCGACTCTTTTTCGACATCTCATCAGATATATAAGCTTATATGTCCAAAGACACATATATATACGCGATAGTTGTGTTTTGTATCCAGAATATTAATTCATTTATCGTCTTTATTTGAGCAATTCACACATTTATTTAGAAATGGAATGGTGAATGCTCAATTTTTAATTTGTGTTTTTTGTTTTAACTTCTTGTGTCTTTGCACACACACAAAAATTGCTGTGTGCAATCTGAATAGACGGCTGTATGGTTAAGAAGTTTGCTCCGTAACAACGTGGTTTCACATGTACTTCCAGTTTGAGCACTTGTCTTCTACCATAACTTTGAAGGAAACTGCAGAAACACTTATCTATCTATCTGTCTATGTTCGGTAGGACTTTCCGCCCGGGACCTATGGACAACTTCCAGAGGTTCCTGGCCTGGTAGTGCTACCGATGAGCTCTACCCGTTCGAGACAAGATCTACAGGCATGGACGCCCCGGCAGGGATCCTTCCAAGAGGACGTGTTCAAGATGCGAGCAGGACATTGAAACCGTCTTGTACACAATTGTACACTGCTCGGGCGTAAGCGACCTGTAGAACTATGCAGAACAACTGCTGTCGCGTATGGGACAAATCCAGTAAGGATCAAACCGCCATCCTCTTTCAAAAACGAAAGAGAGGCGGTTTTCCTCTGTACAGTGGCTATGGTGAAAGAGGTTATATGGTGAACGAAATTGAGAGGACTGAGGACAGATGCCTTTCTCTCCGGACAACAATTGATTCCCTTCTTTAAGTATCACTTTAGAAGGAGAATGAGAATGGAGAGAGAGGCACTGCGCCCCAGTAAATTTACTGAAAGGTGGGTGAATGAAGCGAAAATGGCCCGTGTGATTGGGCCTTCTCTGTTTATAAGCCTGTAGGTTAAAGAAGAGAACAAAATGAAGAAAGGAGCACTTACACAACACGCTCCTGAAGTTGAGGGTTGTTCTATCGACGGGGTATTAAACAACCCATTTGCGGCGTCTCCCCCCTATTGGGGATTTCGATTGTTATAATTGTTTGTTTCAACATTTTTACACGACTGTATGTAAAGTCCCCGGCATGTGTCTTTGTATTGTCTCCTTTTCTTGTGCGTCCTTGTGGCAAATAAAAAAATATATCTATCTATCAATCTATCTATCTATTTATCTAACTATCTATCTTTCTATCTATGTCTGTTTCTCTATGTCTTTCTCTCTCTGTATCCATCTTTCTATTTCTTTCTTTGTGTATGTGCCTGTTTATTTGTCTCGTGACATAGCTCGTGAACAAAAAGTGATCGAGAAAATAAGCGCTTAAATTTGAAAACATACATACGGGGCTCGATATGATCAACTAAAACAATTTAAAATCGAGCATCGGAATAGCCGCTGTCTTTTGATTGAAACCAGTAAAATAACATTCAAAACAACAACGATATTAATGCTTGTAGCAATGGTCAAACATGGGGTTACCTAGCCTGCTAGAAATAGCAGAAATATTTACAACAAATCGCCTTCTAGTGTTTAATTAAAACCGAGCACATTGAATAATGTAGTTCTAGAAATGCAGTTACTGAGCCAAGGACAATGTGATCATGACTGTAATACCATTTACCATAGATATGCTTCATCAAAGCTGAATTCAAGCAACAATAACAATGGCAGTTACATCAATAACAAAGCAATAAAGAGTAAACAAAAATGATTAAAACGTGTCTGCAAAATACCCAGATGTTTTTGCCTAATATAATGTATTTCTAGGGGAGACATATTTCTACTTCCCCTATTTCTTATTTACTCATACTCTTACTAATCATCTATCTACAACATATACACATATAAACATTCTATATTTTTACATCTTCATATCTTTTTATCTGCCATTGATTCATAAACGCAGAAACATATGCATATCCGTTATCTTTGTCTCCCACCTAATTGTATATATATATATATATATATATATATATATATATATATATGTGTGTACTTATATATATATATATAATATATATGTATAATATATATATATATAATATATATATATATATATAATATATATATATATATAATATATATATATAATATACATATATATATAATATATATATATAATATATATATATATATATAATATATATATATATATAATAAATATATATATATATAATATATATATATATAATATAATATATATATATATATATAATATATGTGTGTGTGTATATATATACACAATGATGTCTTTCTATTTATCTATCAATCTACTTTTGTACACAGTCACCCACAAGCGCGCCCGCGCACACAAACTATTATCACACACACATTACATGTAAGCATATAAACATGAGAGAGTAAAAACGAAAGATTTTGAAGGAAATAGATATGCTTTGAAACATACTTAAAACACATTCCATCCATTAAATGTATTTAGGTTTGTTTGTTGAGTACACACACACACACACACACACACACAAACACGCACATGTAATGGCTGAACATCAGCTGAAAAATCTCTATTAGGACGTAATGTCCCTCATTTTAATATGAGCTATATGACATAACAAGCAATAAACTAATAGACGTAGAGAATTAAAATGAAGACGAAGTCCTACTCACAACAGATTTTGAAACCGATTGCGTTTTTTTAATGGTGATCTTTTGCTTGGAGATCATTTAATCTGGAATATCATAGAGATATGTATGTATGTATATCTCTTTCTCTTAATTTCGAGTATTTTTTTTTTGACCGGCCACCTTCCTGGTGGCAAGGTTGTAAAAGAAAAGAAATTGTCATCCCTTGAATCGCAAGAATGTTTTGCAAATTTTGAAGGTGCCAGCTATCGCAGCCATTTGTAGACTATGAATTAGGGAGCCGCGCTTTTTGTCCGTAAATCCAAGTTCAGTCATACTTTGGTCCAAGCGGGTTGGTATATAACCCGTAGCTCCAATAATGATGGGTATGAATCTAAAGGTGTCTCTTGGATACTGTATTTGTAAACTCCTTATCAATGGTGCGTAGATGTCCTCCTTCTCCTGTGTATGTATGTATGTATGTATGTATGTATGTATGTATGTATGTATGTATGTATGTATGTATGTATGTATGTATGTATGTATGTATGTATGTATGTATGTATGTATGTAGTGCCTTTGATCACTATAAAAGCTTCACGGCACAGGCATTGCTTTATATCTGGAGATCTCTCTGCACTTGTCATCACATGGTACCATGGGCCCAGCACTATGTGTCAATAATTGTCACAAGTGTAGTGTTTGTACCAGAGTTTTCAAGTCGCTGGCTGGACTAAAAAGTCACACTTGTTCAGCGCATCGGTAGGGGTTCTCCTACATGGATATAAAGTAGTGGCTGTACTCGAAAACGAGTTGGCAGCCACCATGTATGTATGTATGTATGTATGTATGTATGTATGTATGTATGTATGTATGTATGTATGTATGTATGTATGAGTGTATGCATGTATGTATGTATGCATATATGTTATATCTTTCTCTTAATTTCGAGTATATTTTTTTGACCGGCCACCTTCCTGGTGGCAAGGTTGTAAAAGAAAAGAAATTGTCATGTATGTAAGTATGTATGTTTGTATATATATATATATATATACACATAAATGCATTATATATGTATATATATAAATGTATATACATATATAAATACCCAGGCACAAAGACGCACGCATACACAAATATATATATAAA
>OZ024740.1:167656211-167698711 GCA_964016885.1 Eledone cirrhosa | reverse complement strand
TGAATCTATTGGCGGTTAACCCTATGTAGGCCCTACGGGAGTGTGTGTTTCAACCTTACATTTGTAGACAATGTTACTAGAAAGTCATTTCCCGGATAGGGGCAGTCAACCCGATTCCTACAATTACAGTTAGTACTAACTACAGGGTTGCACGTGTTCCTACGGCTAGGTAGTTTAGCTAAATTTGAAGCTGTGATGTTATATGCAAGGTTAGGAGTCGTAGAGTAAGAAGTTTTAATTATATTTCTATTAAAAATGTTACTATATTTATGTGTAGGGGGAAATGCTTCATAATAAGGGCGAGAAAGATCTTAGCTAATGGTGTGGCGACCTCCATATTATATGGTGCGTTATAGCATATAATGCGTCGGGATCTATTTCTTCTAGGTCTATTCTCGTACTCTGTATATGCTACCTTATCGACAAATCCACTCTGAGCAAGAGCTTCATTGTAATATGTGGAATGGTTGTTGAAAATATGCTCGTTAGTAGATAGACGGGAAAGCCTCAAAGAGACGTTTCCTACCAGGTTCTTGGTTATGCTGGCAGGATGGTTAGAATGCTTACTTATGTAATTAAGCGTATCATTCGGCTTTCTATACGGGTAATGCAAGCCATTTGATAAATTGAGGGTAACATCGAGGTAATTAACGACCGAGAGGTTGGCCTCAACCTGTATGGAGAGGTTGAAGCCTTTAAAGAAGGCTGTGAGTTCTTCTCTAAACCCGTCGGAAGCACGTGGGCCGCACTTAGTCCTAGTCAAAAGACCATCATCACGGTACAAACCACCGCCCACGTTGGGGAATTCTTCCTTGATAGAGAAAAGAAGGAAAAGGCCGATAAGATCAGTAACCTCCGCAGAATCGCTGGCGCCCATACTCACGTCGAATGATTTTTTAATCCAAATAAAGTCGACTTACAGGCATTGAGGATGACATCAACTTCAAAATCTTAATCACTGTGAGTGTTTTAGCGAAATTGATAGCTCTAAGGAGAAGTGGTAAAGTGATGTCAAATTGCATAAAACGGCAATGTTCCTTGTTGCATATGCCGTTGAACCAATCAATCACCGCGAAAGAATTGTTTCACAGTGCAAGAGGGGCCAAACTTCTAATTTCATGTATAATTCTATCAAGAATCCTTTTACTAGGTCTACCTAAATCGGACTTCGTAGGGTTTTATATCTATATATATATATATATTTTTTTTTTTCTTTTCATATAATTTTATGTGTATTTGGTGTATACATTCGTATGCGTGCGGGTACAGGCGTTGCGCGGGTTCTGTAAATGTGTGCGGGGTTTTTTTTGTGTACGTGCGTGTATGTGTATACCTATGGCGAGTGTTTTCGCGTATGCTTGTGTATGTACGTATATGGATGCGTGTATGTATTTATTTAATTTCCATGACCTCTGTATTTTATTTACTTTATTCTTAACTCTTAAACCGAGAATCATTCGGTTTCCTAGTTAGAATAGTGTCTACGTCTTCAGTTATACCATTTACGTGGTTTTGTCTTTACGTGCAATTGTTCTCCCCGCTCCACATATTGACGTATTATCTTCGTTTTTTCCTCTCATTGCCAGAGAACGTCTCTATGAACCACCTAATAGAATATTAGTCTACGACTTCTTTTATACCATAAACGTGGTTTTGTCTTTGCGTGTAATTGTTTTTCACTCTCCAAATAATGACGTATTATATTCGTTTTTTTCCCGTTCTTTGCCAGGGAACGTTTCCATGAACCAAAGTATCGTCTTCCTGTCTTCCTCCGGTTGCAACGTATTTTGAAATATTCACTTCAGCGTTCACAGATTGACTCTGTTAGTTTCAGAAGATCCCGTTAGGGTGAAAGCAGCGATTCTTTGCTTAAACTTTAATCTATTATTTTAATAAATAAATATATATATATATATATTGGTAAACGGAATATAAAAATATATATTTATTAAAATAAGACATTGACGTTTAAGTAAAGAATCGTTGCTTTCACCCTTAAGCGGATCCCTTTAATGGCGAAAGGACCGATTCTTTGCTTAAAATTTAATCTGTTATTTTAATAAATATTGGCGTTAGGGTTCTTATATATTTGATATATATATGCATCCTTATCGAGCCTTCTTTGGATTTTAGTCTTCACATTTATTATTATTACTATATATAGTTTCAGAAGATCCCGTGAAGGGTGAAAGCACTGATTCTTTGCTTAACCTTTAATCTGTTATTTTAATATATATATATATATATATAGAATATATTATACTTATCACTGATGGGTCGATAAAATATCGTTCCCTAGAGATACAGAAAACATCAAGTAACTGAAACAAATTCCCTTGCCATAAAAATAGTTTGTGAATTGAAAAGTAAATAAGTTAGACCACTGCAATAGTTTGAGATGGTCAATATTATGAGATGAAATTCTTCGACCATTCTTATCTGAAGAAGCTATGGCCTATTCAGATATTTAGATATTCCTAATGGTTGACTAATGGTGGGCAAGTTTGTCGACGTTCTAGGCTAGGAGAGGCTCTGGCCGTCGACGAAATTGAACTGACCAGTATGTTCGTAAAGATAGCCCCCATTCTTCCTTTTGGCCGGGAAGTAGAGGAAGTTTCCTTCTATCTGGTGGCTGTAGCGAAAGAGGTTGTATGGTTGACATAGCTGAAAGGACTGAAGACAACTTTTTCAAGTGCTACTTACTTAGAAAGGAAGTTGAGGGTGGAGAGGGAAGTGCTGTATACCAGTACATTTGTTAAAAGGTGGGTGAATATTGCGAGGATGGTCAGAGTGGTTGAGCCTACTCAGTAATGCATCTGTAGGCTGGATAGTTTGGAGAGGAGAGGGGCCCTTCCTAGAGTGCTCGTTGAGAATAGGGTGGTTTAGGATTGTTGGGTTTCCTACGTAACCCTGTTGGATACTCCCCAATATTGGGGAGTTTTATTGTTATATATATTGTTGTTATCTTTTTTATCCGATTTAATTTAAAACCCCACTGACCTTGTTTTTGTATTGTCCTTCAATAAAGAAAGTATCATTTTTATAGTGATAGTAATCGTGGTGGATTAGCAGTATCGCTAGAGGATCTGACGCCATGCTTTGCAGCAAAGAATTACTGCCTTTTATGATCTGAGTTCAAATCCCGCCGTTATCTTTGCCTTTCATCCTTACGGGGTCGATAAAATAGAGTACCAGAAATACACTGGGATAATTACTGGTCTTGTGCCAAAAGTAGAAACAATTATTATAGTGGTGGTAATAGTAGTATGATAATGATGAACATCATCCTGACCAGCAGCAGCAACAGCAGTGGTAGTAGCAGCAGCAGCAGCAGAAGCAGTAGTAGTAGTATATCAAAATAGATAAAAGCATGGTTGCTTCGAGAGAAATGTGAAAGAAGACAACACAGACACACATACGCATTTGTCGTCTAAAAGCCAACATGAAGTAAGTGTTTGTATAATTGATAAACTGACAGAAAGAACAAACATTAGTTTAACAAATAAAAATAAAGAGGGAAAACCATAATCATATCATTCATAAGAAAACAAATCATCATTTTATGTCATTGAAGCATCTTAAGACATTCTTCATATGTAGATTGGAGGATTGGCAGAAAGTGAGTATCGGTTTTTAATCAAGTAGACTCAGAGGTTAGGGAAGAGGTTTATAAAGACATTAAATAAATACATATATTAAGATAGAGACAGAAAACTCTGATACTCAGATACAAGTATAAAAACGAATAAGCTAAAATATATTAAATAAAATTCATAAACAAATAAACCAGCAACCACGCACTTAAACATTTACATATATATATATATATATATATATATATATATATATATATATATATATATATATATATATATATATATATTGTTATATTTGGGGAGGGTCATATTTGCGTAATATTGCCAGAATTAATAACAGAACACACTCACTGTTTGGTTGGTTTTCGCTTCTCGCTGTCTTTTATATATATATATCTGCGATCTAACTTACTCGCAAAACTATATATATATATATATATATATATATATATATGTATATGTTAGTATATATACTAATATACGCACACGTAATTCTAGCTCCAAGCTTTCTCGGAAGGATAAAGAAAAGTAGAAAATGTATTTCAAGCAAGAAATATATAAAAAAAAGGTACATCGGAAAGAAAAAATGTCTTAACACAAATAAATACGAAATTTGTGTATATACACACACACACACACACACACACACACACACACACACACACACACACACACATGTATATATATATAAATGTGTGTGTGTGTGTGTGTGTGTGTGTATGTATGTACATATATATATATGCATGTATATATATATGTGTGTGTGTGTGTGTGTGTGTGTGTATATTATGTTTATGTATATATGAATGTAGATATATGAGAGATTTTACAGTCTATATTTACATATTTATATACATTACCCCACATACGTATATGTATATATACAAACATCTATGAATACACACACACACACACACACACACACACACACATATATATATATATATATATATATATATATATATATATATATACATACATACATACATGCTATACCCGGAAGTGGGAAAAGTATTGCAATGTTGCACACACAATATAGGAACATTTGTCGTATATGGAAGGTTGAGAAACCTAAATATATTCTTCTCCGGAAAGTAGCAAATTGGTTAATAGCCGACTGAAAGTAATGGAATATTTATTTTGGTAATAAGTCTTCCTAAAAAGGAATGTCTGTCGGAAGCGTTTATTGTATCTTTCACTATTGCTTCCCTTTGAGGCCTATATAGAAGTATATGTATGCATGTATGTATGCATGCATATATGTATGTATGTATGTATGTATGTATGTATGTATGTATGTATGTATGTGCGTGTGTATGTATATATATGTGTGTGTGTGTATATCTATATATGTATGCATGTAAAAGGTAAACATAAATAATTGTTTCTACGTTAGGCACAAGGCCAGCAATTACCCAATGCAATACTCGTACTTTATTTTATCGACCCCGTAAGGGTGAAAGGCAAAGTTAACCTATAATATTATATATACATACATATATACATATATTTTACACAAACACACACGCAGCCACATACACACACATATATATATATAATATTATTTCTGTTTACCTTTTACATATATATATATATATATATATATATATATATATATATATATATATATATATATATGTATGTGTGGGTGTGGGGGGTGGGTCGTGCGCGCGCACGTTTGAATACATAATTATATATGTAAATACATGTGTGTGAGTGTGTGTGCGTGTGTATGGTTGTACCTTTGAGATTTCAGTCTATTAATCTTGATTCTACATATTCCCATTGTTATCCTTATGCTGTCCCTTCCTCTCCCCCCCCCTTGTTCTTTCTTCCTCCGAATTTTATTCTGTGTTTCTTCTCCTTTCTTTTTATCCCCTTCATCGCCATCTTCATCTTCATATTCATCTTCATTTTCCTGCATTTCCTCTTCGTTTCCTCAATCATTTCTTTACTGTTACTTTTCTTTACTCTCAACCATTATTCCATTTCTATTTCCTTCTTTGCCTGCATTTGTATCAATCTGTCTATAACCCTTTATATATATATGTTGTCTTTCTTTTTGCCTAATCTCCCCGATCTCTTCTTTGCTATATCTATCTATCTATCTATCTATCTAGCTGTCGTCTGTTCTACAGTGTGGATGTAATTCACTTCGCGCAGAAGTTTTGTTCAAATTTATTGCAGAAATTTTGTGAGTTCAAATTTAATTTTGATACAATTGTGTAGCTTGACCCCCCGTCTGAACTGTCAGGCGGTGGGTCAGCTCATCTTTACCCCTCCTAGAGGTGAAAAACCTGTTTTAAAAAATTTTGTGGCAAAAAAATTTCAATCGTCTAACAGAAATGTTAAACGCAGCGAACGAAAATAGTGGTGGGGGGACAGCGGTAAGAGTTGTAAGCTCGCACGCTTTAGTCCCCCCTTCCTTCCCAACTAACGTCATAGAGAAGGAAGGAAAAATTAAAATAAAAACAGACGAATCTGCGGAGAAAAAAAATGACGAAAACACGAATCTTGACATGGATTCCAACAACGAAAAAAAAAAATTTGAAAAATTGCATGACAATACTAATAACACAAACAAAGACACAACAAACACAAAAATAACATTTGAAAATAACACCATAACAGAAAGCAAAGCAGACGACAAGATTTCATTTGCACAGAAAACAAAGAAATCTTTGACTTATATACCGGAAAATATTTCAGATGTGGCACGAAGGATCACAGACGCCAAACAATACATAAGTGAAGGAGAGAATGGTATTTTATCGGTAAAAATGCCTCAAGAATTCACCAAAGACATTGAAAGCCGAACGGTCAAGTTTCGGACCATCAACAACAGTACAAAAAAACCTGAACAGCCTTCTCAAGCAGATATCAAAACAGTACTCACAGAAGTACTTAATGAAACCACTTTCATAAGAAAAGACAGACTGTATGGAAGCCTAGCAATTATCATGAAGAACGAATTGACGGCAAAAAAATGTGCTTTGTCACCGATTCGTTCGAAAAATTTTACCTTTTATCCATCTTATATGGGTAAAAGAACTCAACGCATATGGCTGGATGCAATGATGCCAGATGTGGACTACTGCTGACTCATAGCTGGCTTCATCGATCCAGTGAATGACAACGTGATTTCCATTGGGAAAACCACAGGCAATGCGTTCAGTGGAACAGGTATAGAGCTGGAAGTGCAAATGAAGCCTGAACGCATCGCCCAAATACACGACAGAATCCTATTAGAGGACCACGGGTATATAAACATTAGCGTGGAGGGGAGAAGGCCGTCCTGCCATATCTGTGCAGGCAGAGGGCACCTGAAGGCCGCTTGTCCCCAACTCAACAAAAAGAAAACCCTGCTACCAACACCAGCTCCACCACCACCACCACAACAGATAAACAAACAACAAAACTCAGTCCCACCCAACCCGTCCCTCAGTAAAACCACACCACCACCACAACACAAACAGTCACAACACATTACCCCAAAACAAAATACAGGCCCACCCAACCTCTCACTCAATAAAACAACACAACCACCGCAGACACAACACACAACACATTCTAACATAGTGACATCCATCTCCCCCACAAAGAAAACCAACACGGAAACATTACCAGCAAACATGCCTCTTCTCTCCAACACTGAAGATAACCCAACGAATTCGGAGGAAGAAACGGAGTCCTTCAGACAGATTAAAAGGAAAAAAAGAAAACATGTGCAAAACACACAAGGCCAAACAACCCCCACCCAAATCTCAACACAATCCAACAAAACAGAAAACACCCCTCCAGCAACAAACAAAACCAAACCTGCCCCTCCCCTCTTCGAAACACTCACACCATCCGAAAAAAAGACATTACACTATACTTACATCAACAGAAACAATAATAAATTAAATGAACTCATAAACAATAATCCTTCGGTACAAACCGAAGGTGTAAACTTTGTTTCCTCAGAAAACTACCCACATTTAAAATTAATAAAGATCCCAATGAACCTCTACCAAAAACTAAAAAAGGATTTTAAGGAGGACGTAGGACCACCCTCTGTCAAACCCATAAACCGCGTCCTACTATAAAGCTTTCCCCCTCCCCTTCCCCTCCCCAACACAACTCCAAACACCCCAACCCCACCACACACTGACGACCCCACACCACCACAAGACACCCCTTCACCCAACACCCCCGACCCCATGGAAGTCGTGCAACCCGAACCCCGGGAAGCGGAAAGGTAGGTCTCTACACTCTCCTTTGGCTCTGCCGCCCACATGGATGTGTTAAGAGTAGGATGTTTGAATGCACGTGGCCTGGGCTCAACTTGGAAGCAAGCAAAGCTTCTAAATGACCTCAGGTCATGTAGTATAAATGTAATGGTTATCTGTGAGACTCGAATCAGCGTCGTGCGGCAGCTGGCCCCCACCTTCGATGACTTTGAGGTGCATGCATCTCTCTGTCAACCTGGAGGTGGGGGTGGGGTTGTCGTACTGCTGCAAAAACACCTGGGTCTTGCCGTACAGGTTGTGCACTCGGACCCGGAGGGTCGTTTGTTGGTGCTAGACGTTGGCAGTAGTGAAAGTGCGGCCTTGAGACTGGTCGCCGTCTACTCCCCTTTCGGAGCTGCACGGCCCGACTTCTTCCAGCGTTTGGAGACTTTTCTGGGAACGTCACGTTCCCTGCTTCTAGCGGGGGATTGGAATGACATCCTAGATGCACGTTGGGACTATGCAGGAGCATGTCCTAATAGAGGGGGGTGTAACAGCCTCAAGGGGTTACTCGACCGTTTTAACTTGGTCGATAGATATCGACTAGATTTTCCAACTGTGCCTACCTGGACTCGGAGAAACCACAGTGGTCAGTCTAGATCGTACTTAGATAGATTCTTAGTTAGAAGTAAGGATAGGGACATATTAAGCTGTCCAGAAATGCGCACGGTTGGCTACACGGATCACAAATTAGTGACCTGCGTAGTCAATCTCGAGAAAACACATAAACAGGGTCCCGGTTACTGGAAACTTAATTTGTCTTTACCGGCAAAAGAGACTTACAGAAACCGGATTAGCAGATTAGTTAAGGAGAGGTTGACGGGTGCAATCGTCAACAACCGATGGTGGGCATCTCTCAAAAGAGAGATTAGAACAGAATCAATAAGTTATAGCAAGATGTTAGCTGCCGATAGGAATAGAAACGAGAAGGAATTAACAGGTAAATTAGAAGAGGCAATCAAGAGCGAAGATGTGGCCAGAGTGCTGGCATCGAGGACGGCCTTGAACCAGTTTTTCGATGCAAAGCACGAAGGCTGCGTCATTCGAAGTAAAATACGTGCTCTAGGTAATGAGGGGGCCAAAGCCGTTGGCTGGGCCCGCGTGACAGAAGCTAAGAGTGGAAATCGATCCACCATCCGGTCGTTGCAAGACGAAGATGGACGGATGATCCGGGAGCCTAAGCAGATGTGCGAGGCCTTTCAAAGACACTTTGCCCGATTGTTCGGGGGAGGCGAGGGTCCGGGCGGGGGCGTGGATTTCGGTCCATACCTCGACGGCCTACCGCGTCTCTCGAGCGGAGAGGCAGAGTCCTGCGAGGGACCAATCTCGGCTGATGAGATCGGAGATGCGCTGAGCCAATGCAGCAGACGCAAATCTCCAGGTCTCGATGGTATACCTTACGAACATTATTTAGCAATGCCGGTCTTCTTCTCCGAACTCCTCGAAGCGGTCTACTGCAATTGGCAGCAGAACAGGAGAATTCCTTGTTCTGTAGCCAAGGGCGTAGTCACGCTGGTGAGGAAGGACGAGAACAAGGGAGATAGTATAAATAATTTTCGGCCCATAACCCTGCTAAACACAGAGTTAAAGATTTTGGCCAAGGTGTTAGCAAAGAGGTTGGCGCTTGTCGTGGGTGGCCTGGTGGGAGATGCGCAGACATGTGCTATCCCATCCAGGTCCATTCACGATAACCTCCACCTCATGCGATACATCATAGAGAGGGTTGGCAACAAACCCGGCTTCGGTGGGGCCCTGATCAACTTGGATCAGTCTAAGGCCTTCGATAGGGTCGACCATGGTTACCTGGATGCGGTGCTAATGGCGGCTGGGTTCGGTCCTCTTTTCAGAGGCTGGATCACTGCCTTACATAGCAACCACATCTGTTCTAGGATCAAGGTGAACGGCTACCTTTCGAAGCCGTTCGAAATCACACGATCCATTCGACAGGGGTGCCCTCTCTCCTCCCTTCTGTACGTATTGACTCTCGAGCCTTTACTGAGGAAGTTGGAGTTGTTGCAGGGTATCCCCCTGGAACCAGGATTGAGCAAAGCGGTGTCGGCCTACGCCGATGACGTAACAGTAATGGTATCGACCGACTCGTAGATCGAGGCGATCGGTACTTTACTGGAGGAGTACGAAAGGTTGTCAGGAGTGAAACTGAACCGGGAAAAATCCATCGGGCTGCAACTCGGAACGTGGAGAGGCAGACCGCTGCCTCCTGACGGTGTCGTCGGACACTGGACGGAGGGCCCGGTAAAGTTGCTTGGGGTCTGGTTTGGACCGGACCTCCAGGTGGAAAAGAACTGGAACGAGGTTACGAACAAGGTGTTTGCACTAACCCAGAAATGGGCCAAGTGTAAGCTGTCCCTAAAAGGCCGGGCGGAGGTGGCGAACATTTACATAGCGCCCGTCACTTACTACCGCCTGACTGTCGTGCCTTGCCCTAAGGAAACACTCACCACCATGGAACGCATGCTCTTCCAATTTCTTTGGAAGAAGCGCCCTCCTATGGTGAGAAGATCCATCTGCTGCCAACAACCTTCGAAAGGGGGGCTGGGGATGCCGTGGTTGATGATGCGTAGGCACGCATTAGGGCTACGGCACCTACAGGTATTCCTCACTGGTCAACCGGTGTGGGCTCCGTTCGTGAAACGAGCCTTTCCGAGACTCGTCTCGCTCACCGAGCTACAGTCCTGGGTCAAGCAAAGATCCGGAAAACTGGGAGACTGGCACACTGAGTGTGCTCAGGCGCTCAGGGCTCTCTGGCAGGCGGGCCAGGCCATCGGTGGAGAATCCACCTCATCATTCTATAGAGGGCTGGTGGCTAGCAGGGGCGATGAAACCCTTGGAGAGTCGCTGGACATGGAAGAAGACGAACTGGCCAGCCTGTTCGGTAGGAATTTCGGCCCAGGACCAATGGACAACTTCCAGAAGTCACTGGCCTGGCAGTGCTACCGGGGGGCTCTACCCGTTCGAGAGAGGCTCTACAGACACGGGCGCCCGGGCAGGGATCCCTCAAAAAAGATTTGCCCTAGATGCGTGCGTCACGAAGAAACCGTTACGCACGCATTGGTGCAATGTCCGGGCGTGGCTGATCTGTGGAGCTACGCCGAACGACTGCTGTCGCGGGTGGCGCCGATTAAATTGACCGCCGAGTCCGTGATGACAATCAAACCGCCTCCCCTCTTCACAAAGGAAGCAAAGGCGGTTTTTCTGTGCGTAATAGCCATGTTGAAAGAGGTTGTTTGGTGGACACGATTGAAAGGTCTGAGGTCAGGCAACTTCCTCTCTGGCCATAGTCTGGTCTACTTCTTCCGATATCACTTCGGAAGAAGGATAAGAATGGAGAGAGAGGTGCTTGGCCACAGGCAGTTTTATGAAAGGTGGGTGATAGTGGCGAGAATGGCTCGTGTAAATGGGCCTTCTCTGTATACCATCCTGTAGGTAAAGAAGTAAAGGAGAGGGGAGCACCTTCTCCATGTGCTCCCCGGGCAATGGATTGCACACTTTTTCGGGGGTGTGTGCAAACCCCATCACGTCCCCTCCCTTTTGAGGTTATTTTCGATTATTTTCATGTTACACCCTTTTTACTCGATTATATGTAAACTCCCCCTTTGTATTTGTACCTTCTTTTTATGCCTTTATGGTAAATAAAGAAATATATCTATATATTTATCTATCTATCTATCCACACACACCTTTTCCCATACAAAACATGGGAAAAAGAACACAAAAAATAAACATTACCAATATACCACCCAACATTAACATCTGGTGGATTCTGGCAGGATTCTTGGAGGAGGATGAAGACATAATACTGTCGATTCAAAAATCCACAAGAAACACCTGGAACTGTACAAGCTTGGAAATTTTGGTCCAAATGAAACCGGACAGAATTTCCAAGATACCAGAAAGAGTGCCAGTAGACAATACACTTTTCGGCAGAAGAAGGAAGGCCACACTGTCTTAAATGCGCAAGCACATCGCATTTAAAGGCCTCCTGTCCTCACTTACGAGCCCCCCCCCCCCCAAAAAAAAAGTACATTTACGAACACCAACTCCAAAACGACAACAGTGACAACAACACACAAAACAAGCAAACACAAAAACAAACAACTGCTCAACCACAAACAACATAAAAAACAAAAACAATTCCCCTGAAAAACAGTCCCATCCCACTCCATCCAACACTACCACAATCACACACACAAACACACCATCACCACACAACATACCCCTCCCACACGCCCCTGATGACCTTTATCACCAGACGAGTCTACTACTACATCCCCAAGTGAAGATGAAGGAGAGCCTCTGAAAAAAAAAGAGACACTGCAAAGCCACAAAAACACCAATCACCAACACGAACACACAACCACCAACACAAACAACAACACAAACAACACCACAATCACTCCCCCCTACCAGCAAAACAAACACCAACACCACCCCAAACACAAATGCCCACCATAAAAAGAAAACTACAAATTGAACAACAAACCAAAACAACACAACACAAAAAACAACAATACAAATACATTAACACAAACAACAAAAACCTAATGGAGGTCATCTCCCAAGACCCCCAAAATAGAAACTGAATGGAAAACTTTTGTCAAGGCAGACTCTCAACCACACCTTAAACTGATAAGGGTTTCGATAGAAACCTATCATAAATTAAAAGAACAATTTTCGCAGGACGTCGGCAACCCCTGTCAAAAGCCCATTAACCGCGTCCTATTAAAATGTTTCCCCACCCCACTCAACACCCTCACCAGCACCCACATGGAGATTGAACAACCCGATCTCCAGGAAACGAAAAGGTAAGTGTACCTTTTCGTCCTTTGGAAGTGTCAATGTGCGTGGCCTAGGGATGCTCTGGAAACAGGGACAACTTTTAAACGACCTTAGGTCACACGGTATGGATGTGATAGCCATCACCGAGTCCAGGATCCACAACAGGCAGCAACTAACCCCCATCTTCAATTTGAGATCTATGCATCTCTCTGTCAGCCAGGAGGTGGAGGGGAGTGGATGTCATGTTTCGGAAAAACATAGACCTCGAAGTACAGCAAGTATACTTGGACCCGGAGGGTAGATTGGTAGTCCTAGACGTGAACATTGTTGGAGGTGGAGCCATTCAGACTGGTGGCCGTTTATGCCCCAACTGGCCAATCGCGGCCAGACTTCTTTAAGCGTCTAGAGTCTTTTAGTGGGGGACTGGAATGGTATCCTCAACGCATAATGGGATTATGTAGCCTCAAAAATGTAATCGGCCAATTTCAACTGGCCGATAGGTATCGACTTGATTTCCCGACTACACCACAGTGGACGTTGACAAACCTCAGCGGGACATCTAGATCGTATTTAGACAGGTTCTTTATTAGAGAGAGAGGCAGGAATATGTTAAGCTGTCCACAAATGCACATGGTTGCCTATTCAGACCACAAACTAGTCATCTGCATAGTCAACCGTGATGGAATACATAGACAAGGACCAGGATGCTGGAAGCTTAAAGTGTCGCTACCGACACGTAAAGCCAGTGAACGGATAAGTAGATTAGTTAAGCAACAGATGACGGGAGCCATCGTCAACAACAGAGGGTGGTACTCTCTCACTATTATGAACGAATGGGGGCCCACCCACTGGCCACCCCGCAACCCCGGCGGCCAGAATATAGAAGGTGTTTCCTCCGAGGATGGTGAGGGAAACGCGCTGGAAGAGACATTCCAGCTTACGAGGCTCACACTTGTGGGTAACCCACACTGTGCTGATGGTGGTGAGTAAGGACAAGGCGAACATTTGCCAATTGGTAATGCAGTAACAGAAACAACAAAAATAGTAACAACGAAAATGTTGCATTCTACTCTTCCACTTCAGCTATTTCATTGTTTGTGTTTGCTTTTAACATTTGTTTCTTTTTTTCTTCTTTATATTTATTTATTTATAGACTGATTGGTGCAGGACAGAGGAACAGAATAGAAGAGGGTAAAAAATAAATAAGATGCAGAGAGTAATAAGAAAAAGAATGAGAGAGAGAGCCATGCCAGAGAGAGCACGTGGCAGAGAGAAAGAGAGGAAGGGATAATGGGGGAGAAAGACATAAGGGCTAGAGAGGGAGTGTGAGACCATGGGTGAAACTATGTTCTTAGATTGCATATATATATATATATATATATATATATATATATAATACACAAGCATCATCGCATACGCACATAAATATGCCTACCCGCAAACGCAAAAAACAAAAAAGAAATGCGCACACACACACATACCTATATATATATATATATATATTGTTTTTGCGTCTGTGGGTAGGTGTATTTATGTACGGATGCACATAAATGCACATAACAACACCTACCTACATATATATATACACACTAGACCACCCGTGACTTGTTGGGTCACGTTCGCTTAAAAATAATGTTTAAATAATTAAAATTAACACAGACAGGTATATAATGTGAAATGAAACTGGAAGGCCCATATATATACGTGTGTGTATGTATATATAGAAATGTGTGTATGTGTGTATATATATATATGGGTGTCTGTGACCTATATACACGGGTCATAGACACACACACTCACATATATATATATACACACAACAACACCACCATCTCCTCCTCTCTCTCTCTCTTCCATTCTCCTTCTCTGTCTCCTCTCCCTCTCTCTATGTCTCTCTATCAATCTACTCTGTCACAACCATTATCGCTTCCTCTCTATCTTTCTCTCTCTTTGTTTATGAAGGTACCCGGAAAAACCCCATATCTCGGGAACCCATGGTCCGATTTATGCGAAACTTGTTTTTATCCATGTGTATTCCCATTTCAGGGGCAACTTCCTCTCAAACTATTTTCCCATTATGCTTTTTTGGCTGTATTACATTACAGACAAGCAAGCAAGCAAGAAATCACAGACTTTTAGTAATATATATATAAATATATATATATATATATATATATATATATATATATATATATATATATATATACGTGTGTGAGTTTGCACGTCTATATATTATATATAGCTACTTAGAAAGTGAACGAGAATATGCATCTATGGACAGGTAGATAGATATATGGATAGAGAGAAAGTGGGGCAGGTTATTGTAAAGTGAGAGGAAGGTTGAAGTTGACACCTGATGAGGGAAAATACAATAAAACTGTGTAGAAATATATAACTAGAGGCATAGCAAACTATTGCGGAAAAATAATGGAAGGAAAAGATTGAGAGTTCAATGTATTTTGGCATCTATAAATATGTTTGAAAGTAACTGCCGCGTCACACACACACATACACTCACACACACATATATATATACTTACATACATTCGCCCACATAAAAAGATATATGATATCTATATTATACGTTTATTTATTATGTATACATATGTGTGTATATAAATATATATATATATATATATATATATATATATATATATATATATATATATATATATATATATATATATACACATATATACAAACATATATATAGATATATATCGAAAGTGCATGAGAGAAAATGGAGAGATAAAGTCAGAGAGAGAGAGGGAGGGAGAGAGAGAGAGGGAGAGAGAGAGGGGGAGATAGAGAGGGAGAGATAGAGAGAGAAGGAGAGAGAGAGAGAGAGGAGGGGCTAGAACGCAAAAATCTATACTGTTTATAGAATCATTAATTCGGAAATAGTGATAAAATTGTTTGAGGCAAGAAAAAATAAATGCAAAAGACAAACAAAGACGTGAAAAACGTGCATTTAATTCCAAATTGTTTGTGTAAATGTCTTGAGACTTTATGACAGTAAAACGTCTTCGTTGAGCGGAAAAGAAGTAATAAATGAGATGGGAATAAAAGAAGAGAAACAACTTAAACATGAACGGCAAATATATAATATGGAAATAAAAGTAGACGACGAAACAGCTCCCAAAATTAATGCAATCAATGCAATGTTTGGGAATAGAAAATATAGTAAAAGCAAGTGGTAGATTTAGAGCGTGGGAATTATCAGGAGGGATTACTGCGTGTTTTCAATTCAAATCTTCTGATCTACTGATGAACAACATTATTAAACTTGATTGAGTATTTATTCAATACTGTTAGCGAAGAGTTGATACTACTGCACTCGATATTTCTTCGAAAAGTTCTATGATCGAATTTTCTGCTGTCATGAGACAGGAAGCTGGCTGAAATATCTGAGCATCAAACAAAATAACTACGAGTATTAACAAACACTATCAGTCCGAGTTTCTTTTATTTTTCTCAACCAGATACTTTCCGTACCATGACACAATTGCCAATGAAATTAATATAAATAAAATTCTGATTGGGAGACTTGTTAAAACGTCGGATTAAATTCCACGATGCATTTATTTTGGTTCAACATGAATTGCGTTCAAATATTACCGAGATTACGTTTGAGTTTAATTCTTTCCGAATCGATACGGTCATACCCTCGGCCACTGGGGTCCAACAGGGCGACCCTTTGGGACCACTCCTGTTCGCCCTTGGTAATGACCACATCGTCTGGAGTATCACGGCCGCTCTCAACGTTTGGTATCTGGATGATGCTACGTTGGGCGAGGTCGTACGGACGGTCTGCCAAGACCTTCAATCGGTGGTTCCTGCCCTGGCGGGAATCGGCCTCCAGGTAAACTCGGCCAAGTCGGAAGTGGTGAATGTCAGCCTCGATGCTGCGAACTTTGCAGCTTCCGTCTTGGTCCATTTTCCGCCAGGTGCAGGTGACCCCCAAAGAGGATGTCCTCATCCTCGGGACACCGATCCACCCGCCGACCATCCGCGCCACCATCAGGTCCAGGCTTCAACAGCTCCAGACTCTCACGAGCCGCCTGGGCTTGATTGACGGACAACCAACTCTCTTTCTGCTGAGGAACTGCTCCGTGCTACACCCAGACATCTCTCCTCGCTGACCTCTATACTTGTATCCGAGCAGTAGCTGAGGAGATATGCAACGTCAAGTTTGACGACATAGGGCGGCAACGGGCCACTTTACCTGTCAGGTATGGCAGCCTTGGCCTCCGGTCTCCGATCTCACTAACTTTGCAGGCGTATCTTTTGTCGGTAACCTCGTGCCGCGTCCTCGTCAGCAGGGTTCTTCAAAACACAACAGAACTCTCTGTATTCAGAAACGTGAGGCCGCCTGTGATACGTGGGACCGGCTGGGACTTAGCCCAGTAGATGTCCCTCCTCCTTCACCCCCTGTTGACGTCAAGTCCTCTCTACACACTTGGGATGCCACCCAGTGCAGCCTGGCTTCAGACAGGCGCACGCGCCAGCTCGACAATCACTGCCTTGCTCGTTTTCGTGGTGCCTGGCTCCATGCCCTGCCCTCCTTCTTCACTGGCACTCAGCTAGACAACCATAGCCTGCGCATCGGCGTTTCCCTGAGGCTCAGCCTCCAGATCTGCCAGCCACACCAATGTCGCTGCGGTTCCACTGTGGACTCATTCGGCCTCCACCCGCTTTCCTGTCGCCACAGTGCCGGCCGCATTCCACGCCATGCTGCCCTCAACGAGGTCATTAAGCATGGCTTGCACGCTGCAGGATTCTCTTCCCAGCTTGAGCCGGTGGGGCTGGATCGAGGGGACGGCAAAAGGCCAGATGGCATGACCTTCTTCCCGTTCCGCGGTGGCAAACCCCTCGTCTGGGATTCCTCTTGCACTGACACTTTCTGCAGCTGCAACCTGGTGCAGTCTGCGACTGACCCAGGTTCTGCTGCACGTCGGGCTGAGGGGGCGAAACCCCTCAGATACCGGTCGCTCTCCGACAGGTTTGCGGTCGTACCCCTGGCAGTGGAGACTTCTGGTATCCTCGGCCCCAGGGCTACCTCCTTACTCACCACCATAGGTGCTGAGCTGGCCAGCCGTAGGTGTGAGCCCCGCGAGTTGGAGTGGCTCTTCCAGCGCGTCTCCCTTGCCGTCCTCCGGGGAAACGCCTTCTCCATTCTGTCCGCCGGGGCTGTGGGTGGGCCCCATCGCGTACCGTTGGAGTTGTTGTATTCATATATTAACTCATCAATCCCATTGTCCTAATCCAGGAGATACATACTTTATTTATAGTCTTACTTTATTTTCCCTTTCTTTGCTTTTATTTATCCATTATTTCTTTTACATTTTATATTTTACATTTTACATTTTACATTTTACATTTTACATTTTACTTTTTACATTTTACATTTTACCTTTTACCTTTTCTCGCTATTTCCCTGTTTTACTATTTCACTAGACTATACATAGATTGTCGTCACCGAACTAAAATGCATCATAATGTAGGTTTTACAAATATTTGAAGATTTATTCATGTAACAGTCCAGAGCGGTGGATTGTCGGATTACGTGTGGAAGCTGTCTCGGCTTTGTTGGTGTCTAAGCTCAAATCCAACCTTTCCTCACCGATATCATGTTTACTTCGTTAGACTTTGGACTCTATCATTTGTGACCTGAATTATCCTGAAACAAAGTCTTTGTCATCACCTTGCTCTGCTGATTATACCAAGCTTCATCTACACATTCTTCATCTTTGAAGGAATTCTGTTTTAAATTGTTATAATTTTAAGCTATTCCAATGTTTTCTGTGTAGAGTATTGCATCAAAATTGCTACTTTCTCACAGACAGAGTTAGAGCTGTTCATCTGTAAACGCTGCTCCTTCTTTGGATACGTTATTCTATATCACAGACGATGGATACATCAACATTGCGTTTTCGGATTAAACTGTTGAACTGCATCCCTGCTCTGTGAAATGTAATCCCTAGCGAAATAAAAAAGTAATTTATGATGCAAACTGAACGCAACAATTCTACACTAAAATTGTTGTTATACAGAGTTATCTGTAATATATTTGCCATGGGATATTACTCTGTTTGGACACGACTGTTTTCAATAAAAATATTTACAAAGATATCTAAAAATGAGAAAAATAACTCCAATGTTTTATGTGAATGCTTTTGGTATGTACGTGTATGGTTTTCTTCGCAAATATATTCGAGCAATTTATAAATGTTATTACATTCAAATTGTAACATATATATATATAAAAGACACATAAACGTATACATAAGCGGACACATATATTAATAGATATGGCTTCCCTTTAAATATATGCACTTATATATATGTGTATGCGAAGAGGAAACCAATACAACATATATATATTTATATATGTATTTTCATACACAAAAATCTCCCCAAACTATATGCTCCTTCCTATTTGTTTCACTTAAACAAACACACCACATAGACACTCACACACTCATATATACACCATGCTCTATCACTCTCTTACTTTTCCTATCTTTCTCTACCTCTCTCTTGCTAATCCTTTATTTCTTTATAGGTATTTACATATGAATATATAAGCTATCATCATGTGTTTATTATATATATATATATATATATATATATATATATATATATATATATATATATATGCAAATGGTAAATAGAAAAAAACAACACAATCGTTACAGTATATGGAAGGAATATATTAGGTTAACGCTTGAAATAGCAGGAAGAGGGTCTTAGGGTTTCAGACGCTAGTCCTTCACCAGAAGAAAGAATGAGAAATTAGATAGAGTAGGGTGGAATTGGCCGGGTGAGTTGGAATTGGAAAAAAAATGTCTTTAAATAAAAATAACAGGTCCATTTATGATACCATCTCTTAAATATATATATATATATATATATATATACACACACACACACATATATATATATATATATATATATATAAAACTATTACTCGTTAAGTATATATATATATATATATATGTGTATTTAACGAGTGATAGTTTTGGAAAAGTGTCTTAAACTTTCAGAAACTAGACCTTCATTTGAAGATAGAAACGAGGAAAAAGAGAATATGTATGTTTGGGATAGAGAAGAAATGATATATAGACGAGACTAAAGAAGAGAAAAGAAAGACCCGTTATTATTCTTCAGCACTCTTAGAAAAAGATATGGATATTTATGCATACATCTCACTTTCGAGAATTGCCATCCTTTGTACGTTTTATTAACCATGTGTCGTACAAACAGAGAGAAGGACTTTGATTCTTTTATTCTTATTTGTAGCGAAAGAAAAAAAAAATGCCTTGCACGCGTAACACACGGGAAAGTCGTTTAGATCAAGTGATGCCTATGTTTGAAGCTTTTTATGTGAAGAAAAGTCTTGCACTGGAACAATCGCTCCACTTAACACCAGTAACAGGTATTTATAAAGTACAAACAAATGTTAACATCATTGGCTCCCATCGATACCTCAGGTTTTACATAAGAGTTTATTATCTCTTAGTATGATGTCCTAACAAGAACTAGGAGTCTCCCACACGCAGTGTGCTAACCACGTGCCCAGACACCAGGCGGAGTATTTCAATGTCCCTGCGCATACATATGCGTATTTACAAACGCACACATACCCATATGAATATATATACACATATATGCACACACATACATACATACACACACACACATATATACTCTAAGGCGGGTAAAATTCCCGAGATCCATGGACGAGTTCTCTCCAGCGGTCTCTGTCCCTCATTATCGCTGCCAGAGGGGATCACTAATGTAGGCGGGAAGCCGCTAGAATTGGTTGAGGGCTTCCTGTATTTGGGAGCAAAGATTGGGAATACGGAAGATGATGTGGCTGAGAGGAAGAGCAAGGCCTGGGCGGCGTGCCACAGATTGAGATCGGTGTGGAAGTCGGACCTTCGTAGAGACCTGCAAATCCGCCTCTTCATTGCTGTAGTGGAGTCTGTGCTGCTGTATGGGTCTGAGACTTGGACACTGACCAAGAAACTCACTCAGATGGTGGATGGGTGCTACACGAGAATGTTGAGGATGGCTCTGAACATTAATCAGTATACACTGAGGATGTAAAACTCAGAGCTGTATGGCAGCATCCCAAAAGTCAGCTCAAAAGTGACACAGAGAAGACTGGGGTTGGCTGGACATGCTTACCGACATCCAGAGTTGACATTGCACTCAGTGCTCCTTTGGGAGCCCCTACATGGACACACTAGAAGAGGAAGACCAAGGTTAACGTATGTTGATGCCCTAAGGACAGACACTGGTCTGTTGGAGACGCAGGACATATATATATATATATATATATATATATATAATAAATGTAATCTGAGTTTTTCGAACATTAATAATAATATTCGATTCGTTTGCAATTATGCAAAGAGCCTCATTTTTAAAGCCATGTCATTAGAATGAGCCCCTCATTCTTGCTCTTGTGTTGGCATGTAAACAGAACTGCAGACACTAATGTTTCTGAGTGTCACTCTTCATCAGTACAGTCACTGTTCACCTGCCAACTGTTTTATATATATATATACACACACATATACACACACACACACACACAAACACACATATATATATATATATAATTACCAACAAATTGACTATCCCTTCTGCTTATATATATATATATATATATATATATATATATATATATATATATATATATATATATATATATATATAATATATATATTTATATAAATATGTGTGTGTGTGTGTGTTTATATTCATTGGGATATATAATATGATTATTATATACATCGTGTGAGCGTGTGAGCGGATGTATGTATGCGAACTAATGTTAATGTACCATCATATACACCAAAAGGTACTTACATGTATATATATGTATATATATGCATGTATATATATATATATATATATATATATATATATATATATATATATATATATATATATATATATATATATATATATATATATATATATATATATATATATATACAGAGAAAGAGCCAGAGAGGGGGAAAGAGCGAAAAAAGATAGTGCTGTGTGAATGTGGAGTGAGAGAAAGAGGAAAAATAAATGAGGGAAACGGGAGAAAATGAATGAGAGAGAGAGAAATGGGAGATAGAGAGAATGAGAGAAAGAGAGAGAGAGAGAGGAAGAGAGAATGGGAGGGGTGTAGAGAGAGGCAGAATAGAGAGAGATTAGAAAGAGAGAAGGTATGAACATGATATGAAGTAAATGGAGGGTGAAGTAATGAGCTAAGACTACTGGAATTTAGAAATGGAGCTTAAGAGACGAAAAGACAATTTTCTTAGAAACTCCACTAGTGCTTCTCTCTTAAATAAGATAAACAAGAAAATTTCATTTCGTTTATCATATTAAGGAAAACCGACATGAAATTTACTTGGAAGATGTAGAATGTTATCTCGGTAGCTTTGCTTGTAGCTTTTAGTTAAAGTAATGACGAAAAAGCAGAACTAGCAACAAATCATGGCGTACGAATTAGAATTACTTTTCACTATGCCACACGAGAAACAAGATTTGAACAACAAATATTTCAGACGTTAATTCGCTGAACTAAGTTTCTTACTGATAAATGATATGTAAAGCAAAAACAAAATTGTGGCTGATACTCATATTCACTTAAACGACGCGATAAAGTGACTATATGTTCAGAAACTATATGAACTATATGACTATATGTTCAGAAAGACATAAAGATACATACATAAGGAAATACTTACACACATATGTATGTATGTATGTATGTATGTATGATGGTATCCAATGATGTTGACTTGTTCTTCTTTTTGGTAAATATCATCTTGGTTAAGAGAGTGGGACTGGCTTTGTGCAGTGCCTTTGCTCACTATAAAAGTTTCACGGCACAGGCATTGCTTTATATCTGGAGATCTCTCTGCACTTGCCGTCACATGGTACCATGGGCCCAGCACTGTGTCAATAATTGTCACAAGTGTAGTGTTTGTACCAGAGTTTTCAAGTCGCTGGCTGGACTAAAAATTCACACTCGTTCAGCGCATCGGTAGGGGTTCTCCTACATGGATATAAAGTAGTGGCCGTACTCGAAAACGAGTTGGCAGCCACCATGTATGTATGTATGTATGTATGTATGTATGTATGTATGTATGTATGTATGTATGTATGTATGTATGTATGTATGTATGTTGCTGTGTGCGCGCATATGTATGCGCGTGTGTGTATGTCGTACGTATAAGTGTCAATAAGTGATTTTTTTTTTTTTTTTTTTTGCGTGGGGACATAGAAGTAATTGGGCTGGATGCCCGATCGCGCAGTTAAACCACTGGGAGTGAAGAACCCCTAGTCCTTGTCAGGGCATTCTTCTAGGAGAAGGCATCTCAGGAAACTGGGTTAACTCCGACATAAAACCTGCGGCTCAGTAGTTAACGATGATGTTGATCCTTTCTTCTTTTCGGGTTATAGCTACTGTCGCTCAGAGAGTGGGATTGGCTCAGTGCACAGTCTTTCCTCACTTTAAAAATATTCGTCACGCACAGGCATTGCACGAGTGCATTAATAATTATTAATTATTAATAGTGTACTATTATTATTATTATTATTATTATTATTATTATTATTATTACTATTATTATTACTTTTTTTTTTTTTTTTTTTTTTTTTTCCAATTCAATGATGTTCCAGAACAATATAAAAGAGATAATTGGCAATTTAGGTTCTGGAACAAAAAAGATCATTGGCAATAAGGGCAGGGGCCCCAGGTTATCACAGCCTGAGCCCGCTCGTCATCGTGCCATTGTAATAGAGCCAAACAAGGCATTTAGTCTTGGCTGCTAGAACGTACGGACGCTGCTTGACAGGGATTCCTTGGAGCGTCCTGAACGAAGGACCGCTCTTGTTGCAAAGGAGCTTCGACGTTACGATCTTGACATCGTGGCTTTATCTGAGACGAGGTTAGCTGGAGATGGTCATCTTACGGAATTTTGTGGAGAATATACATTCTTCTGGAAAGGAAGAGATGAAGGAACCAGAAGAGAGGCTGGGGTAGGATTTGCTGTTAAGACTGTACTTGTGAACAAATTAGAAGAACTCCCAGTAGGGATTAGTGAGCGTCTTATGTCCATGAGAGTTCCGCTGGACAAGGGAAGCTATGCTACCCTGGTGAGTGTGTATGCTCCAACTATGAGTTCTATCGATGAGGAAAAGGTGTCCTTTTACCATGCCTTGAAAGGTGTTTTAAGAAATATCCCTCAGGCAGACAAAGTCATCGTGCTTGGAGACTTTAATGCTAGGGATTTTAACACATGGAATGTAATCGGAAGGCATGGGGTGGGAAAGTGTAACAGCAATGGTATGCTCCTGCTGCAGATGTGTGAGGAGCTGGATCTGTGTGTTACCAACACCATGTTCCAACAAAAGAACAAATTCAAGACCACATGGATGCATCCTACATCAAAGGAATGGCATCTTTTGGAATACGTCCTAGTCAGGATGCGTGACAGACAGGATGTGCGGTGTGTTCATGTTCTTCGTGGAGCTGAGTGCTGGACGGACCACCGCCTGGTACGCGCAAAAGTGAAACTAATCACTAAACGTAAAATCCGGGCTCCTGGTGTTGTTCTGCCCAAAAGATTGAATGCTGCTCGTCTTAAGGATAAAAATGTGAAGAGGACATTGGAAGAAGAGATGCAGGCTGCAGATCTTGGTGAGGATTGGCCGACCCTTAAAAAGTCGGTTTATGATGTAGGCAGGCGTGTTCTGGGATTGGCGCAGAGGAAACATCAGGACTGGTTTAATGAATATGATGTACATATAGAAGACTTGTTGGCTGATAAGGGGCGTGCTCTGTCACGCTACTTGACGGCAAAACCACAGGAGAGGAATACGTTGCATGAGGAACTCAGGGATGTAAAATCACGTGTTAGGCGGAGTCTTTCTCAGATGAATGATCAGTGGTGGAGTGAGAAGGCTGGTGAGATACAAACTGCGTCTGATTCCAATAACACAAAGCTGTTGTACAGTCTCTTGCGTGAGGTTTATGGACCGTCTTCTTCTCTGGTGACACCGCTTCGCAGCAGGGATGGCAAAGAACTTCTTCGTCACTCACAAGGAATTCTACGAAGGTGGCGAGAGCACTTTGATGATCTTTTGAATCAGCCGTCTGTCGTCAGTGAAGATTTCCTCAATCTCATTCCAGAAAGTCATGTGAAAGTAGCTCTAGCAGAACCTCCGACGCTTGTGGAGGTTGCAGTGGCTATTTCGAAGCTGAACAGTGGAAGATCTCCAGCTATGGATGGCATACATGCTGAGCTCCTACAATATGGTGGTGAGAGACTCCTGCAACATCTTCACTCTTTGTTTGGCAGGATATGGGCTAATGAATCCGTACCTGAGGATTGGAGAGATGCAGTAATGGTGGTCTTGTACAAGGGAAAGGGTAACAGGAACGATTGTGGGAACTACAGAGGTATATCATTGCTTTCTGTCGTAGGGAAAGTTTTATGTAGGGTTCTTCTGGACCGTCTGCTGACACACATTGCAGATTGTGTTCTTCCTGAAAGTCAATCTGGTTTTTGTGCTGGACGCGGCACTACTGATATGATCTTCTCAGCTAGACAGCTCCAGGAGAAGTGCATGGAACAAGGCTTGGATCTGTTTTAGGTTTTTGTCGATCTGACAAAAGCTTTCGATACTGTTAACAGAGATGCATTATGGAAGGTTCTCCAGAAACTTGGTTGCCCTGATAAGTTCCTTGCTTTAGTTAGGTCTTTCCATGACGACATGAAGGCTTGGGTTAATGTCGGGGGTAACATATCGGAGCCTATCTCAGTAAAAAATGGAGTGAAACAGGGGGATTTTCCAGCACCGACCCTGTTTGCCATATACTTTGCAATGGTTTTCTGTATTGCATTCAGGAATTGCGAGCATGGTGTTTACATCCGATATCGAACCTCAAGTAGCATATTTAACATCAGGCGCTTTGCTGCGAAGACAAAAGTATTTACATCAATCAAAAGAGACCTCTTGTATGCAGATGATTGCGATCTTGTAGCGCACACAGAGAGTGATATGCAGCACATTTTGAATGCATTTTCTGACGCTTGCACTGCCCTAGGTCTGACTGTCAGTCTCAAGAAAACCGTCGTCATGTACCAACCTGCCTCTGGTAAGCAGTACACTGAACCAAACATCTATGTGTATGGCAAACGACTTGGAGTGGTTGATCAGTTTGTCTACCTGGGGAGCACTGTCAATCGATACGGCAACCTTGACAGTAAAATCTCACTTAGGATTAGGAAAGCAAGTGCTGCTTTAGGAAAGCTAGAAAGGCGACTCTGGGGTCGGCGAGACATATGCAGGAGGACAAAGGTAAAGGTGTACAGGGCATGTGTGCTCTCTTGTCTTCTTTATGCCTGCGAGACCTGGGTCACATATCGACACCACCTTAAGCAATTGGAGCGTGTCCATCAGATGTGTCTCAGACGGATCCATGGCGTTCACTGGAGGGACCACATCAGTGATGTCGAGATTTTGGAAAGCTCTATGTGTGACAGTATAGAAGCTCTTGTGCTTAAGCAACGACTCCGTTGGAGTGGTAACCTTGCCAGGATGAAGGATTCTAGAATACCAAAACAACTCTTTTATGGAGAGTTGGTTAAAGGAAAACGACCGCCATATAAAACAAAAAAGAGGTATAAGGATTCCTTGAAAGCCTCTCCGAAAGACGCTAACATCTCTGCTGATACATGGGAGAATATTGCTGCTGATCGTAATAAATGGAGAAAGACTGTATATGAGGGAAAAGTTGCCTTTGAGGTATCTCGAATCGCATACGAGAAAGTAAAGCGGGATGTGAGGAAGGGCATTGCTGTTGCACTTCCAGACGGCAAGGGTCCTCCTATGGTGCTGACATGCAGCGTATGTGCGAGACTCTGCCTAAGCAAAGCTGGACTCGAAAGTCATCTTCGCAGTCATAAAGTAAGCCCAGTGGTGGACTACCAGGCTGCTGTTGGAGATGCTACTCATCATGCTTGCCAAACATGTGGTAGAGAATGTAAATCAGCAGGAGGGCTCAAGCGACATGCAAAAGTACACGAACTCCAACCACAGCCGACTATTCCCAGTAAATGTTTTGGTTGCCGACTCTGTGCAAGACATTTTAGATCATTGGCTGGGCTAAAAAGCCACATTCGATCGCAGCGCTGTTAGTTGCTATCGTGTGTGTGTGTGTGTAGATATGCTTATGTGTGTGCGTGTGAGTGTATATATATATATATGTATATGTATATTATTATCGTTGTTGTCGTTATTATTATCGTTGTTATTATTATTATTATTATTATTGTTATTAATGTATGTGTGTGTGTGTATATGTGTGTGTAAGTATGTGTGTGTGTGTATGTATATATGTATGTATATGTATATATATATATATATTTCTTTTTTTAATTTTTATTTTTATTTTATTTTTATTTATTTATTATTATTATTATTTTTTTTTTTCTTTCCCCTCGTGCAATGGCCATACTCGATAACGAGGGGGCAGCCATCATGTATGTATGTATGTATGTTCTTCTGGTTTTATAATTTCACAAATTTTTCCCAATAGAGAGAGAGTCGGTTTCTAACATAGATACAAGACTTTCTCATTGGAATTTACACAACATCAACTAGGTAGATATGTATGTATGCATGCATGTGTAGATATGGATGTTATTTTATGTGTGGATATGTATGTTTTGAGTTGTATGTGTGCATGTGTATATGCTTTGCATCTGTATATGTATATGCAGTTATTTGATGCAAAATTTTTGGAATGTTTTACATATTTTTACTGTTCCATTAATGGGTTATACTTGTAATTTCCTAACTAGTTGTGTTCTTTCTGCTCCTGTGAAGCCTAGCTTCTCAAGATTTGTATTGAGGCAGTTACTAACATATCCCAGTGCCCCAATAATCACAGGCATAAATCTGAAGGTGTAATCAGGGTGGAGTATCTGCAGATTTCTCATCAGTTCTGCATAAATATTCTCCTTTTCACTAATCTTTGATATTATATTGGCATCTGCTGGGCAGCTAATTTCCACTATTGTGCATGCTTTCTTCTCCCTGTCCCCTATCATAATATCTGGTCTGCATTTTATTGGGGTTTTTACTGGAACATTCCACCAGTACTCTTTCATATTATGTACATGGATGTTTTCCACATTGCTGTAGCTTTTAATGTGTTTATTATCGGGGCTATCTTTTTTACGAACTGCATTGTACAGTGTTTTGGCCACTACATCATGCCTCATAGGTAGATAGTACCGCGATGACATCTTAGGACAGCTGCTGATGACATGGCTGATATCCTCGAGGTTAGTTCTGCAGAATCTGCACTTGTTATCACATCTAGGTGATTTGTCTGCATCCCTATCTCTTTTGTGAATCAGGTATTTTGTGCTAATCTCCTGTTCCTGGATTGCAAAAGCGTATCCTTCAAAGTGGGAGCGAATATAGCGGTTGTTGGTCCAAGATAGACTACTTTCCTTATCTATAATACCCTCACTCTGGAGTTTCCTGGCAACATATCCATGCATGATTTTTTGCTGATAGGCATGCAGTTTTTCATCCATGCATTCACTGCGATACTGCTGAGCGACATCCCTGGGTGTGAGATTTGATTATCACATAGGGAATATCTCTCGAGGAGTTCCTTCCCAACTCTCATGATCTTATCTGTTTCATGCAGATAGACTTGCTCGGGAAACGGGCTTCGAGGTTCGTAGATGTTGTCGGAGACATATGATGCGACATTCAAATGTTGTCTGGACTGATGTTAGGCCTCTGCCTCCCTGCTTACGTTTCAAGTAAAGGCGGTCTATGTCTCTGTTGATGTGGAAGTTTCCAGTGTTGTTCAGTATTTTTCGAGTTCCAACATCAACTGCTCGGATTGTATGTATGTATGAGTGTACGTAAGTATGTATATATGTATATCCTGACAAAGGCTAGAGGTCCTTCACTCCCAGCAGTTTAACGGCACGATCGCAACTCAGCAAACTCAGGATCGCAACTCAGGAAACTGGGATAACTCCGATATAAAACCTGCGGCTCAGTAGTTACCGATGATGTTGATCTTTTCTTCTTTTCGGGTTATAGCTACTGTCGCACAGAGAGTGGAATTGGCTCAGTGCACAGTCTTTCCTCACTTTAAAAAAATATCTTCACGCACAGGCATTGCACGATAGAATTAATTAATAATTATTAATAATGGTATATCGTGCAATGGCCATACTCGATAAAGAGGGGGCAGCCATCATCATATATGTATGTATGTATGTATGTATGTATGTATGTATGTATGTATATGTACGTACGTACGTATGTATGTATGTATGTATGTATGTATGTATGTATGTATGTATGTATGTATGTATGTATGTATGTATGTATGCTTGTACGTAGGTATCTATGTATGTATGTAAGCATGTATGTACATATGCATGTATGCAAGTAGGGATAAATGGATGTATGAATATAAACCCACAAATGAACCGTATTCAATATCTATTCTAGTGAAAACTGTGCTGTCGTAAAAGAAATGAATATATAGATAATTACACACCTAGACTCACCCCCACACACATACAGACCTCCCTATATATATAAATATATGATTGATCAATGTAAACAAATAAGATATGGTTTAGTACTTAATTAATCCATTATTTTACGCTCAAATCAAAGAGAGAAATAAACGAAACGTTTATAAATATTTTAACTAATCGATAACAGTTATGCCACTCGATAATATTAGTCTCGAAAAATACATCCATTATGCCCTTCATCTTCACAAACATTGATTCTGCATCAATGAAATAGTTAAGTACTAGATATAATCTTATTTGTGTTCATTATTCAACCGTATATATTTGAACACGCAACGTGTAATGAAATACCACCTTTCAGAAAAACAAATTTCACATTGCATCGATGGGATAATCATATCTACACTACATTGACTTCTAACAAGGTTATAAGTCTTACCTTAATTAATTGTAATATTATATATATAAATTATTGCGTTCAAACACGACAATGTTTTTTCCACTAACCAACTCATTGTGTGCGCTCTGATATAGCGACTTGGAGTTAATAAGTACAGGTTCGGCAAAATCATGGAACGAGTGGAAATTCGGTAATCTAAGGCACGCCGAATTCCATTCGATTTGTCTGGTTAGATAGATTTATATATATATATATATATATATATATATATATATATATATATATATATATATATATATATATATATATATATATATATATATATATATATATATATAGAGAGAGAGAGAGAGAGAGAGATATGTTATTCCGGGTTTAATCGGAGGTAACCACAGTAAATAAGGTACTCAATACATAGAAGAGTATAAATTATTTAATATAGATGAGCTTCTACAGGACTAGAACTGTTTCATTCGTGAGAAATCACAGTTCTAGTCCTGTAGAAGCTCTTCTATATATATATATATATATATATATAAATTGAATGGAAATTCGGCTAGCCTTAGCTCACCGAAGTCAATGTAGTGTAGATATGAATATCCCATCGATGTAAAGTAAAATTTGTTTTTCTGAAAGATGGTATTTCATTACATGTCGTTTCGTGTTCAAATATATAGGGTTGAACAATGAACACAAATAAGATAATGTTCAGTACTTAACTATTTCGTTGTTTCAGAATTAATGTTTTTGAGGATGAAGGGCAAAATGGACGTATTTTGTCGAGATAACTGTTATCGATTAGTTAAAATATTTATAAACGTTTCGTTTATTTCTCCCTTTGATTTGATGGTAAAATAATGGATTGATTAAGTACTAAACCATATCTTATTTATTTTCATGATATATACATCTATATATATAAAACTGTGGTTGTCTGTCTGTCTATCGATTTTTGGCACACATCTCCACTTAGAATCTCTCACGGAATTGCACCGAAATTGCTAGACTTGTACATTGAGCCCTAGCGAAGACATCGGAAAAAAAAATATTTCAAATTGACCCACCCTATGTGACGAAATCGAATATAATGTATCGATTTTTGAGCGTACGTTATCAGTTATTTCCCTTTGTTCTGTTTACATTGAGCGTCTTACGTAAAAAATTACGCTGGCTTTCTCAGCGTTTAAAATGACATTAACACAATACACGAACATTCGAACACTAAGCTTCCGTTTTGCTTCATTTCCATTTAAAAGCATTTTAAAACAATATTTTTACTTGAAAACAAGTCTATTTAAAGACTACGTAAAACAAGCAAATATTTCGTCGTTAGGCGTGCAGACAGACAGTCGTGCAGAGAGGTGATATACGCGTGCAGACAGACATCTATATATATAAAACTGTGGTTGTCTGTCTGTCTATCGATTTTTGGCACACATCTCCTCTTAGAATCTCTCACGGAATTGCACCGAAATTGCTAGACTTGTACATTGAGCCCTAGCGAAGACATCGGAAAAAAAAATATTTCAAATTGACCCACCCTATGTGACGAAATCGAATATAATGTATCGATTTTTGAGCGTAAGTTATCAGTTATTTCCCTTTGTTCTGTTTACATTGAGCGTCTTACGTAAAAAATTACGCTGGCTTTCTCAGCGTTTAAAATGACATTAACACAATACACGAACATTCGAACACTAAGCTTCCGTTTTGCTTCATTTCCATTTAAAAGCATTTTAAAACAATATTTTTACTTGAAAACAAGTCTATTTAAAGACTACGTAAAACAAGCAAATATTTCGTCGTTAGGCGTGCAGACAGACAGTCGTGCAGAGAGGTGATATACGCGTGCAGACAGACATAACTGATAATTTGGTTACGCTAATGTTTTTCTCTGCGTTGCAGTGTTTACATTTTCGATCTTTGTTAATAAATAACCAGTGCAGTTTTTATCCCCAGCATCCTCTTTTGTTATAACATTCGGGTTATCGTTATGTTTTCTTAACTTCATAAAGCATATTGTTGGTTGAGGGAATATTAATCAAAAACACCCCATGCAAGTCTGCACAGTAGACACTACAGTTTTTAAGCCAAAAAAGAAACTTAACATTGTAACTTTAACACAGCTACTGAGCGACCCCGAGCAACGCCGGGCTTTACTGCTAGTATATATATATATTTGTATGTAGATATATATATGTGTGTATGTATGTATATATATATATATATATATATATATATATATATATATCTTCGTCTAGTATCTGTCTTGCCCATTCAGTTATACTGCAAGGGAATTAATTCCGAGGTAGTTTACTAAGATTATTTCCACATAAAATATTTCACATGTGTAAAATGAATCCATGTATACAGAAAATTACCTTATTCAAATATATTAAATGTTGCTACTTTTGGCACAAGGCCAGCAATTAAACAGTACATTACTGGTACTTTATTTTATCGACCCCGTAAGGATGAAAGGCAAAGTTAACCTCGGCGGGATTTGAACTCAGGCCGTAAAGGGACGTAACTATGCTGGAAAGCATGGTGTCCGACTCTCTACCGATACTGCCATTCCACCGCCCTTCAAATATATTAATATATTAAAATCAGCCGTCAAATGAACAACACATTAAGATAAGAATAAATAAGTAAATGAAGAAAAGAAGGGAAGATGTTTATGGATATTATTAGATACTTCATTATTTATTTTAAAATGCTCTTTAAATATGCCTCACCCTAAAAAATATGAAATTTTACATATTGATACCGACGTAAGATTATAAAAGCTTGTAACAACACCTCCGAGGGAGAATACTGGAACGTAAGAGAAAAAGTCTGAAACAAGAAAATGAGGAAGATCGGGTTTATTACTGAATTATTACCAGTGGGAACTCCTTAACCACACATCCATGGCTGAAATTATGATCTTAACAATTATGATGATAATTATGTCTAATTTAGGGACAAGATCATAAATTCAAACAGGGAATAATCGATTAAATTGTCCCCAGTATATAACTGACATTTTATTTTAGCGACCTCAGAATAAAAAAGGACAAACTCGTTGTTTGCAGAACATGTTATAATCCTAGAATTATTAAATTGAATATTATTTCACTATGCATTCTGTCACCTTTTATGGGTTCTATGCTATGATGAACACACACATATATGTATTATGTAAATGTTTATGCATGAGCAGGTGTATGTTCACGAGCGTATACGCTTATGTTTGGATAATCATATATAGGGACGTATAAGAAAACATATATAAACATATTATAAGTTGATATACAATAAAAATACGATTTGCCTCATTATCAAAGAACAATGTTTTTCTGCAGCGAAAATATTTATTTGCTTCATTTTTCTGTTTGAATATATCACACTGTTGTCAATACCGTTAAGCATATCATACAGCGCTCATTCGAGATTTGTTAATCTTTCATCGAGGACACTCAGTTAACTGGCATGGAAGGAGCACAGAGACTATATAGAATTTTGCGTGAGACTTGCTGGAGATGCTCATTTCCGTATAACATGAATTTGGTTGCTTATATTTAGTACTACTGCCAATTAAAAAATAAATAAATGTATTTAATATATGCATATATACATGCATGGTTATATATATATATATATATATATATATATTTATGAGTGTGTGTGTATCTCGAGTCCAATAGAGTATCTTTGGTATTTCAGTATGTATTTATTTGTCTATAGGTACTTAGCGTGGATGCATTTTACATTTTGCCTTTGTATCACTTTCCATATTTCTGTAAACAGAGTTTTTTCAAATAATCCCCGTTTTTAAAATCCATCGGCCAATGACTTCTACCCATCCCAATCACCACTTTCCCTGCCACCTTCCCCTGCCACAAGAAAATGTATAAATACCACTTTATCACAATGACAGTCGGCTTTCCTGATGATTTCCTTCGAATCAAATAGTTCTAATCCTGTAGAACCCATTTCTATATTAAACACACACACACACACACACACACACACACACACACACACACACACACACACACACACACACACACACACACACACACACACATACACACACACACACACACACATATATATATATATATATATATATATATATATATATATATGTATATATATATATATATATATATATGTATATCTCCATTTATAAATGCCTGCTTGTTCCTCTGTGTGTATGTTTGTATGCTCATATATTTCTACGTTAGCATTGCGTTGATAAATGTCATCATGTTATGTGTGAATGTGAATTGATAGTGTGTCTGACAATGTTTTTTTACAAATGTACCAGACATCATATCTAAAAGATTAGCAGAACAAAGTGACAAAAATAAAATGTATTCTCGTTGGGAATATTAAACGGCGTGGGTGATTATATCTCTACACACCCTCCGATAGATTCGGACATTCGGACATATATGAACACCCTCATGGGCGCACGACTACACACACACACACACATGCGCGCGCGTGCGCACAGACACATATATACAAAAAGCGCAAATATATATATAATATACAAATTATACATGTGCTTGCGCATTGTGTGCGTGTGCGCGTGAGAGAGTGTTCATATATGTCTTCGTATATACATACAGCATATATGAACGTATATATTTATATAGATTTGTGTATATGTATATATAAATATATATATATATATATATATATATGTATATATATATATATATATGTATATATATATAGTTTTGCGAGGTTTTTGATATGAAATCGTGTGTCGAAACAAATACTGTTATAGTGAGAAAAGATGGCGTAGAAAATACAATGCAACGGGAGGAAACAATAGCACCACTGACGATGTTGCAGATGTGCAACGAAAGAACTTTGATAAACTATATATATGTGTTTGTGTCTATATTGTATCTGTATTATTTATGACCGTCGGTCAGTCAATGGCAACATTGAGGACCGAATAAATTAGATTACCGATATAAAGGACACCGAAGCGAAAGCGAAAACCAACCAAACAGTGAGTGTGTTCTGTTATTAATTCTGGCAATATTACACAAATATGACCCTCTCCAAGTATAACAATATATATACATACATACAAATCAAGATATCGGGATTAAACCAGTATTAAACCCGTAAGGCTATTATTCAACAGAATACTCGATACTTGGGATAGTAGAGTGTAACTATATTAGAAAGTGTCGGGTTGTGGCGGCTGAGATCTTGCCATTTTGACAGTTAATTCCAGATGAAGCCAGGAGTTAGCTATCAAAACAACAAAAGCACAGCCCCTAAGGATCTAGTTGCAATCTAATTGCCACACAAACAGGATGAAGGCAGACGATAAACATTTGAAGAGTCGGAGCCCAGCAGAAAGACATTTTGCCTCGAAATCACTAGACGTATCTGAGGAACTTTGGTGCTTATCTCCCCTGTTTGCTGAAAATTAAAGTAAGTGAGACTGTCACTACTCTAAAACAATAACGTAAGGTCTTCGAAATGCTTTTAATTAAGCATACAGTGTATTGCAAAATACACTATATATACATATATATATATATATATATATATATATATATATATATATATATATATATATATATATATATATATATATATATATATATATATATATATATATATATATATGCATATATATATATATCTAGCTCTCGTTTGCACTAATATTCTTCAGTTTTACCTTTTCCTTTTTAATATGTACCATATGATAGCTTGTGATAGTTTGTTATGAGGCAAGTATTGGAACTTGGCGTACATTTAGATGTCATTTGATTCCTATTAATAATTCACACGTTTCTAATTATTTTGTAGTGCATGGTGTGTGACGTTATTTATAAATAAACAATCACAAATGAATAACATAGTTTCGAAGAACCCAGATATCTAAGTCAATTTCCTGAATTCGTTACACAATTACAGCCATTTTATCTAGTTCTCTTGGGATTGCTATGCGTATCACATATTTTCCTATTTTCATATTTATAAAGTTTATACTCATATTTTCAATGACAATTGCTGCTATCAGCCGACACCAAGCTCTACTGAAATAGTTATACTTTATAAAATATTAAATTGTTGAATAAATCCCCAAACCCGAATCTCATCATAACAGTTATTATTTTATAGTTTTGTTTTATTGTTGTTTCAATCAATCGAGTGTGGCCACGCTGGTGCACCTCCATCATTTAGTTGATCAGTTGATCATATCCAACCTAGTATTAATATTTTTAAAATTTTGCCTTTTTAAATACATTTTGTGTCGAACCGCTAAGTTACTGGACAGGCAGACACACGTTATACAGACAAAAACAAACGTAAACACATGCATGGACACACACAAAAACACACATGCACGCACATACACCCCCACATACACACAGACAAACACACACACTCACATGCCACACATACCAGGCCTGAGTACAGAAGATTTCTTGCAGAGAATGGTAGAAAGTGAGAAAGAGATATTGAGGAAGACACAATCCCAGTAATAGATTGGATAAAAAGCAAAGTTAACCACGGCAGAGAACTGAGAGCCGGAAAGAATACCACAACGCACTCTATCTGACGTTCTAACGATTCTGCCAATTCGCCTTACACACACACACACACGCACACACACACATGCACACATACACACACACACACACACACACACACACACACACACACACACACACACACACACACACACACACACACACATACACACACACACACACACACACACACATATATATATATATATATATATATATATATATTATATTATATTTGGAGTTTAAACTCAAACAGTCATTTACAATTAATTAGCTCAAAGAAAGAAGCATTTCTGAGCCGTGAAATACAAGTTAATATAAATTAATATATGATAAACACGTAAGTGTTTGTATTGTAAAAGACGAAGTAAGCTAGAATGAAATAAACTAATTCAAATAAATATAGCTTGCCTGTATCGATTTAAAATAATAAATCAATAGACACAAACTCATATTGGCAAATAGCCGTGGTACCTGGACACATTTAAATTTCAAAATTCAAACCTTTTCCGCAGATCAATCTGAACTTCAAAATCCAAACAAGTTTCGCAAACGATAGTATAAAAAGTGAAATAATCAATTTTCTGTGCTTATCAACAGGTACCCAGAAAAATTAGGTTACTTCACCTCGAAAACATTTTGAAGGTCTGGTTTACGAGCACAAAACGCACGAGGTTTTGCACACGGTTTTTCCAGCTCTCTAGCTATCTCATATTCATGGCGCTAGAAATAACAGCCGTTTATATGGGATTAAAAATTAGCTCTACCGAAGGAGCCGTAATATTATATAAAAATCTTATTTTTCGATACCTAAAAAAATGTGACCCTCCCCCTATCGATTTTTATCTGTAGAATGACCCCGGAATAGAAAAAATGATACGCTGATATATAAAAAACACTCCCGGGTGACTAATCTATGAGCCTGTAAATTTTCATGAAAATCAGTCGTAAGATGTAGGCCCCTATAGGTAATAAACACACACATACTTAATTTTATACACACACACACACACACACACACACACATATATATATATATATATATATATATATATATATATATATATATATATATATATATATATATATATATATATATATATATATATATATATATATATATATATATATACATATATATATATAGAGAGAGAGAGATAGATAGATATATATATATATATGAAAGGATTACAAAGGAGAATATAGACTGTTAGAAATGTCTATACAAAAGCACCTACGTACGTTTCGCCCGAAAACAAACATCATGTACACGGATGATAAGCCATTTAGGGACACTTATTCAAACACCGGACAGAGTTACTCCCCTTGCTCGGTGACAAAAACAACCTTTTCTGTTTGAATCAAGAATGAATTTCGACGTGACTGTCATCTTACAACCCCTTCTGGGTACTATACTGAACACTATCTATATTTGTATGCCCTTGAGAAGCCCTTTTCGGGCGAAACGTACGTGGGTACTTTTGTATAAACATGTTCTAACATGTTCTATATTCTCCTTTGTAATCCTTTCATTTGTAACCGCTCTGCTTATATGCTCGTCCGCTAAATATTAACACTTCCGATATTTAACCCTGTAGGCACAAACATTGAGCACAAATGCACCAGCTTTTGGCAATTAACTATATGTATCGCTTATCCCTTTAAACCTCTACTCTCTCACGATACTAAAATATTCTCTCTCTCTATATATAATAGAAAGTGAGGTTTTTTTACAAAATGAGAAAAAACGGTGTCCTACACGAGTGAAAGTAGAATGAAAAAAGATGAAATCGAAAAGGCAGCTGGAGTCTTTTTTGAAAAGAAAATATTTATTTGGTTCCTTCACCGGTTTCGCCGTTCTTGTGCTTTTCAAAAGTACAATTGAGATGGAGGGTTTGTGGTTTTTCTCACAAACCACAAACCCTCCCTCTCAATTCTACTTTTGAAAAGCACAAGAACTGCGAAACCGTTAAAGGAACCAAATAAATATATATATATAAAAAAAAAGACGCCAGTTGCACTTTCGATTTCATCTTTTTTCCATATATATATATAAATAAATAAATACATTATATATATTTATATATGTGTGTGTGTGTATACAGACAGAAAACAAAACCATAAAAAGTAGCAACATATTATGGGTTATTTATGGGAAATATTACAAGATTTTGTTATGCTAGAAGTCATCTTGATATCTGATATTAGTAGCTTCGATATTTACAATGGATATCGTCGATGTTTAACGAGGGTTGTTTCATGCCTATCAGTTGGTTGATATTGGTTGAAACTAAATATGTCACTTGATACAGATTTATTGGTTCATATTGCGAATAATACATAAATATGTATCCTATTATATTCTTACACGCATACAGAAATTCATACGGATTTCGAACTCTATATAACTATATATTGATTTATTTCATTTGTCTCCATTGCAAAGTCGTGAACATTTTTTAATTTTTATCTGCGTAAGTTCATCTGTCAAATTGGTTTTCCTTACTTTTAAAACTTCTATTATTGTTTGCATATTCCTACTGTTGGTGCTGTTATGGTAATTAATGCGTTGAAAGAAAGACAATAGTAATCATAAAGATAATGGTATTTCCTATACAAAAAAAACATCATCCCTATGAAATTCTATCTAATTTTATTTTAAAGCAACCATTTGTTTTCCATGTTGTGTACAAGATAGAATTTCTATATATAAGTTGATTTTATTATATACTAGCAGTGGTACCCGGCATTGCACGGGACAAGGTATTTTGGAGCGCGGGCCGCCAACAGCCCTAATCGTGGAAAAACTGCATGCCTGGACAATATGTAAAGAAAATAAATGGAATACTCAGATGGCTGGATAATCTTTAAGATTTTACTCGATGAAGCAGGAAAAATGCAGATTTTCACCTAGGAAATCAACAAAATACATTTTTTTATGTGCATAATATGCCTTGAAATTTCGGGGAAATCGGCTAGAAAAAGCCTCCAAAAAGCCCTAAAAAGCTGAAAAATGAAGTTTTCACCTAATGCAGGCCCTAGGCCATAAAAAAGTGGGATTTTCTTTGTTCACGGTATGAAGAAGAGACTGACTAATACATAGTTACAATTTCAAGGCAATCGGTCTGACGTAACGCTCCCCAAAACCCTAAAAAGCTTAAAAACACAATTTTTCACCTAATGCGGGCCTTAGGAGATCAAAAAGTTGAATTTGTTTATGTGTTTAACACTTCCTGAAACACACGTAATACACATGTGAAGTTTGAAAAAAATCGGTTGGGTACTTCTCGAGGCTTAGGGATTCAAACTCACAGACACACACACACACATACACACATACACACACACACACACACACACACACACACACACACACACACACACACACACACACACACACACACACACACACACACACACATGCACACACACACACACACACACACACACACACACACACACACACACACACACACACAGAAATCCTCAGGGAAGTGACATAATGCAGACAGCCAGACATACAGACAGATATTATAAGGGCGCGACGTTATATGTATGTATCTATCTAAAAAGAGAAAGACTAAGAATTATAGAGAGAGATCGCTAAATCGCCTAATGTGGTCCCTAGGGCATTGAACATTTGAATATATTTTTTGCTCAGAACGCTCCCTGAAACATAAGTATTACATGTGTAAATTTTGAAAACAGTCGGTTGGGTGCTTCTTGAGTTTTAGGGATTCAAACTCACACACACAGACAGACATCCTCAGTTTTATATATATAGACTAGCAGAAAACTACCCGGTGGGCGGTTTTCTGTTAGCAAATCTAGTGTATATACTGATATTGTTGAGATTTGGATGAGAAATGTTTTCGGCACCACATGTTCACCGTCTCTCGGTGTGTCTTTTATGCATGTATAAATATATATGTTATCTATACGGTGAAAACTTTGAAATAAATATATGTTAAAACGAAAAAGGAGAAAATAAATAACTGGCGGTTAGAAAAAAATATTCCTATGAAATTTTAATCATACCATTAGGTGTGAATTAGGAAATATTTGTTTATTGTCAAAACAAATGTTCAAAAGTTAAACTTCAATTTTTTGAATTATTTCAAATTTTTTCATGAAATTGAACACTGGACATTGGCTGCTGGAAATGGAAATTAAATCGTATTTAATTGTATTTAAATTTCTAACCTTATTTTATTATTTATATTTCTTCAATAAGAAATAAAAAACAACAAAAAAATTTAAGAAAAAATTGAACAAATCAAACGTAGGTTGTGGAACTGCGCAATCTGATTAATAAATTACCTCATCAGCAGCAACCTTCTTCAAATGGTCCTTATTATCAGCAGCAACAACCACAAATTCAATGGCAACCTTCTTCGCATGGTGTCAAGTCAGAACCGCCTCGAACTGGTTACTTCTGGCTTATGCAAGGTGTCTCTATAGCAACCAGCGATTCCCTCGGCCTCAGTGAACAAAGTCAGTGGAGAGGGGAAGGTAATGTTTCTATAAAGGAAGGGGAAGGTAATATTTCTGTAGCACGTGTTTTAGCGTCTATTCACTCTCTCTCTCTCCCTCTCCCCCTCCCGCTATCCCCCTCTCGTAGTCTGTTTCTCTCTTTCACTCTCTCTCTCCCTCTCTCCCTCCCGCTATCCCCCTCTCGTAGTCTGTTTCTCTCTTTCACTCTCACTCTCTCTCTACGCACGTGTTTCCACTGTCGGACAGACAGACAGAGAAATTGCTGGTTATATATATAAGTAGATAGATTGTTGAATGTGTGAAGGCGCGTGGCTTCGTGTTTAGGGTATTTGGCTCATAATCGTAAGGTCGTGAGCTTGTTTCCCGGCAGTGCGTTGTGCAAGACACTTTACTTTACATTGCTTCAGTACACTCAGCTGGCAAAAGTGAGTTACTGAAACTACCTGAGAATTACATCAAGCGTACAAATGCTCAACCACTTGCACTTCAATTTCACGACCACGCTCTTTCGTTGATCGGATCAACTGGAACACTCGTCGTCGTAACCGACGGAGTGCCAGTTAATTGTTGAATGTATTATCATGGTAGCACACACACACATATATATGGAAGTGTATTTACGAGGGTAATCTCAAAAATAAGGTCTCCAAAGTGATGGGGACGAAGAGAAACTGTTCGTACGGTTGTTGGCAACACTGTTGTGATTGGTGCTTCCTTCACTCCCAAAGAAGCATGCTCGTGCTTCGCTGGGATGCTCAATCTTGGCTTGGTAGCCGTTGGGAATGGAGCTCCCATTGAATGCTACCGCCAAGTGGCAGGTGTAGAATGAGTTGGCTGGACGTCATGGCATTACTTAACTTGACAGAAAGTGATTTCTGACTTTATATGTTTTATGCCGAGTGCTGCATATGGTTGGAATTAATGTCAGTGCTGCAAAAATTTAACTTTATTAGGTAAATCAAAAACAATTAAATAATCCACAATCAATTTAAAAATACAGGAATATCGAAGATTAGAATAACATTTTTATAATGTATTGTTAAAAAATAATAAGGAAACATTCATAGAGTAAATATAAAAACAATTAACTTAATTGTGATAATCAAATATATTCATTTCTAAAGTTAATATTTAATTTAGAATTATGCTAGCACGATGCAAAAATGTAACATTTACTATTTATTTACTAAGGAATTAAATTTTAAAAGTTATTAATTATAGAGAATTAATTAAAGAGGATTTTAATTACAATGATAATTCTTTAAAATGAAAGAATTCTATTAATTATAGAAAATGTAGAAATCTCAAACGCAGAAAATAACTATAAACACAATCATTTGATAAATACAATAGCTTATAAAATCGTGTAAAATCTCTTATAGACGGAAAACAGTGATCAGCAGCCGCTACGAAAAATGGAACTACGTACGTCAATAATTTCGGTTGAACGCTGTACCATTGGGCTAAAGGACTTCTGACAACAACTTCCCTCTAAATAGAGGCTACACAAACAGCTTTGAATTTAACACCATTTCTAAAATCATCTGTCGAGGCGTTAAGTTAATTGAAATTCTTATAAAAAAGGTAGATGAATCATGTGTTGGCAGGAAAACATACTTGTCAACAATTTATAATCCGTTTGTCAGACATTGGTATAGAAGCTTCAGTAGAACAAGTACTGCGTTCAATCACATCCACTTTGTAAGAATTCCCGAATAAATAATCTACCAACTATATTCTACCTAAGATTTGCGCAAACTCCAATTAAATTGTGCGAGTAATGT
>OZ024740.1:167636211-167646211 GCA_964016885.1 Eledone cirrhosa | reverse complement strand
AGCTTTACGTAGGTTAGCTTTATCTACAACTACAATGATCTATCTCTTTATTTTCCTTTCTCCTCAATTTAAATGATGTGATTAATATATAAATGTTGTTGAGTTCAGGATTTGTATTGATAGAATATTAATCCAATAGAATTCATAGACGAGCGGATGCGTTTATGCAATATAACATTAAGACTTCATAAATATATATATAAATATACACGGGTGTGTGTATGATTGTGTATAGAAGATTATATTAATAAAAGGAATTCAAACTTTGCCTGATTTACTCGTTTTATTTACAATCCCTTAAAATTTATAATGGTATTAGAATGAAATAGTATGGTAGAATGTAATATTCTACCATACTATTCCATTCTAATACCATTATAAATTTTAAAGGATTGTAAATAAAACGAGTAAATCAGACAAAGCTGGAATTCCTTTTATTAATATATATATCTATCTATATATATATATATATATATGTGTGTGTGTGTGGTGTGTGTGTGTGTATGTATATCCCCATTAGTATCGAGTGATCATCTCTGCATACCGCCTGTGAACGCAATCCAATTGCACCTTTACTACTTATATACACACACACACACACACACACACACACACACACACACACACACACACATATATATATACATATATATATATATATATATATATATATATATATATATATGTTTACACACACATACATATATATATATACACACACCCTTGAAAAACCTTGCTGAACTTTCAAGCCGAAATCGCTTGGTGCCGCGGGCGGGTATTTTACACATCTCTCTCTAATTACGTATGTATAGTTACATATATTTACACACACACACACACACACACACACACACACACACACACACACACACACACACACACACACACACACACACACACACACACACACATACACACACACACATACACACACACACACACACACAAACACTCACATATATAAATATATAATTATATCAATTAGAAATAGATTGACATATATATATATATATAAAATAAACATATGGAACAATCACAGGTATTGTTCCATATGTTTATTTTATATATATATATATGTCAATCTATTTCTTCTAGTTGATATAAAATGCTCGGATCTATTCATTGGAATGTTTGAGCTTATTCTGCAGTGGATATGGCGCATGTCTCTCAGACACGACAACCCTTAATTTAATTTTTGGATATGTATAATTATATATATATATATATATATATATATATATATATATATATATATATATGTGTGTGTGTGTGTGTGCGTGTGTGTGTGTGTGCATGCATGCGCGTATGTATTAAGAAATATTGACCAGGTCAGGTGCTACCGGTAGATCTAACAGATAGTCAGTGATTAAAATGGATACCTCAAGATTACTGGGGAAGGATGGTATGCGAATTTCAAGCATGGTGATGAATGAAATCTGTCAAAGAACGTAGGTGCTTCTTACAAAATAATATACGAAGCTGTGACAAGAACTCATGATGTCGTCTACCTATTGAAGTATACATTGCTCTGCACCCACGGTTTCGTTAGGCTATGTATTTTGAATAGAGTATTGTAATATGGTAATGTTATCTGCGAAGTGAAAATCCATGTATATTCTCAGAAATCTTTCTTACTCTATATTAGTATAGATGTATGTGAATATATTCTCATTATATAACAATTGAAGCATTTAAATTCAATTGAAATGCTTTAGCATGGAGAGTTACTTCCAAAGTTTACTGTATCATTCGCCAGTCATATAAAACTTCATGCACTATACCTAGTGGAAGTTCAATTTGTATGACACAGAATTTCACCTATGTGTAGATTGATATGTATAATGGAATGTTCCATTACAGAGTAAAGTATCCTAGCCATCAAAGACGGTAATGTTAACAGGACACGAAACAATGTCATTTTGATCTGCATTCTGGCATTCTATCGATTTAACCAGCTGTATTATTAAAACAAAACGTTCGATATAACTCAATAACATTTATTATTTTCATTAGAGAAAACACTGAGAGAAAAACGGATAGCCTCTTAGCTAAAGTGTTCATAACAAGCCGAGTGTTTAATGAATGCACCAGACTATCTAATATGAAATGTGTTGTATGCTTTAATAAACTCGACTTCCACAAATATGTCAGCCGAAGAAGGTTGGTTACTGTGCATGCAGGCGCGGAGATTACACATTCTTTCGATGGCATGTGTTTGCCTATGACAGATTTATATATTATTGGCCAGGAATTAGCAAGTGTATAAAGTATGAAACTACGTGTGACGAATTATCTTTGCAGTAGAGGAACAATGATAAAGGAATAAACGTCAGTTATTATGACATGGCTTGTGTGTTTGATACTTCAGTTTTGAACTTATTACCAATCTTTAAGCAGAAAATTATGATTATCAGTATTCTTTTGTTATTGATTCTATATTAATCGTTTCACTCGTGAGACATATATGCGAAATATAAGCATAAAATCTATTCTCAAAGTCGTTAAGCATGAAATAGTACCTAACGAAAGATCCATTCTTTCAAATATATTTCTCATATATATCTACTGCAATATGTAAGTATTCCGTCTCACTGCTATAATGGGATCTTGGTACATAATGCTCCAATCGTAACCATTGATTATATAAAAGTATCTTGAATGCTGAAAGAGTGGTAGAAACTTGCATAATTTATAAACGTGTCGTTGTAGCTCAGAATATGGTTCAGAAACTACTAGTGGTTAATGACATAACTGTAAATTCAAAACAAACAAGTCTATATCAAAGAAACCTCGTACAAATGTTGGTTTTCTTGTTCAGGTTATATGAATTGATAATACATACTACTAAACACGATATGGCTGGCTTGTTGATTTTACATAGTTAAATATAAGTATGCGTACATGCAATGATAAACAGTGATATCTGTTTTTATGAACATAATATATACTTGGAGAAAGACAGCCTACTGGGTGTTTATCCTCTACTTCATGTAATCACTAACTCTCTCTCTCTCTCTCCCTCCCTCTCTCTCTCTCTCTCTCTCTCTCTCTCTCACTCCCTCTGTCTCTCTCTCTTTTTCTCTCACTCTCTCGCTCTACACACACACATACAAACACACACAGACACAGTATATATATATATATATATATATATATATATATATATATATATATATATATATATATATATATAACGAAGGAAATGTGGTAAGGAACCAGGTGGACCATAACGCACCAAAGTACTCAATACTTGAGGTAGTAGAGTGGGTAATAGGAACCAGTAAGACCCCGACAGCTGAGCTCAAGCCGTTTCGACGGCTAATTCTGGACTAAATGAAAATTTATCCTGGCATTTAAATAGCCGATCTTCTCAAGGGGTAATTCCATATATGGTCAAAGTGATTGTCAAAAATCAGTAGTAATTCTGTGGTTGCAAATTAGTAGGGGAGATGGTGGCTAAACCTGCCAGTAGGAGAAAGAGGGGAGGGGTGGAGTAGCCCCAATCAAGCGTTTGTAGTGCCAGCTACAGCTGGGCATGAGGTCAAAGAAGATACAGGGGAGGGGGAGGGGGAGGAAGTCGGAACGGTAGGTAGAACAATGGGGGGTAGAAATATATAGGAAAGAAAAAATACTGAGAGTGAAGAAAAGCAAATAAGTGTAAAGAAAAACAAATGAGTGTAAAGAAAAAAAAAAAAAAAAAAGGAAAGTAAATTAAATTCTACGACCTAGGTCTCTAGCTATTGTTAGTCTAGAATAAATAAATAAATAAAGAAAGAAAGAAGTAAAGAAAGAAATAAAGAAATAACGAAATAAGTAAAAGAACTAGGTGGGACGGATTAGGCGAGGACCCTTTTAAGAGGTATAAGTACGTAAATGATGCGGTGACGGGTCAACAAAAGGGGCCAAAATACTAAAGAGACTACCACGAAATAAACAATAAAGGTTTCCATCCCGGGCACAATTCCAGCAACCACCCAGTGCAGCAAAGTGAACTAATACGAGATAATAATTCTGAGTCCCGAGAAAAATATATACTAATGCTAACTCTAAAAGATCTAAAACAAGCTACATGAAAATTCGTACGAAGTAAAGGTAGAATACGGAAGAATAAATTCAGAATCCACCCCGCCCAAAAGAAAAGCGAAGAAAGAAATACTGAAACGAAAAAATAAGGCATAAGTGCCACTAAGAAATATAGAGGGTACAGAGAATAGTGGGAGCGGTCGGAAAAAGGGGACAAGTATCCGGGGTCTAAACCAACTGCTATAAAGGGCGGAGTCCGCCAAATCTATCCTAGACTAGGGGAGGGGGTGGGGATACTAAGGCTACAAGGGGCCAAAGGGCAGCCTCGGGTGGGCGAGAAAAGACGCCGACAAAGGAGAAGAGTTGTGGTAGAAGGACTAAGGAGAGAGGGGGGAAGGAAGGAAATAAAGGAAGCGATAAAAGAATACAAAGAAGATCTTACGTCTCCCTTGGCAAGCAGGGGTTACCCATTGCAAAATCGGCAAGTGGGGTGTTATAGCCCTAGTCTACCCCCCCCCCCCCCGGGTCATTATGGGGTTTGAGGGCGAGGTAAGTCCTACGCAATCTATGTTTACATGCAGTAACCAGTTCATCTTTCTTGTTTAAGAGTTGGTCCGTACAGTTCGACATAGAGAGCTACTATGCTTCAATCACCTTACCGCTACTTACTGCCGCCTTGGACTTCACCGAAACACTTGTGCCCATCACCGACCAGGAAAGAAAAATCATCCTCCACGCCAGGAAGACAGTCTTACTCTTTGACGACTCTAAATGGATAAAAAGAGCTCCCGACTCACCCTTTGACGTCAGCATGGGCGCCACGGATTCGGCGGAGGTCACAGATCTTATAGGATTATTCCTAATAGCCAAACTCACTGATATGTTTCCTGCATTCGGTGGTGGATTGTACCGTGATGATGGGCTCCTTACCCTTAAAGGGTACAACCCCAGTAGTACAGATCGGGTCCGGAAACAATTAATCAGATTCTTCCGCGACTGGGGATTTAAAATAACCCTACAAACGTCCCTGACCAGAGTAAACTTCCTGGACGTGACCCTCGACCTCGAAAACGACCTGTACTACCCATACAGGAAACCTAATGACAATCTGCACTACATCCACCGCCGATCAAACCATCCTAGGAACATCACAAACAACCTGGTCAAAAACATCTCCCTCCGCATATCCCGTTTGTCAGCTAATGAGCGGATATTCGATGAACATGCGCCTTATTACAACCAGGCCCTCAAGCGGAGTGGTTTCCGGGAGGAAATATCCTACTGTCCAGCTCCCATTAGCGGAAGCAGCAGGAGACACCGCCGCTCACGCAATGTAACATGGTTCAACCCTCCCCACAACGCAGAGGTGACAACTCCCATCGGGAAACTATTCTTTAGGCTCATTGAAAAACACTTCCCATTACAACACCGCTACCACAACATAATTAACAAAAATACCATCAAACTCTCTTACAGCACTACACCAAACTTCGCACAAAACATCGTCTCCTCTAACAACAAAAAACTCAACCCCGATGGCAGAAATAACCTAAATAGCAGTGGAGAACCGACCAGGAGGTGTAACTGCCCGGATAGATCTATTTGCCCACTCGACAATAGATGCAGAGACCGTAATGTGATCTACCAGTGCAACGTGAGGACGGATACCTCCAACAAAGCCTATATAGGACTTACGCATGTGACTTCAAGACCCGGCTATACCAACATAGACATACCTTCCGAAACCCGGCCCGGCGTCACACCACTACACTTTCGGGCCACATATGGGACCTCAAGGACAACAACATCACCTATGATCTCACTTGGAGATTACTGTCCAGAGCCAATTCTTACACGGGAGGATGCCGTCCGTGCAATTTATGCTCGGAGGAAACTTTACAAATGCTGTTTTCGACGGACCAACTCTTAAACAAGAAAGATGAACTGGTTACTGCATGTAAACATAGATTGCGTAGGACTTACCTCGCCCTCAAACCCCATAATGACCCGGGGGGGGGGGTAGACTAGGGCTATAACACCCCACTTGCCGATTTTGCAATGGGTAACCCCTGCTTGCCAAGGGAGACGTAAGATCTTCTTTGTATTCTTTTATCGCTTCCTTTATTTCCTTCCTTCCCCCCTCTCTCCTTAGTCCTTCTACCCCAGCTCTTCTCCTTTGTCGGCGTCTTTTCTCGCCCACCCGAGGCTGCCCTTTGGCCCCTTGTAGCCTTAGTACCCCCACCCCCCTCCCCTAGTCTAGGATAGATTTGGCGGACTCCGCCCTTTATAGCAGTTGGTTTAGACCCCGGATACTTGTCCCCTTTTTCCGACCGCTCCCACTATTCTCTGTACCCTCTATATTTCTTAGTGGCACTTATGCCTTATTTTTTCGTTTCAGTATTTCTTTCTTCGCTTTTCTTTTGGGCGGGGTGGATTCTGAATTTATTCTTCCGTATTCTACCTTTACTTCGTACGAACTTTCATGTAGCTTGTTTTAGATCTTTTAGAGTTAGCATTAGTATATATTTTTCTCGGGACTCAGAATTATTATCTCGTATTAGTTCACTTTGCTGCACTGGGTGGTTGCTGGAATTGTGCCCGGGATGGAAACCTTTACTGTTTATTTCGTGGTAGTCTCTTTAGTATTTTGGCCCCTTTTGTTGACCCGTCACCGCATCATTTACGTACTTATACCTCTTAAAAGGGTCCTCGCCTAATCCGTCCCACCTAGTTCTTTTACTTATTTCGTTATTTCTTTATTTCTTTCTTTACTTCTTTCTTTCTTTATTTATTTATTTATTCTAGACTAACAATAGCTAGAGACCTAGGTCGTAGAATTTAATTTACTTTCCTTTTTTTTTTTTTTTTTTTTTTTTTTCTTTACACTCATTTGTTTTTCTTTACACTTATTTGCTTTTCTTCACTCTCGGTATTTTTTCTTTCCTATATATTTCTACCCCCCATTGTTCTACCTACCGTTCCGACTTCCTCCTCCTCCCCCTCCCCTGTATCTTCTTTGACCTCATGCCCAGCTGTAGCTGGCACTACAAACGCTTGATTGGGGCTACTCCACCCCTCCCCTCTTTCTCCTACTGGCAGGTTTAGCCACCATCTCCCCTACTAATTTGCAACCACAGAATTACTACTGAATTTTGACAATCACTTTGACCATATATGGAATTACCCCTTGAGAAGATCGGCTATTTAAATACCAGGATAAATTTTCATTTAGTCCAGAATTAGCCGTCGAAACGGCTTGAACTCAGCTGTCGGGGTCTTACTGGTTCCTATATATATATATATATATATATATATATATATATATATAAACGTTTTAATTTGTAAAGCCAAAACAATGCAGGTATGGACATAGAATAAAAAATGCAAATGCAAAAGATATTGTTGACAATTAGTCTTTTACCTTAGATTTATTTAAATGTCCTTAATTTTCGAGATAATATCTCTTCTTTGGAGGGAAGTAAAGCGGTTAAAGCAGTGTTCTAAATAGCTTTCCAAGTCATGCTCAAATCAGTAGAATAACTAATTAGTGACAAGCAGTGGCGGACTGGCCATGGTGTCAGCTTGCCTGATGGCAAGTGAGCTCCTCGGTGGTCTACGGTAGTACTTTAGGGGTCAATGCAAAAACTTTGCTTTCAAAGAAAATATCAGAAATCCTAGAGAAAGTATAAAAAAAAACAAAAAAAAACAAATAAAACAATTAAGCATACTAGGGTTGACTTTTACATGGGGTCAAGTATAAACATATATACATAAACAATTCCTCATAGCGGTCGTTGGCAAATTCTTATTCTGTCTTTAATAGGTTTTCACCCAATTTTATAGGCTATCTTTATAGCATTCCTTCGTGATTTCTTTATACTTATATAATTACATATATTCTCACTTCTTCAAAAGCCCAACATTCGGTTTGGCACATTGTTTATGTATATATGTTTATACTTGACCCCATGTAAAAGTCGACCCTAGTATGCTTAATTGTTTTATTTGTTTATTTTTGTTTATTTTTATATTTTCTCTAGGATTTCTGATATTTTCTTTGAAAGCAAAGTTTTTGCATTGACCCCTAAAGTACTACCGTGGATCACTGAGGAGCTCACTTGCCATCAGGCAAGCTGACACCATGGCCAGTGCGCCACTGCTTGTCACTAATTAGTTATTCTACTGATTTTTGTATTCTATATGTGTGTGTGTGGCGGAGCTGGGAGTCTGTCTGTGTATCTTAATTCTGTTCTTGTGTGTCTTTGTCATAACCTTAGCCACTATCGTTTAAGTTTGTTACTATTCCATTCGTGCTGTCTATATGTTGCTCCTGTAACCTGCTGGAGCATTGCCTCTGTTCGGAGTGTATATATAATTTTTGTTTCGATGTTCTCTAAAAAGCTCCCATTTGCATTATCGTACTTTGGTAGAGCACTAGTGAGTTTTTCTCGTCTTGGTTTCCTGGCCAATCATCTTTCATCCTTTCTCCTATGCTATGAGACATTTAACCTATATATGTTGTATTCTCATTTTTACACACTCCCTTCGTGTAGTGTTCTTCATGTATTTCATTGTCTTTTAAAGAGTTTTATAAAATAGTGGAATATTTAAAGAGGAAGTAATTCTATTACATTTAAATATTTGTAAAAATTTGAAATATTTCAAATAATGAAAACGGAAAATAGATTTGATTTATTCTTCGTTCTGTTTTGTAAAAATATTTATGTGTTTCATGAAAATTCTAATTAGAACAAAAGTTGTCGGGACAATGATTGTCAATGTGAGTTGCTCCTGTGGGTGGAAGTGACCAAGAGATGAAAGACAGTAAATTTCAAGACAGTGTTAGGAAAAACAAAAAAAAAGGTTTATTGCAGTGAAGGTTAGCTGGAGCGGGTGAGGGAAAGAGACAGGAGAATAAAATGCAGTTCAAAATGAACAAAAAGAAACATTTTTAGTAAAATACATTACAATTAAAACGTAAAAAACAGGGTTGTTATGTTAGATTGTTCCGAAAGTATATTGAACGTTTTGTAACATTTGTATATACTTAACTTAAAATGCTTATATATAATATTGAACATTATTAGATTCTGTTAGGGCATAACAGATCAATTAATAAACACATACACTGATACCCCCCCCCCCACACACACACACATTGAGATACACAAACAACACTTAGACGAAGCACGCAACTCACAATATATATATATATATATATATATATATATAGTAATAATAATAAAATTGAAGACTAAAATCCAAAGAGGGCTCGATAAGGAAAATATATATCAAAGATATAAGAACCGAAGAGCAAATATTTATTAAAATAACAGATTAAAGTTTAAGCAAAGAATCGCTGCTTTCACCCTTAACGGGATCTTCTGAAACTAAGAAAGTCAATCTGTAAACGCAGAACTGGATATTTCAAAAAACGTTGCAACGGGAGGAAGACAGGAAGACGATACTTTGGTTCATGGTGACGTTCGCTGGCAAAGAACGGGAAAAAACGAATAATACGTCATTAATAGGAGCGGTGAAAAACAATTACGCGCAAAGACAGAACCACGTTTATGGTATAAAAGAGGTCGTAGACTAATGTTCTCTAAGTGGTGCATAGAGACGTTCTCTGGCAATGAACGAAAAAACGAAGATAATAAGTCATATGTGGAGCGTGGAGAACAATAGCACGCAAAGACAAAACCGTGTAAATGGTATAGCAGAAGTTGTAGACTAAAATTCTAACTAGGAGACCGAATGAATCTCCGCTACAGAGTTAAGAACAAAGTAAATAAATACAATACAGAAGTAATAGAAACAAATAAATACATACACGCAAACAGATACGTACATAGACGAGCATACGCAAAACTTTACCCACGTATGATGGGTGTGTCCATATGTGTACTTCTTGTTTTAGTTGACTTACGTCTCCGAACCTTCGTGTATTTATTTGTAGGTTTGTGTGCGCGCTTGT
>OZ024740.1:167596211-167631211 GCA_964016885.1 Eledone cirrhosa | reverse complement strand
AGGTGGTTATTATTATGCTGGGTTATGGTTAGTGCGCGGTCCTCCCCCGAATGTTTGTGCGGAAAAAGTGTTCATCCTGGTGTGTCTGCAATTGACAATTATATCCGACCTATAGTTTATGGCGGATTTTAATTTAAATAGTTCCGCCGCCTCAGCCAGGCATAACCTGCAGTGGTTTCTCTCACTGGGGAGTTGTGCCACGCGTTTTTTCACTGATCACGAGATCTGCGGTTCGATATTCCTGTCCTTGAGGTCCCAGATCAAATCGGCTAGTCTGGTTTGGGATCGTTTCAGCCTATGTTTAAAGGAGCTTCTGTTGTTATACCAGCGCTCCTTAAACGTAGTAGATGTCGCACATATATGAGTACTCCTTATTGCCGGCTGTGACATCACACCGGTAAACAATGTTTTTAACGAGGCACTCCCCGTTTAGTGGGAATTCGGCCCGTTTTTTGCAGTTGCAGTTGGGTGTAACCCACACCACAGCCCATCACAGCCAGCGACCGTCACCAACATCTCATCATCACATCCACCCCTTACATACACTATAGGCCAGTACATCTCTTTGATCCTTCCCACCAATGAAAACAACTCATTTTGTGAAACTCTTGAAAATCTGGCTTTACCACATAGCATGTATTTCATTTTCTTATAGCATTTTAAAGGGTCCATCGAGCCGCCGATTATTGAGTCAGGTAGGATCGAACCTTGAGCTGATCAGTGGCGAAACGCGCGTCACCTACCAATAAATGCAATGAAGGAGTAATCAATCGTCCTTGTTATCTTTTCAATATATTACACTCTGTATAGCTCTACACCTCATCACAGAAGTGAACCTAAACATCGAGTGCTCTCCCGGGTGAACCTGCAGTAACTCCAAGTTACACCCGCTGGATATATTATATATATATATTATATATATTATATATATATATATATATATATATATATGTATATATATATATATATATATATATATATATATATATATATATATATATATATATATATATATATATATATATATATATATATATATATATATATATAATATACATATAATATATATATATATATAATATATATATATATATATATAATATATATATATATCAATATATATATATATACTCGATAGTTAGGGGGGTAGTGTGGGTAATAGAAAACGAGTCAGGACCCGACGGCTATACACACACACACACACATACACACATATATATATATATATATATATATATATATATATACATATATATTTGTGTGTGTGTATGTATTAGCCGTCGGATCCTGACTCTTTTTCTATTACCCACACTACCCCCTAACTATCGAGTATATATATAGATATATAGAAGCTATCGAGGTTTAGATAGATAGTTAAATAGATATAAAGAACGAGACAGCAATCACTGAGAGGGAGGAGGCGAGCGACAGCAAGACAAAGATAGGAACATTTAGAAGTATAGATGGATAGATGTTATTCGTTTTGCAATTATTGGTGCCTGCAAATATGATTTGCTTCTAGCATGGCAGCTAAACGAAATTGAGGCTCAACCGCGCTCGAAGAAGCGAATCGTTAAGATAAAATGAATCATTTGTCACCTCTAATAGAAACAAGAAAACAATGAAATGTTGGAATTTCAACTGTGATGGATGTTTGTTATAGGAATTTGCAAACCATTCGTGGGGAAGTAGGGAATTCATTAGAACAGCATCTGTTATTGCATTCGTTTCGTATCACTGAGAAATACCGAGATTAGTTTTATAACGAGACACGAAGCGGCCATTTTATTTTCCGGTACCCTAACTCTACTTTGCATCCTGGACATACACACACGTTCATAAACGCACACATGCGTAAACATACACATACAAATACAAACACATGCACACCCACAACTTCAAACACAAATACATTTACACACACAAATACGCACTGATGGAGAGAAGGAGAGATGTGTTAGGAGAAAGTTGTTTGCATAGATATCTGTAAGTATAGTCGTATACAGTGTTAATGGTCTTATAGAAAAAATGACAGAAGAGGAAACAATAGAAGTTGAGCGAAACAAAAGAGATGCCACCAAGAAGTAATCAAGCTTATATGCCAGAAGATTCAAAGATTCGTAGCAGGTTAACATGTACCCTTATTTGATAAATGTGATAGTGCGCGTTTTAGTGATTAGGATTTTGGCCTCATGATCGTAAGATAGTGAGGTCACTTCCTGGGCCAGGTGACGCGTTGCATCTGTGATCAAAACACATTATTTAACCTTTAACGTAGATTGGTAGTATCGGTAGAGGGTCGGACGCCATGCTTTCCAGCATAGAGTTACGTCCCTTTATGATCTGGGTTCAAATCCCGCCGAGGTTGACTTTGCCTTTCATCCTTACGGGGTCGATAAAATAAAGTATCAGTAATGCACTGGGTAATTGCTGGCCTTGTGTCTAAAGTAGAAACAATTATTTAACCTTGATCCATTCCGCTCAGTTAAATGAGTACTAGCACAACCTTTAGGTTAATCGTGCGGCAGACCAGCGTCCCACACAGGTGCGCTCTTACACTCTCATTAGCCTAACGTCAACCAAATTAGGATGAGCTCCACCCTGATGAGCCGCTGAGTACTAGGCACATTTTTGAATAATTAACGTTATTGGTAATAGAACAGTAAAATCAGAATCCATCTCTAACGATATTTTACAGTACAGTTACATCAAATGTTCAAACATAGTGAGGATTGATAGCAGATACGTTTATATTTAAAAGATCCTATATCTTTCAATCGACACAATTGAGTTGAAAAAATAAAATGTATGTATAACAGTAGTTATATGAATGTTGCAAACATATTTATGATTGCCTATTGAGAGTAGAAAACCTAAAATCTGACAGAAATAACTGGATGAACTGAGAATTTTTCAATATTTGGTGTTAGTTTCATCTTCAGATGTTTAAATGATATGTAATCAGGTGTTGTTGTTTTTTGCAGTATAGCATGTTTGATAAAACTGAGCTGCAGATAATTTGAATAATTAGTTTATGAAATGATACTTGGGTTCAATATATTCTAATATATTCAATCCCCAGTAAATGTTCCAAATTTTTGAATTTTTTTTTGGAACATTTGTAAAGTTCAGATCAGTGACAAAATCTAATTTTGTTGTGAAATACGTGAAACTGAAGGTCTTTCAATGCCCCCAACGCCCTATATATATATATTAAATGTAAAGATTAAAGTTTAAGCAATGAATCGCTGCTTTCACCCTTTTTTAACGGGATGTTCTAAAAAACAAAAAAAATAACTTAAAAGGGTGAAAGCAGCGATTCTTTGCTTAAACTTTAATTTGTACATTTAATAAATATTTGCTCAACCGTTTTATTTTATATATATATATATACGTATATATATATATATATATATATATAATCCTTATCGAGCCTTCTTCGGATTTTAGTCTTCATATTTATTATTACTATATATACATATATCAAGAAAGATATCTATCTATCTATCTATCTCTATATATATATATATATATAAAGAAAAAAAGAGGAAATCGAAAATGCAACTGGAGTCTTATTTTTAAAAATATATATATATTTATTTGGTTCCTTTACCGGTTTCGCAGTTCTTCTGCTTTTCAAAAGTAGAGTTGAGATGGAGGGAAAAACTACAGACCCTCCATCTCAACTCTACTTTTGAAAAGCAGAAGAACTGCGAAAGCGGTAAAGGAACCAAATAAATATATATATTTTTTAAAAAATAAGACTCCAGTTGCATTTTCGATTTCATCTTTTTTTCTTTATACTCATGTTGAACACCTCGGTTATTTTTCATTTTGTAAAAAAACCCTCACTTTATATATATATATATATATATATATATATATATATATATATATATATATATATATAATGTAGTTTTTCAGCCGTTATTCACAGCTGTTTTTCAGTTTTGACAGCGTTTCCGTTTAAAAGGCTCTCTCTCTCTCCTTTCTCTTTCTTTCTCCTCCTTCCTTCTTAAATTTTTCCTCCGTTATTTACCTTCTTTTATCTTTTCCCTCTTCCTCCCTTTTTCCAATCTTCTCTCTCCTTTTTATTTTGATCATATGTTTACTAGACACTTTCTTGTTCACAAGTGTTTTTATAGGCATCATATCATGTTACCTTATTTTATCTGATGAGAACGCAACTATCGTCCCAGGATGATATATGTTTTTGAAATGCGCATAATAAAATATATGGAACCTTTTAACCATCTTTTAATTTCTTCTTATATATATATATATATATATATATATATATATATATATATATATATATATATATATATATATATATATAAATATATATATATATATATATATATATATATATATATAAACAATGAGTTATTTAATTTGTTAATTATTCAACAAAGTTAATATATAACAGAGTGCTTCTAATCTGTTATAAATTAACTTTGTGGATAATCAACAAATTAAATAACTCATTGTTTATATATATATATATAGATATCTTTCTTTATATATATATATATATAAATAATTTGTCAAACTCCCAGTTGAAATGGAAAAATACTTTCACTTTCGAATTTGTTTTCGTTGGAACAATGTCATCGTTTCTGAATGCGGGTGTTCTAGTTTTTCTTATTTAAGAAATTAACGAGCATGTGCCTTAGTATTCCATAACAAACAGCTATTCATCGTGACAGAGTTTGTGACTTAGCTAGTCCTCTGAATTATCAGTAATTCATTTTTGGCAGCTAAGCACATTGGAGCAATGGGAAATAAAATGTCTTGTTCAATGACTTCATGCGCCAAAGCTCAGTACTTGTATCGAAACCATGTTCTTATAATCGTGAAACCAGCATCCTAACCTTTGAGTCAAGCGCTTTACGTACACTTTCACTCACATGGTCTCATACATATACACACAAGTACAGCTGCACTTGTATATCCTTTTCTCTATCTTTCTGTCTGTCTGTCTGTCTGTCTGTCTCTCTCTCTCTCTCTCTCTCTCTCTCTCTCTCTCTCTCTCTCTCTCTATCTATCTATCTATCTCTCGCTCTTCCTCTCTCATTCTCTATCTATCCAGCTAGATCTATGTATGTGTGTGTGTGTATAAAACCAATCAGCAGTTTTATTGTCTTATTCAGTTAGATAATGGGTATCACGTGTAAATTATTCTGTCGTCTGGAGAATTAATTTCTTGAAATATTAGCAGTTAACGGACAGTTAACGAACCTTACCTCAATTTTCGGCTTCCATGGTAACAACTTGCGATCACACATTGAAAGTGAATATGAACATTTGGGACTCACATTATTTGTAATAAAATGTCGACTAGACATCTAGTTCTTTCTTCATTGTGACGAGTGGTAATCACTTAGCGAATATTCAAATGCATGTTGTTAATTTACTATGAAATAAAAGTAACGTTAGCACTTTCTTGTGCGCAGGGGTGTCCTGAGAGTAGCACAATTAACAAAGAAATTGGTGTCATTAAGGTAATTAATTGAAGCTTAAATAGATTTCAAGGAGAGGGGACGCTTCATATATCATGTAGACACACATACAAACAAATACTTAAACAACGCCCAGAAGCACACAGATACACTCGCATATACATGTAGTTGCTCCTCCTGCTAGAAATACCAGCCCACAAACCGACAATTTACATTCCACTGTGTGGAAAGACTTACTATAATAATATAGGTTCACATGGCAAAAGTTTAACAACAAAAATAATAGCATACGTAATCATTTCTCCATATAATATATCTACATACACACGTATACATAGACACAGACTCTCTCACACATACACTAACACACACACACACACATCTAGCGGTCGAAACAGCCGGAGTTCAGCCGTCGATGTCCTGACTCTTTTCATATATATATATATATATATTTATTAAAATAACAGATTAAAGTTTAAGCAAAGAATCGTTGCTTTCACCCTTAACCGGATCTTCTGAGGATCCCATTAAGGGTGAAAGCAACGATTCTTTGCTTAACCTTTATTCTGTTATATTAACAAATATTTGCTCTATGGTTTTATATATTTTGATATATATTATCCTTATGGAGCCCTCTTCAGATTTTAGTCTCCACATTTCTTCTTCTTCTTATTATATATAGGGTCGGACGCCATGCTTCCCAGCATAGTTACGTCCCTTTACGATCTGAGTTCAAATCCCGCCGAGGTTGACTTTGCCTTTCATCCTTACGGGGTCGATAAAATAAAGTACCAGTAATGCACTGGATAATTGCTGGCCTTGTGCCTAAAGTAGAAACAATTATATATATATATATATATATACATACATACATATTTTTGTATATATGTTTATATATATATATATATGTGTGTGACTGTCTGTCTGTGTATTTCTGTGTGTGTGTGTTTGTGTGTATGTGTATGTGTGTGTATGTGTGTGTATGTGTGTGTGTGTTTGTATGAGTGTGTATATATATATATATTTTTTCTTTTTTTTTCCCACACGCCACCTACACCCACAACACGCTTAAACCCCACACACACGTGCGTTCCACCACATATTTACACATTCAGCCTCCGGATTCCTCTCCCCCACACCTCTATCCACACACGCACACACACTCCGACCTAAACCCCACCCCACACACACCTCTTCCTGAACATGCAACCCCGTTCTTCCCCAACCTTGCTTTCACATACACACACACACACACACACGTACACCTACACACTGAAAAGGAGGTCATATAACTGTCCATGCATTAATATATTGCTCCGAAGAATCCAAACCTCGGTTTGGAGGAAACAGCTGTAAGCACAATAATGTTTTGAACAGTTCTTTGATTCTTATATTTCATATATATATATATATATATATATATATATATATATATATGTGTGTGTGTGTGTGTGTGTGTGTGTGTGTGTGTGTGTGTGTGTGTGTGTGTGTGTGTGTGTGTTATCCTGACTATATTGCAGATGTCTACGTTTTTAAATTTGGAAATGTTGGGACATGCGGATAGGAAATAATGATTTTTGTATCATTTAATGATTCTGAGGAAATCAATACAGAATAATAAAATGTTACTTCCTTCTCCATTTGAAAGAAACGTTCGTAATTCTATTCAATAATGTAAATTACAACCAAATTACTGTAATTCAGTGCCAACATACTGTTGACTACCACGAGTACAGCAGAAACTATAGGGGTAAGATAGTGTATACTGTGTACTCATAAATGTTATGTTTGTAACACGTTATATTAATGTCACGGTAATCTCCCACATACAAACATCAATAATTCTGACACACAATCAAACACACCCACACAAACACACAAAACACACACACAAATCACACACACAAAAGACAAACACATTCTCTCTAAAGCGGACCGTATTAAAAAAAGATAAGACAAATGGAAAAAAAATGAATGCTAATATTATAAGAAAGGATATTGTTGGTTAGCATCAGCAGCAAGGAAAACCCCAAACACGTTATAATTACGACCTCCACTCTACTATAAATCGTGTTTGACATCTTGCGTTGTGTGTGTTAGAAATTAGATACGGTGTTGCCCACATGCAGTGTCAACCGATGCTATTTCCCCACCTTTTTTTAGATTTGGTCATAAAGATAAGCGTTGTCAATGTAGTTACGAAATGGCCACTTCGGTCAATAATCGTGACCACATAGACATAAAAATCATTTGGTTATATGGTCATAACAGCAGTAACAGACGCATATAAAAGGATGAGGAAAAATACACAAAAAAAAGAAACAACAAAAAAAAAAAAAAACAAAGACAAGAAATAATGTGCGAAGGCAATAAAGACTGAATATACAAATATGTAATTACCAGCAGTGGCTAAACTATGACAAGAAGCCTCTAGGTAGTCCCTGCATATATATATATATATATATACTAGAAATAGCAGCTAACATTTCTTCTGATTACAACCTACCACTTAAAAAATAAAAGACGGAAATATTGGTGAACATAGTTCAAGATACACTCCATGAAAAAATGGTATGATCCTGAAAGTAATGACTTCGGTCATAACTTTGCTTCATTAGATTCACCTGGGGCTAAACAACAACTGGAATAACAATGCAAAGATATGATCAAAATGTATGATAGTAGTTTACACGAAATGATTCTGAAACCAGAACTGTTATGCAAAATCCTTCCATACTACAAACCAATACAAAATACTCCGTGCTTAAAACATACACAAATACCTCCATACTACAAACGTATTCCGAAGTTGTTTGATACAACAAACATACATACAAGGTCTAAATAAAAACAAAAACAACAGTAATAACAGAAACAGCAACAACCACGTCCACGACCCCCGTCATCCCCACCACCAACAACAACAGCACGCAGCGGCACCCACACCGCCATAACCACCACCACCAACACCAATAACACAGTGAACAACAAGAACAGCAACAGTTTTGTAATTTCGGCAAATACTACGTCCCAGAACAATAGATATTTATTAAGTGCTGCGGTTATAAATAATTACAAGTTTCGTTTTGCTGGGCATCATAAAAAGATGCTGTGAATTTTACTCTGATCAACTTATTCCAGACATGGCCATCCACTCATTGGTGGATTGAGGTTTCTAGAACTATATCATTCAATTTTTTAATCAGTAAGATTTAATTATAGAGAGTTTGGGCAGCTGCCTCTAGTTACGTCGAGCATTAAATCTTGAAATTGTGTATATTTCTTTTTGTGTATATGCAGTTTTTGTGTATATGCAGTTCTGTTTACATGCTAACACAAGAGCAAGAATGAAGTGTTCATTCTAGTGACATGGCTTCAAAATTGAGGCTTGTTTGCATAATTGCAAACGAATCAAATGTTATTATTCATATTCGAAAAACTCAGATTACGTCTACTGTATTCAGCCATGTAGAGCGAATATTTTCTCTATATATACCATATATATATATATATATATATAAAGAAAAACCCCTATGGAAGAAACAACCAAGACATTAGTGGAGAGCCGACCAGGAAGTGTAACTGCTCTGATAGATCTACGTGCCCCCTCAACAACAGATACCGAGAACGTAACGTGATCTACCAATGCAACGTGAGGACGGAAACCTCCAACAAAGCTTATATAGGATTAACCACTTGTGACTTTAAGACCCGGCTTTACCAACACCGACATACGTGCCGAAACCCGGCCCGGCGACATGCCACTACACTTCAGGGCCACATCTGGGACCTCCAAGATAATAACATAACATACAATCTTACTAGGAGCTTACTGTCAAGGGCTAACTCCTACACTGGAGGACGCTGTAACTTATGCTCGGAGGAAACATTACAAATGCTGTTTACGAAGGACCAACTCCTAAACAAAAAAGACGAACTTGTAACTGCATGTAAACACCGATTACGTAGGACTTACCTCACCCTCAAACCCCCTCATGAGCCGGGTGGGTAGACAATGCCTGCAACATCCTTCTTTTCCCCACTTGCCGAACAAGATAGGGGAAATCCCAGCTAACATAGGTAGATGTACTTCTTTTCTTTTCCCTTTTCTTTTCTTCTTCCCTTTATACCTTCCAATCACTTCCTTCCACTCCCTCTCCTCTTCCTTTTCCTTTTTCCTCATTAGCCTACCCCGAGGCAGCCCATCGATATTTGTAGCCTCAATACCCCCACACCAGTAAATTATATATAGCACTGGCCGAAAACGCAGTACCAACTAATTATAGCAGCTGCTTTAGACTCTAGAGATTTTTACTTTTTACTATTTAATTTTATTATTTCTATATATTTTTTTCGTTATGTATTACCTTTTAATCTCAATTTATTAACCTATTCTATAACGTCCCACCCTCTAATTCCTCCAGAATCCTTTGTCGCCTGCTGACTTACTAGCCTAATTTCATACACACTTCTTAGAATTGGCTGTATAGAATTCACCTTCAACGCTTCACCGTTCCACCCATTCGCTCATTGTTCTACAGGCAAGTTCAGCCACCACCACAACCCACCCACCCACTGTCATGAAAGAATAAATTTTGTTTACAAGAAATTTTGACCAATCCTTTTGACAACTACAATCTTCCCATATAAGGAATTACCCCTTGACAAGTTCGGCTATTTATTTACCACCCTAAAAATTCTAATCTAGTCTAGAAATAGCCGTCGAAACGTCTTGAGCTCTGCCGTCGGGGTTAAACATTTTCCTATTAACCACTCTATTACCCTAGGTATTGAGTACTCTGGTGCGTTATGGTCCATTTGGCTCCTTACCACACCTCCTTCGTTATATATATATATATATATATATATATATATATATATATATATATATATATATATATATATATATATATATGTATATATATATAAAATCAAGGTTTAGCAAATAGAGAAAAAGTTTTAAAATAAATTTCAAAACGTTCACTGTACTTACTATATGTGCCTTTACCGCTGTTTCCGATCCAAAAATAAACAGATAATCCAAGCGGATTTGCATTGAGAAAGAGATCTTCGTCAGAAGGATTTTCTCACTCGGAGAATATAAAATTCTCGAGTTCGAATCACAAACTGACGCCATACCAAACTGTTCCCGAATGAGAGTGAATGAGAGAACAAACAATCTTGTCTAGTGCCGTGTGCAAAGACAGAAAGCAGGGCGGACAGGTCAATGTCCTGCTACTAAAAATAGCAACAGTTCAAACGACCAAAAGTCTTCTTAACCTTAGGGGAGAATAATAATAAAAGTATGTGTTCCTACATGTAAAAAATACATATAGGGATACAAGTATTGTCCAACCGTATGCCAGATAAATTAACAAGCCAGAACATATAAAATAAAGGTTTAGCAGAGAAAAAGTTTTAAATAAATTTCAAAACGTTCACTGTACTTACTATATGTGCCTTTACCGCGGTTTCCGATCCCAAAATGAAGAGATAATCCAAGCGGATTTCCATTGAGTTAAAACTGTTTCTCTGTTTGCTAAACCTTTGTTTTATATGTTCTGGCTTGTTAATGTATTAACCTGCCATAGAACCACACTGGCATACGGTTGAACAATACTTGTATCCCTATATGTATTTTTTACATACTTTTATTATATATATCTATATTTATTATATATATATATATTTATATTTATTATATATATATATTTATATTTATTATATATATATATATTTATATTTATTATATATATATATTTATATAAGGGCTTTTATTATATATATCTATATTTATTATATATATATATATTTATATTTATTATATATATATATATATATAAGGGCGTTGGATTGGCAGTATCGGTAGAGGGTCGGAAACCATGCTTTCCAGCATAGTTACGTCCCTTTACGATCTGAGTTCAAATCCCGCCGAGGTTGACTTTGCCTTTCATCCTTACGGGGTCGATAAAATAAAGTACCAGTAATACACTGGATAATTGCTGGCCTTGTGCCAAAAAGTAGAAACAATTATATATATATATTTATTAAAATAACATATTAAAGTTTAAGCAAAGAATTGGTGTTATTTTAATAAATATTTGCTCTAGGGTTCTTATATACTTGATATATATTTATCCTTATCAAGCACTCTTTGGATTTTAGTCTTCAAATTCATTATTATTACTATATATATGTATATATATATATATATATATATATATTATATATATGTATGTACATGTATATATATATATATATATATATATATATATATATATATATATATATATATATATACATATATGTGTGTGTGTGTGTGTGTGTCTGTAAAGAGTGAAAGAAGGAGACAAGGAAAGTGAGTGAGATAGAAATTGAGGCGAAATGAAATGAGAGGTGTCACATTTTTACCATGTCCCTGAGAGAGTTCCATGTCATGGATCAGCAATTAATAGAATAGACTTCTTTAACTAGTTTACACGGCTATCACGGTGTCCAACTGACATGTCACACAAAATCCACTGACGCATGCAAAATGTGTGCGCTTCTGTGGTAGTAGTGGTAGTAGTAATATGGGTTGTGTTGATGGTAGTGTTGGTGCCGGCGTTAGTGGTGATGCTAATGCTGATACTGATGTTGTTGCTTACGACTGTGTTGGTGTTGGTTATTGTAGTAGCTGTAGCTGTAGTAGCAGCAGTGCAAGTAGTAGGGTTTGAGGCTTTCTAAATATCATTTTTCAATCTTTGTTTTGTTTTTGCCATTAGCAACGGAAGAGTGCCAAGTCATCAGAGATGTTGTCGTTTCTGTCACCCATATATTTCTTATCGCATATAAACACATGCATACTGGCACCCAGGCACACTCCCATGCAGACAAACACACATATGCATACACTCACACAACACGTACCCACATGCAGTCACACGCATTCACACGCACATACAGGCGCTCACACACACATATATATTCGAGCCTTTCACACATATACGCATATAAAAAAAAAACAATGTGCCTGAATGACAACTTCAATGTCACGGACACACAAGAAGTATTAAAAAATGTATATGATTCGTAAAATCGCGCTATATTCCCATTTCATATATCAAATATATCTTTTATTAGATTCAATAATCCTTTCCTGATGTACTGATGTATGTATATATATATATATACACACGCACACACACACACATACATATATATAAATATATAGATATATATATGTGTGTATGTATATATATACATATTCGTTTTGCGAGTGTGTTCTGTTACTATTTCTGGCAATATTATTACAACAATATGACCCTCCCCAAGTATAACAATGTATATATATATATATATATATATATATATATATATACATTGTTATACTTGGGGAGGGTCATATTGTTGTAATAATATTGCCAGAAATAGTAACAGAACAATCACACACACACACACACACACACACACATATATATATATATATATATATATATATATATATATATATATATATATATATATATATATATATATATATATATATTTATATATACATATATGTATATATATATGTCTGTGCGGATATATATAAAGTCATAGTGTATTAGTTCACTACTTTCTTTGGTAGGATCAGTTAAGCTCAAAGCCCTCTTTTACCCTTCGTTATTCTGGACCGAATAGTTATAGTAGCAGAGAATTTATAATTCAAAATTCAATAAGATCTAGAGTTGATATTATCCTTGGTTTTATTGAATTTTGAATTACACACACACACACACACACACACATACATATATATATATGTGTATGTGTAAGTGTGTGTGTGTGTGTAGAATTCAAAATTCAATAAAACCAAGGATAATATCAACCCTAGGATTTATTGAATTTTGAATTATAAATTCTCTGTATATATATATATATATATATATATATATATATATATATATAACAAATTCAGAAACGAAATATATATATATCTATATCAGTAGCAAAAGGGATATTAAATTTGTTGGTAATTCAACACATATAAATGTTTATAACTGATTTAAAACACTCGACATGTTTTTCTGGAGTATAATATTCAATGATATTAAATAAATGGAAGCTATATTTATAAAACCATATTTGTTCTATTATATATATTTTAAGTGTACCAACCCTTTAGTACTCTTGAAATATATATAATAGAATAAATATGGTTTTATAAATATAGTTTCCATTTATATAATATCATTGTATATATGTCAGTATGTATTTTGACGGCTGAAAGAAAGAAGTAGATTTTCAATACTCAATATTAATACGGCTGAAAAGTGAGTCTTGTTACCGCCGAATTTCGCCTAAGCTCAACTCCACAGTAAGAATACTCAATTTGTTTAGCTTTAATGATATATAATATATATATATATATATATGTATATATATATATAAATATATAATATATATATATATATATATATATATATATATATATATATATATATATATATATATATATAACGAAGGAATTGTGGTAAGGAACCAAATGGACCATAACGCACCAGAGTACTCAGTACTTAGGGTAGTAAAGTGGGTAATAGGAAAAAGTATGACCCCGTGGGGTCATACTTTTTCTTATATATATATATATATATATATATATATATATATATATATATATATATATATATATATATATATATATATATATATATATATATATATATATATATATCTAACACAGGTGTCTTCGGAAATTTGCTGCAATGGTTCAAGTGCTTCCTGACAAACAAACCCAACATGTAGTCGAAGGAGTACAATAAAGCCCAATCAAATTAAGTAGTGGCTTTCCACAAGGCACTGTGTTGGCCCCATTTATTTTCCTTATATGTATAAATGACGTTACCAAGCACAGCTACATAAGAATCTTTGCAGATGATTCCAAACTCCAGAAGGTCATTAATGAAATGCCTTCAATGAAATCTACTTGCTGCTATCCATTGGTCGAAAAGAACATTATGTTGCTGAAGGAAGATAAATTTGAAGATGAATTTGAATTAATTCACTTTGGAAAAGTGCACTGAAATTCTAATATTCCTTTCCTTCGGGCGAAACTCTCGTGACTAGAGACCTGGGAGTAATTGTTCAACAACATAAGCTGGGCCACTCATAAACAGCAAACTTGATATAGCCCGCAGAATGTGTTCATGGATTCTCATAACTTTCCTGTCGAGAGATATCCACACCATTATTCTTCTCTTCTCTTCTCTACTTTCACTGGCTCCTCATTGAATACTGTTGTCCAATATGATCTCCTGAAACGAAAAAAAGTACTAGTGTGTATATAAATTTTGTGTGATGAAAATTTGCCGGCGATGCTCATTTGCATTATAGCAAAAAGAAAGCTTCGACTGGAAATGACCATTTATATATTGTGCGTAATTCTCTGCTTATAATTTATTTGCAGTATTAATCTTCTAGTCATAACATTCTATTATTACATTATATAATGTTTTATCGCAGTTCTTAAAACTATAAGATAATAGAAAGTATTTCTGTTGCTATTTCTACCATATCGTGCAACAACTTCATCGAAATAAATGTTCTCTTAGATAACTTCTTCAGACTATCAACCACAACAATAAATACATGCATACACACACAAACGCGCACATACACATGTTAAAATATACACGCATATACACATACGCTCACATGGCAAGTCTGTTTCAGAAAGTTATGCGGTGAATCTGTGTGTGTGCGTGTATGGCAAAAAAGTTTAGAATGTCGAATGATATAAAAGTAAAGTATGAATATATTGATATATAAACAGTCTTAAACATAGTAAAAAAAAAAAAAAATATTAGGAAGTATAGAGATAGCCCTTCATCCACATACGTACACTGTGTAGAATAAACGCACAAACATGCCCACACACAATTATGCACACACTCAGGCACGTACATCCATCTTTGAAAGCGTAACTAAAGATATCTCTAATTTGCACTGACGTTGTATCTCCGCGTGTAATATGCAACATGCAGTATGGTCGTTGTCGCGGTGAATTTTCTCTAATGAAAAATGATATCCATCATTTTTCATACATATTAGTGTGAGTGTATATATATATATGTTTATATATATATATATATATATATATATATATATATATATATATATATATATATGTATATATGTGTATATATATATATATATATATATATACACACACACATATATATATATGTGTATATATATATATATATATATATATATATATATATATATATATATATATATATATATATATATATATGTATATATATATATATATATATATATATATATATATATATATATATATATATATATATTATATATATATATATGTATATATGCATATATATATATGTATATATGTATATATATATGCACATATAACAGCTGTCTCTACTGCAATGTGTCACTTCGCAGAACTTCTGTCTCCAATCACTGTGACATTATCGGTTAAGACTGGCCAAAAAAAAAAAGCATATAATAGAAAAAAGGTGCCAAACCCATTTACAGATATCCGTTAGAAGAGAATTATTATTGAATTCTAATGACGGCGTATCTCTCAGGAATTCCTACCGTGCTACACACCAGCATTTCCCAATCGTGTGAATAGAATATTAAATGGAATCGCCGCCTAATCGACTAGGTCCTGATCTGTCTCGATTTGTCTTGTCACACATCATGGACATGGATCTGTTAGCTGCCTTGATACAACGAACAATAAAATAGAAAAAAAAATATCATTTGATCGAAGAAGCTTCATGCACAGGACACAAACAACATCATATGAACACACACACACACACGTATCTATATCTATATCTATAGCTATATCTACATCTATAGCTAAATCTATATCTATATCTATATATATATCTATATCTATATAATATATCTATCTATATACCTATCTATCTATCCTTTCTCTCCGGTCAACAACTGGAAAAAGAATCAGGATGGAGGGAGAGGTGCTCTACCCCAGCGAGTTTTATGAAAGGTGAGTGAAAGTGGCGAGAATGGCCCGAATGAATGGGCCTTCTCTCTATATCAGCCTGTAGGTTGAGGAAAAAGAGGAAGAGATGAAGGGGGTACTTCCTCTTCGTACTCATGGAGATGAGGGTTGCACATTTTTTCGGGGGTATGTGTTACCCATATGTAATTTCTCCCCCTATTGGGGAAATCGATTAATTTTTAAATTGCATTTGTGATAGAATTTTACACGTGTTTATTGTATGTAAACTTCCCCTTTTTTATTTGTCCCCTTCTTTTGTGCCCTTGTGGCTAATAAAGAAACATATCTATCTATCTATCTATCTATCTATCTCTCTATCTATCTATCTATATGTGTGCGTGTGTGTGTGTGCGTGCGTGTGTGCGTGTGTGTTTGTGCGTCTGTGTGTGTATGTCAATGTACGTGGGCTTGTGTGTGCGTGGGTATCTGTTTGTGCATGTGTCACAATGAGGAACTATATAATATATATATATATACATACTCATCCACAGACACACATATATACACATATATAAATATATATATATGTGTGTGTGTATGTGTGTGTGTATGTATGGCTAAAAGGAGGGGTAATATTTTGACTGAGAAAAAAAATACGTACCCATATTTAATCAAAATTCTATATATCGATTGATGATTAACACGTCGCTTAAATAACCAAATATCCTACTTCAAACAAATATTTATTTAACAGTAGATATGCAACTAATCTGGCAAATCTTGTGTGCGGAGGTTATTCGCCAACTGGAGATATGGATTGGATATTTGGTACTGAATAGCATCCTCTAAATGTTTACAAGTGGGGATTTTAAATCGAGCAGTGGTTTACGATTTTGTATCGTAAGCACATTTGATTTCTTTTACTCCTCAGATATGGCTTTATTTGTCAGATGTCGCTGAATGACCACTCTCATACCTGCAATTTTAATGAAGTATAAGATCACACAATAACGATTGTTCTTATAAAGGGCCTCTTATGTTTTCTCTGTGAACAAGATGTATGAAAATGTCAAGTGCCAAACTTTGTATAGATAAACCTTTCTGCCGTATGGATAGCCAGAGTTACAACATTATGTGACCAAACAAGTTCATAATGCGCATCTAACTCAACTAATGCGTATTTATACATTCAAATAAAAGCCAGATATGTGATGGCGCTGTTCGGAAATCTGACCAATTGGCAAATGTTTACTATCTACTCTGCAGAAAATGTTCTCCTTTACTTAAATTTGATGCTTTATCAAATATCTTTGCTTTATATGGTGTAGCCATCACATGAATTCGTGATTTACGCTTGTTATATATTTTATTGTATATATATATATATACAGTGTGACTAAAAAAAGAAAAAATCCCACCTCATATTTATTTTTGTTTACATTATTCAAATATTTGGATATATATTTTTGATGAAAGAATCTTTGGATATATATTTAGTTCAAATCATTATAACAACATATCACAAATTCACTATCTATTGATGGTCGTTGTATCTGGAATGATAAAAAGAGTAACTGAAAATCGTTGGAACAGACACCTGGAAACCCATCTCTGCAAGAGGTACAGAAGACAGTTCTGACTGACACAGTCCATGTCCTAAGTAAGGCAATATTAATTTAAAAACCTTGCAAAGACATTTACTGTTGTTTATGCCCTATGGCACTATTTGTATGACATTAAAATTTGTATGACATTAAAATTTGTATGACAGTAAAATGTGATTATTAGCAAATTTCGCCTCAATATATGGGAAAGAAGCAATATTCAAAGAAAGATTCAAATAATAATTGTTTCTACTTTTGGCACAAGGCCAGCAATTGCTCAGTGTATTACTGGTACTTTATTAAAGATTCAAATAATAATAATGGTAATAGTTAGATCGTTGGACAATGCTTCTCAATAATTACTTTTTAATTTCAAATCCCACCGAGGTCAACCTTGCTCTTCATCATTCCGAGTTCGAGAAAATAATCTACAAGTTAAGTTTTAGGGTCAAAATAATCGACGTACTCCTTTCCCCAAGTTTGCTGACCTTGTGCTAATCTGAGAAATAAGTGGCTGAATTGTTAAAGTGCCGGATAAAATGCTTTCCGGTATTTAGTTACGGCTTTTTACGTTCTGATTTCAAATCCTGTCGAGGTTAGCTTAGCCTTTCGTTATTACACAGTCGATAAAATAAAAAAAGTGCCAATACTGCACTGTGATTGATTTCCCGCTTCCCCCAAACTGTTGGTATTGTGCCTAAATCAGAAACCATTATAGCATCGGACAAAATTGTTTGCGTTATTTAATTATGGCCCTTTACTTTGTGAGTTCAAATGTCACCAAGATCAATGTACCTTTCATCATTCAGGAGTCGATAAAATAAAGCACCACTGGGACACAGGGGTCGATGTTTCTGACTTAACCATGTCTCTCAAATAGTTGGCCTTTTACTTAAATTAGAAATCACGATTATTATGAAGAAGGCGAGAACAAAGAGGAAGCTATAAACATGGGGAGAACAAAGAATAAAGAGTGTAGGGGGAGGGTAATTTTTGTGATAAGAGCATTTAGAAACGAGGAAAGATAAAAAAAAATGCCACAACTAAAATAACTAAAATCATTGTAATTTCAAATACTTGTGCAGTCAACATTGTATGAAGTCATAAACGCAGCCACATACAGATGAATAATTAGTAATTAGTGAAGTACCTTAATGAACTGTATTTATCAAATAGTTCTGTTTTTAAAAGCGTAAAAAGAGATTCATTCTTTTTAATGTTTTATTTTAAAGAAATTGGCAATTTCTTTACACTTTGTTTTTCTTTTCCTTTATTTTGAGAAGAACAATTCAATAACTGAATGCTTTCATAATGAGGAATACAAGAACAGAATATTTCAGACCACACTCGCTCTAATAAAATGAAATAAAATAACATAAAATAACCCCCAAATCCCTATTTAATGTTCACATATTCAATGAAATTATTTGATAGTGGAGGGTATAATTGTCGTGCCATGATTGTAAGTAAATTGCAGGAATACAGAAGTCGATTTATTTATGTTATTTATATATTTAGAATATGAGCAAGAGAAGAAAAGCTAAGTAGATGAATAATATATCTGCAACAGAATGACAATTAAATTGTTTGCAATTGGAATTTCATTTTATCAAAATATATAAAACTTCCATAAAGTTCTCGGATAGAAACACACACGAATTTCTTTTGCCCACCCACACACACATACATTGGTTTCAAATATACTATTAGTAACAACAATTCTAAAAATTGTATGAGATGGAAGGAAATGGCTCTACTTATTCAGAACAAAAATTCCAAACTGATTGCAATTCTAATTCGAATTTAGAGAACAAATATACAATATGAATGTTTCGGGAGTGGAAGAGTTAAATTAGAAGTGATGCTACGATGTGTAAAGAATATTTGTGATGCTTTAAGTTTTGTTAAATGTTTTCATTGTTGTAGCATATTTATAGATATCGGAGATTTTATTTGCCTTTTTTTCATGTTGTTTATATCGCAAACACTCCAAATCGTGCAGTCTCTCTCTTCCTTTATCTCTCTCTCTATATATATACAAATATAAACATATATGCACACACACACACACACACACACACACACACACACACACACACACACACACACACACACACACACACACACACACAAACACACACACACACACATATATATATATATATATATATATATATATGTGTGTGTGTGTGTGTGCCTATAAAATTATGTACGTAAATATATTGTTACATACATCCACATATATTCATGCATTCATAGAAACATATATACAACACATGATTATAGAGTGTATGTTGTAATTTTATATCCAAATTAGTCCCAATTCAAAACGAAGGAAATCTAAAAAGAGAAGAATTAACACATACATACATACACAACTCATTACACCCACACATCCACACATACACACACGAATATATATGTATATGTGTGTCTAAATGTAGGAACGTACCCAATACACACCACACCAATCTCACCCAGCCATACATACGCACAGTTATATATATATATATATATATATATATATATATATATATATATATATATGTGTGTGTGTATGTGTATAACACATCTAAAACAGATAACCATGAGAGCGAAATGTCATTAGTGTTTGGAGTAGGATGACAATGGTAATCGGGATGATAGATGTGCTAATTGTTTTGGTGGCGGTGGTGGGGCTTGATAGTTGCTGTTGGTTTTGATGGCGATGGTGGTGAAATTTGGAAGGTGGTGATTTTAAAGAGGAACTACATCGTCACAATGCGCATGAGCAGACAATGATGTTGGTAAAAGAGATGTACAAATAGCGGCTTCAAACATTATAAAAAATTACGACACTCAGATGACTGACTGGAGTTGAATTGTTCTAACGATGTTTGGCATCAACACCAGCAGCAGCGGCAACAAATATGACATCTATAATAGTTTCTGATTTAGGCACAAGGCCAGCAATTTTATGAGAGAGAGTCGAGTAAATCGACCCTGTAAGGATAAAAAGCAAAGTTAACCTCAGCGAGATTTGAACTCAGAACCTAAATGGCGTAACTCTATGGACTGTAACTAAACATTTTGTCCGGCAATCTACCGATTCTGCCAATCCAACACCCTTATGACATATATAATAACAGCATTAACTAATTAAACAGCTGTAGCAATAACACAAATTGGCTATTACAACAATATCAACAGCATCATCAATAATAATTGCTGAAATATCAACAAAAAGCAACCTGAAAACGATATGAAAAACAACAATGATGATAAACAAAATCGTCAGTCGATCAAAAGCAATATCACTGAAGGAGCTTCCTACGTGGTTCCTCGGCTCTCTAGAAATAATTGGCATATCTGGTGGAAATTACATTTGAATATCTATTAGATCTGTATATTTTGCAACAACATCGCAAGGATATGCTCAGTATATTAGTGTGAGTTTATTTCAACTTTAGATATTATCTGGTCAGGAATCTTAAAGAAGAATCCTCGTCCTGTGATGCAGTTTTGGCAATGATATATATGAGGTTTTTACAGGAAGGATCCTCAGAAATTATGAGACCTAACACTTACAGCAATTTTGAGATTTTAATTCATGCCCATAAGACTTCTTCCTGATATGCGTAGTGAATTGAAAGAGATGAAGTTGTTAGGTTTGCAATTAAAATATTCTGTGTTACTATTCAGGAATTCATCGAATGTATGGAGTCTGATGTTTAGATTTTGTAAGGTTAATCCCTGTGCGTGGGGGAAAGTAAAAAGGATAACATAAAAAGGGCCAATGTAATCCAGAGTACACGCCACCTAAAAGATTATGAGATGATTATCATGAAAATGTCTTTAAGGTAGGTCTTCTTGATCGGGGCTCTCTCTGGTCTAAACAAATAATGCTATTGTAATCATTGTCAATAAAAGTCCCAATGACTTTCGCAGCATTTGTTCCCCACACGGTTACATAAACAATAAATTGTCACACGCGCTGTCAGAAATGAGTGATATATATTATAGTTTACCAATTGTTATAGTAAATGTTAAAACGAAGGTTTCCTGTGTGAAAGGTAAAGTCAATTCTGACAGGATTTATTCTCGAAATGTAGAGGGAGATAACTGAACATATCATGGCACACAACACTTTTACTATTTGTATAATATACAGATTTCCTATAATCGAGGTCGTAGATATTCGGGGAAATATCTACAAAAGCTAAATCGACGGTAGTAATTGAATGGTATTTATGTATACATAGTGGCACATGCAGGGATATGAAGTAGAGACTATTCTGGTGATGTTTGAACTCAAAAGTTAAATGTGTGTAATTAAACATTACGAAGCAATTTCTAACTCCGGCGTTTTTGAAATACCTATATGATGTCATCGAATTTCCAGAAAACTTACCGTGTCGAAAAAATGGCTTGACGTATTTGTTCCGAATGTTTACGGAGATCAAATACCGCTGAGGTCAATTTTGCCTTTCATCTTTCCAGCCAAGTACTGGAGTTGATATAATTAACTACTCACTTCCCCTAAACCCTAGGCCTCATAAGGATTTATTCCTTAGATATAATCTGATGTGATTTCTGGAGAAGGAATAATCAATTATAAAATAAACAAACAACTATTTGATTCGATCATATTTTACTGACCATAACGGAATAAAGACAAAGTCAAACATGGGTCATTTTAATTCAGATTCTAATGGACCGTAGCTTTAGTCCCCAAAAGAAAGCAATGAAAGAAAACTTATTAATGCTTTGTAACTTAAGCACAATGCCAGCACATTTGTGGGAAGGCAAAATTGAATAAATCAACCCTAGTACTTGACTGGCATTTTATTTTATCGACTGGGAAGGATATAAAGCAAAGTTGACCTTGTCGGAATTTGAAATCAGAAATCTAAATACAAATAGCGTTATGACAATTTTATTCGACGCTCACCCATTCCTGCCAATTCACGAACCTTGAATATAATCAATATAAATGTGTTCACATGCATATACACAAAGTTATTTTACATAGAAAGCTTAGAGTCCATAAACCTTCATTCGCTATGCTCAAGTCAAATGACTTTTCACTTACTCTATGGAGGTCACTGGGTTGCAGCACCTAAAGCTAAGCTTTCATCGCTTTCTGTTTGCAGAGTTAATACACCAATCAATCATTTCAGCATTACGCCTGGAGCAATAAAAACAACAGCAATGAATGAGCTTTAGCATCGGAAATAGTTTTTCTCAAAATAATTTTGAGGACAATAACCAAAAATGACAACAATAATAAGGAAAACAATAGCAGAAAGAAGCATAATGTATAAGGGAAATAAGAACATTTCGAGCTAGCGAAAGAACGTTTGTGCGTCTTAAGAAGATAATTTTTACAAGATCCAACGAAAATCATCTCCACATTAATCAATAAAATAGCCTTTGTTAGAATCTCATTGGAACCCGCAAGAAATATTAGTTGGAATATGCAAGAAATATTAGTTAATTCTCCCTATTATCTTATAAATGAATACATTAGATAATGCAGTTCTAGCTATAGAGTGACTACAAGCAACGTCATCGACAACTACTTTGAATTTCTTATTATAGTAGTAGCAATAAACACATTATTTACAAGATTCGATCTCAGAATATAAACGGGCATGCATAAATACTGGTAAGTATACTATTCAATGCGCTAATCTACGTCTTTTTATCAGTCACAATACAAATAATAATGATAGAAACATAAAAAAATATGAAAAGAATTGAGCAGAGTGTTTGTCATAAATATGACGTGCATATAACTGAAAACAAAAAAGATATAACAAAAATTGACAGAATTTCTAAAGCCCTCAGCACAAAGCTATTATTTGAACTTCCGGTCTTTCGCTCATCAACAATTTCAGTCAATTCTTATTTTGTTTGAAATAATAAACTAAACAAAAAAAAAAAAAAAAAAAAAATAACATTGAATTGGGCTTTTCAATGATTTGATGGTCTAATTAATAATTGAATGTAATTATTTAGACTTTTTCATGCGTTTTACCACCCCAACAGTAACATCAATTGCAAAGAGACTAATTAGGGCGAAACCCTCTCTCACACAACTAAAAATAACCACATGGATGACGACAAAAATGATGATAATGCCCTACCCACTGACTACTACTACTACTACTACTACTACTACTACTACTACTACTACTACTACTACTACTACTACTATTACTACTACTACTACTATAATAACAACGATAATGACGTTCATTCATAGGGAAGAATTTAATTTTAGTGTTTTGAATATAAAACTAATTTGGAAAAATTATGGCGCAGGGGAAGCGTCTAAAAGAACCACTTTCGATAAGCGGTTTTTAAGTTTGATTTACATGCTAATGAGTCGACGAGGGAGCCTGTGAGAAGTAGGAAGTACATTTTCCTTATTGTGAAACTGAACGACTTTACAAAAATAAAGAGCATTGTTATATATATGTAGTTCCTGATATACTGCCTGACGAAATATAGGATGGTCACAACTGCAATGACTGTCACCGCAGTTGACATTGGTCTGATTTGAACACAGAATATAAAAATTCGGGAAAGCCGTTTATTCAACACTCTAATGATTCCTCCAATCTGACACTCTTTCTAACACAGACATAATTGTTTCTACTTTTGGCACAAGACCAGCAATTATGCTAGTGTATTACTGGTACTTTATTTTATCTACCCCGTAAGGATGAAAGGCAAAGTTAACCTCGGCGATAATGTCATACATTTTGTGGAGATCTGAATGTCAAGTGAATTGACTTACCAAAATATTCAAATTAGTAATTATATTAACGACTCGATGAAGTTTCGCGAAGTGTTTCCCCAGTTATCTTAGCAAATGAAACGTAACCTGAATAGAGCAGGTATTAGCACGAGGTTCTACAAAACAATAAAAATGATTTCTTTCGACATGGTACGAAAACACTTTTGTTAAGAAATCATAGAATATATATCTTATTAAATTTGCCCAAATATTCTACTAGGATATATTTCATCAATCACGGTTTAAGTCAGCGATGTTGACGCTATCGTTATTGAACTGATTTCATAGATGGACAAGGATGTAGAATGGAAGAATAGCTCGAGTTATAACGATCGAAAAATGCCCTGCCTTATTGTTTCTGCTCTTTACTTTTCGAGTTTAAAAAAATATCACCGAGATTGATATTGCCTTATTTTCCATTAGGATGATTAAAATATATCATCAGTAAAGTGTTGAGGGCGATTTTCATTCCATTTGTTTTCAGAATAGACTGCATGTTGGTGTGATACAAATTGTGGGAAATAAATCACAGTAAAAGTTTCCTCTAAGACAACCCCTTCCACTTTAAAATAAGTGAAGGGATCTGGTTACTGGCGCTCTGGCACTGTATGGCATAGGATAATGAAGATATACAAGAATGAAATTCAATCCTGACATTATTTCTGACATTAATTTCTCGTTTATGTACAAGGTAACCTACTTGGGGAAAGGGAAAGTCGATTATATCGATGCCAGTACTTAACTCGTATTTTATCGACCTTCGAATGATAGAAGCCAATACTGATCCTGTTAAGAGTTGACACCAGAATGTAGAGGTTTGTAATGAAATACGGTAATGCATTTCATCTTTCGCACTAATTATTCCGCCAGTCCACTGACCAAGTCCCTTCGTAACAATAGTAATGGTATATTGTATGAACAAGAGACAGTGAATGTATAAGTAATTAGTATAGCCAATTCCATTGTCCCCTGAAACTTACCAAGCCCCAAAACAAAAACCCTCAAAGTAGGATATAGATTTTGAACATAGATAACGGAACTAGACAATGCAACTTAGTTCGGTAGTATATCGTTTTAACCCACTTTATGACGCATCAATAACAACAACTGATAAAACAATAGTCATTGCGATCATAAACAATACTTTCAAAATGTTTCATATAACTTGCTTGCACATACAAATATATATTTACAGTGAAACGTGATCGAGCGTGCACACGCACACATTCAAACACAAACACAATTCCCAGTGAGATAAATGAATAAAAAATATCACTTAATAATACTTGATACATATATGGCTTCTTGGCTTACTGAAATTTCATGGATGAAAAATGTGAAAATAATAGATTGCAATCGAAAGGTATTTCAGAAGTAGAATATATTGGTTTTGCTATAGGAGTTCTGGACTGAAATTGATTTGTTACTTGATAGCACTACTCCAGATAGTTATATCCTCTGAGAGGTAGCACTAACACATTTCAAAATGTCTGTAGCATAATAAATAATTGTTTGAAAGTTAGAGATGAGTGGTTCAGTAAGAAATGTTGATTTTTCGAATTTCTTTTCTTTTCAAACAATTCCTGCGGTTGGGGTAAATTATCCGAAATATTAAAAAAATATACTTGGACATCTTTATATTACGTTTTACGGCAAAGACCAGTTGACATTTTATATAGATTTAGATGATGATGAATTGGCAGAATCATTTAGATGCTGGCCAAATAATTTGTGTCATGTGTACTTGTTCAGTAAATTCTGATTAAAATGAAACATAGATCTCAAAAAAATTTTGTTGAGGTTCAAGTTTCACTTTAAACATTCAGGGTTCATTGAATTGAAACTCCTTCGAGAACAATAGATTGACGAAACCTTTAGAGCTTTGGGCAAAATAGCTTCCGGTATTTGTATCAGCTTTGACGTTCTGTCAAATATATGTGGTGTAAATATCTGTAGCTAGCGAAAATGCAGTTGTCTTGAAGGAAGTGAACGGAAAATCTCAGAAGAATTTCATTCCTATCACAAAGCGCTATTTCAAGAAATCACCAGGGCTTGTTTATCAACCAGATGAATACAGATTGAACTTGTTTGAACATGATGTTAGTTCTCAATGATATTGGTCAATCCATAGGAGAAATCACTAAATGAATAGACTTGCGTTCAAAGGCGATCTGTTTCAATATTAAAGATTTCACACAATCCAATGTAACACTTCTCAATTCAACTAATATTATTTATGTGTGTTTTATATAGAAATTAAAACTATGAGTATTTTCTCGAAACAGGTGCATTAATGCTGGGCTGATTGCGGTAAGAAGCTATATTGAATGTTGAAGCATTAGCTCAGAATTCTTATGTGTTTCTTTCAGATAATATAATCTAGAATTGTCTTAAGCGTTTAAAATTTACACAGAAAACAATTTGTTTTAATACCACTTGAAAACCAATTATATATCATAACATTTTTGTGCATATAGATCATTAAAATTAGAGAGCGTCGTTATTATATAAACAGCAGAGATGCTTAAGGCAACACGTAAAAAGTATTCATTGATAATCATTACTTTGCCAAACAGGACATCCTGACATATCAGTAACATCTGATAACGGCCGATGGAAATTTGTTTCCATCTATTAAATTTACTAAAAATATGCTTGGAATATTGATAAAAATGAAGTATTTTCATGATGAATTGAAATTAAGTATGAACAAATCAGGCTATATATTTAGATATATGGTCTTACAATTTTGGGAATATTAGATATAGCAAACAGTAAATTAACGTATGATATACTGGACGAAAATAGAAAAGATTAAACATAAATATTTAAAATGATAAAGTTTACATAATATATATTATATATATACTACCATTAAATTACACAACCTCTGTTATTATATGTCTCGCACATAGTTTTTTGAATAAGATACAATGGTCGGTGTTAGGATGCCTTCGATCCTGGGACTAAACAAAAACTAGTGCAAACATAGAGCTACATTAACAGCATCAACAATTTAATTGAATAATTATATTTCACGGCTGCTGTTGGTGGTTATGATGATAATATTGAGGATGGTAATGATGACGACAAGAAGGAGCCTCACGATATTCATCGTGAGGAAGAGAAGGAGGATAAGTGCGAGATTGATGATGGTAATTAAGATAATTGTGATGATAATGATGACGATCGTTTTAATGGGGTTTGTACGCCGATTATTATTAACTCCGTACGCAAAGTATATAACCTCATAAGTATAAATAAGGGAAAATGGGATGTTGTGGTGTTCATTGTGATAAAACTACAAAAAGATTATGTTTAATGGACTTCAATATATGTATATTTTGTTTATCATATTTGTTAGAAAGAAAGGACTGCTTATATGAACAAACATAATACTCTAAAGATATCAACATTTTATAAGCCAGGCCTAACAATGAAATATTAAGCAATAACACATCAAATACAAATGTATATATTGTACTTGGTGTTGAGTAATATGAAATGCATAACATTAAAAGCAACATTTCTCTGGGGAAATGAACTAAATTGTACTGGAACTTATAAAGGAATGTAAAAAGAAAACTGCACCAAATCATATCTATATTCTACAAAAGGAATAAAGAATATATTAAGATTAGAAGAATTCTGAAAACGGTTTCCCTTCACTAAAATATATATCTCCTGAAGCGATGAATAATCAATGAAATAATAGTATACATATAATTCTTTGCTATCATTTAAATCTTAAAGAAAAGATCTTCCATGAATAAATGATATACATCTACCTATGCACCTACATAGTTATGTGACAAAAATTAAGGTTTCCATTGAAAGAGGATTTTTACCAATATTAATCACAAAGTTATTCTATAAATCGTATAGGAGTCGAAAAGAAAGAAAGATTTCACAATGGAAATTCGCAAGCAGATATCTAAACCTATAAAATATGAAATCAATTGATGCAAAAATTCAAAACAAAAATCGTCAGGATGATGCATGAAAATACACTTAAAATTGTGACAGAAGAAATAAAGTTCAACTAGTATATAATCAATGTTAAGTAAAGGAAATTTAAAACAAAACTGAAAATATTTCTATTCTAATATAAATTAGACGGTAGTGAGTACAGGAAACAATCGCTGGACACATTTTACGGGCGACACCAACAAGTAAGAGACCCAGGGGTAGACTCTGGGCAAGATGGTTGGATAAAAGCCATGATCTTGGCTGTTCACGCTTGAGGATCCAGCTGGATCAGATGGAGACGGTTGCTTCTTACAGTACCCTCTTACAGGACTCGCTGGAGGGAGTAAGTGAGGACTCTGTGCCCACGACTCTTTCATCAATAAGTGGAAGAAGAAGAAGAAGAAGAAGAAGAAGAAGAAGAAGAAGAAGAAGAAGAAGAAGAAGAAGAAGAAGAAGAAGAAGAAGAAGAAGGGAGTACAATACATGATTGTGGATGGAACAGGGAAAGGATGCAGGAAAAGAAAATTGTATAAAAATACATAAAAATAATAATAGCATTCGTGCGCGCAATCAAATAATAAGTATTAAAATTTGTAAAATCGTCAGAGAATTAAGATTTGGAAATAAACATATGAATAATTTCAAATGATCAGAAATGGTGTTGCATAGACGAAATGATAAAATGAGTCTTGCATTTTCTACTCTACAATTATTTCTGTTGCTTTTTCGTCATCCATTATTTCTGTTCTGTTATATGACAGCGGCAGAACACTATGACCGGAATTTTGTCATTAAAATTAAAAGAGGAATTTAAAACAATTGAAGAAGCACTACTATTAGCACAATAAGGAAAATTTCGTTAAAAACCAGGCAGATATAACATCAATTGTACTCCTTTGTGTATGTAATATGTTTAGATTATAGAATATAAAAACAAAACTGAGATCTGAGGTGGGAATGAATTAAAAAAGTAAATAACGTAAATCTGAATTAAAGCAAAAAGTAATTTAGAAAAGTTAAAGTTACATATACCACCTAAAGCTATTATTTGCACAAGAGTTTAAGTGTGAGTATCTGTCTTGATAATCATTACAGAAACACTCAAACTGGTAGCATCTGTTCACATGCTGATAGGCACTATCGGTAGGGCAAGTAGTTTAATTACACACACACTCACATATATATATATGTGTGTGTGTAAGATGGTATTGTTGGTGACACGACAAATACACCCTGACTTCTGTGTAATGTGGTCGTGCTGGTGGCACGATGAACAATTACCCAGTCCAACCAGACAGGTGAGCGTTCTGTTGCCACAATAAAAAGGACCCAGTCAACGCTGTAAATGACGTTAGAAAGGGAAACCATCCGTAGAAACTATGCCAGAAGCAGTTCTGTATGAGAAAGACGCGGTCATCTGCTCTGACTTATCTCACAACGGGACAACTCATTTGACCCAAGGTAGCGTGGAAAGTAGACGTTAAAAAGAGTTGATGATGATCATCATGATATATTTATATGAAAAATTCGGGACCCCGACGGCTGAGATACAGCCGTTTCAATATATATGTATACATATATGTATGCATATATGTATGCATATATGTATGCATATATGTATGTATACATATAAGTGTATGCGTGTGTTTGTATCTATAGTATTCCTTTTTAAAAGATTTTCGCTCCACAAATTTATTTTTTGTAACAGTTGGTGAATGGTAATATGGGTCAAACAAGGAATTATTTTGACAACCCACCAATAGGTTTTCGACCTCAATGCAACATTCTTTGCACACCTTTGTGAGCAGATGAGAAATCCCTTGCGTGTCGGTTTCTGAACCTGGTCCGATCATTTTCTGACGAAATAATGAACAGAAAATGAAAAAAGAAAAAAAATACTTTTAAAGTTGCAATAATTTAATATTCCTCAGAATTAAAAAATATACCAAATTTTCAATGTGTTAGTATTTCTGGAGTTCAGGATTCTATGTCTTATTTCCACTGGTGCTCAGTCTAAAGTTAAATACTCTGAATATATATATAAATATATATTAGACAAAAAACGAGGAGGTTCATTTATGTGAACATGATATGTATTGTGTATCGACCTGTTTCACAGAGGATTGGCTGTTGTGGACCCGATTCCACTATCGATCTTCTCGTCATACTGGAGCTGTGACAAAATTCCACTATATCACCTATACGATATATACATACATATATATATATATATATATATATATATATATATATATATATATATATATATATAGAGAGAGAGAGAGAGAGAGAGAGAGAGAGAGAAGAAATAAGATTTCACTTCAAGCATAGCTTGATACAAATATGTATAGAAATTTCGTATTTCTGAAGAAACACGGTATTAGGAAGCCGTAGCTATTCAAACACCGGGGCTAACGCCCTCTTGTGGAGTCCAGCAGAAGCAAGGGGGACAACCGACTATGCATTTCAGGCTTGATTGGCGACTGGCGACTGCTGGACTTGAAAACAGTTGAGAATATATAGTTTTCTTTTTTTTCCTTTCTTTGATTCGTCAAAGTGACATTATTGAAAAAATGAGAGGGTCAATTCTTTTAAAAAGGAGTTTTATAATGTATATAAAGTATATAAAGTATAAACGGTTTCAAGGTACTAGTAAAATTCATTTAATCAAATGTTGCGAATTACAATTAAAGAGAATTAATAAGAAATAAAAAATAAAATTAAATATTCAAAATTAAGTGTTTAGATAATTTTTTTACATCTTCCTTGTTGTTATATATATATATATATATATATATATATATATATATATATATATATATATGCAGAGGTTATATTTAATTTGTTGGGATTCAACAAGCATAAACATTTTTATAAATGATATAAAGCACTCAACAGTTTAGTGGAGTAAATACACAATATATTAATAAATGGAAACTATATTTATAAAACCATATTTATTTTATTATATATATTTCAAGGGCAACCAAGGCAAATTATGGTGCGCTTTCATCAAATAAAATACAGATTTGTTTTATAAATAAATATTGACATACCCAGAAATAAAAAGACAACCTTCCTATCCAGGAAGCTCCAACCGTTAAGTTTGTCTTTTTTTTCCGGGTATGTCAATATTTATTCATAAAACAAATCTGTATTTTATCTGATGAAAGCGCACCATAATTTGCCTTGGTTGCCCTTGAATTATTATAATAAAATAAATATGGTTTTATAAATATAGTTTCCATTTATTAATATATTGTATATATATATATATATATATATATATATATATATATATATATATATATATATATATATATATATATTAACGAAGTTAATCCTATATAATCCGTTTCTCTACGGCCACAATGCGCTCACTCGATTATTTAAAAAAAAATTGTTTGTTGTAAATGCGGACTTTTAACTCAGAGTGGACACTTTTCGTTAATTAGTAGAGGAAAAGCTTCATGTGTTTACATGTATAGACGCGAACTGTACAGTTTCAAGTTTACGGCCTCTGTACAGCAGTTGCCTTAGCAAGTGTTAACGTAATTATATTTGGAAAATGTGCTATATTGCCCACTCTAGGAAGGATTAAAACGTGCGATTAATAGATGGCAGCCTTTGACAATGTTAAATATCTTAAGTAATACATACCAGATTACGTTATCATTAATCTAGGAAAATGATTGCTTTTTACGAAGGCTTGAAGTTTATGCATTTTATCGGAGCTTGAAATGGTAGGGATAAACATCCAATGTAGAGCATTTGATTATGAAAACAGCATCCTGGAATAGCTATCTCTCTAATAAAGACAAAGGAAACTATAGATCCAACGTAGAAATGTACACAAAATATATTAAATAATTGAATGATTAGATTAAAGTAATATACCGCGCAGTTATTTAAATGGGGTAGCTCGTAGCATTCCAAATTAAATGACTTAATAAGAAATATATTCGACATCGGTGATAATATAAAACTTTTATTTCTGGAGAGAAGGCTGATTTCACCAGTAGCTTTATACACAGGGATAATGTAAATCGTTATGACACGTGGTGTTGTAACATAATATTGGAATATATGCAAAAAATATTCAGTTCAAGTCAAGTTTCTTTGAAATCTACCAATATTTAATTGAAAAACTTGAAAATCTATGAATAAGTATAGTAAGATTTAGAACAGCTTAGTCGACTGCATTTTTTTGTTAGCTAGGAATGTGTAGTACAAACATTAGAGCAGTCATTACGTTAGACAACAGAGTTATGTATCGATCTTTTATGAACAATTCGCCTAGAATGGCTAGACACAATATTATTTACAAAGCAAATCCTGAAGATGGGCAACAAATTAAAGCTTACAGTGTGGAGTAAGAACAACAAGTGCATTATAACGAGAGCACCAAGTTTAATCTTTTCCAAATACTATTATTCGCTTGAAATATTAAAATTGAAAATCAAATATAAAAAAATCACGAGGAAATTCCTATCTTTGGAAATGAGAATATTATAATGAAAAGTACTGGAGACCTGATGAGATTTAATAAAAGCTGGTAGCATAAACAAAAGCTACTACTAATACAACTACTACTACTATTAACATCGCAAACAACAACATTAGTAGTAATAACGATAGTGGGATTGGAGGGAGTGAATGTAACGATGGTGCTTTTCCCTTCTTCTTCTTCTTCTTCTTCTTCTTCTTCTTCTTCTTCTTCTTCTCTCTCTCTCTCTCTCTCTCTCTCTCTCTCTCTCTCTCTCTCTCTCTCTCTCCACACACACATATATATATATATGGGATAAAAAGTTATCGTTTTAGGTAATGCAGTTAGAGGTTGCGAGTACTCTGTACTATGGTCAGTTTTAACTGTAAATAAAACCCTTTTTGTTTTTGTACAGCTGGCCATGTTATTATTCACTCTATCACTACATATATATATATATATATATATATATATATATATATATAAATATGAGAAGAATTGAGAGCTGTGTTTGTCTGTTTCTCAGTCAGCCGACACAAACCTACATTTGGCGCAAAATCAATTTTTTACATTCACATGACCTCTACCGACCAATCAAAATTGTTTTGACCACAATAATTTTTGCAACACGAATTGGCGCAAAACTTATTTTAATACCGCTGGAGCCACTTTTTTAACATAAAAACAGGTAGAATTCCCAAAACTAATCAGATCAGAGCAAACATCACGGACGCTCTATCTCCAAATTATTTTTGAAAAGCATTAGAAATGCGCAACCGGTAAAACTTAAAACCAAAACTGAATACTAACCAATACAATTACTAATTCTCACTTATTCCTAATTAAAATATTTTTCACTGTGAACAATTTGTCAGCATTTTCTATTTCGTTTACCAATATATATATATATATATACATGTATAGGACATCGACTTCTACAGGACTACAACAGTTTCATTCGTATCAAATCTCTTATATGTAAAAAGGAATATGTATCTTTTCTACTAATGTATTAAATATCTCCTTTAACTAAGGTTTCTTCTCTGAAGCTATCGAAAAACCATTCTTAATAATACATGCATACATATGCATACGCACGCAAACGTAAGTACGTATATATATATATATATATACATATATATAATATTAATGATACTATTTATAGTTATGTATATACTATACTATAAACCACTATAAACAGTGAAGGTCAGTAATTTATTACTACCTTATTACCAGTAAGATAAATAGCTCAATGTAAGAACATCAGTTGTTTTACAGAGTAGTAACGTTGAATACACAAGAATCAAAGTTATGTTAAAACATTTATTCACTGACAATTGTTTCTTCCAAACCTAGGCTTGGAGTCTATTATATAATATATATATATATCTGTATGTTTCTTCGGTTGAGTAGGAGGTCAATTATATGTACAAACATTAAAAATGGTCCGAAGACACCAAGCCTAGGTTTGGAAGAAACAATTGTCAGCGAATAAATGTTTTAACATACCTTTGATTCTTATGTATTCAATATATATATATAGGCTACGTTCGGTTATTTGTCGGAGATTTCTCCATAAGAGCCTTTCTTCTTATAGCTTGATATAATTGATTTTTTATATGGTTAATTATGCTAATTAGAAGAAGAAATAGTATATATTTTATTTGATGATTCTAAAGACATGATTTATGATATATTGCTCTGATTTTTTAATTTATTAATTCTT
>OZ024740.1:167563711-167586211 GCA_964016885.1 Eledone cirrhosa | reverse complement strand
AACACCGGCACTAATGTTTACAGCAACAACAGCTTCAGAATGAACTGAAATGAACATTTACAACAACAGCGGCATCAAAAGATTAAAAAAAAACAAAAACAAAAAAACTCAAAATAACAAAACACACACACACACACACGCACACAACACAACAACAACATCAACTGCCACCACCACCACTACCGCCGCCGCCATCACCATCACCAGCGACCGGACTTAAGAAAACAACTTTAATAATTTTTTTCTGCTTTTGGCACGGATCCAGCGACTGGCCTCAGCGCATCACTGGTACTCTCTTTTGTTGACTCCGTGGGGATTAAAGGCAAGGTTGACCTCGGCGGGATTTGAGCTCAGAGCGTGAAGGGCCGTGACTCTATGCTGTAAAGCAATTATAATAATACTGGACTGTAGTACGATAGGCTTCAACTATACAAACTCTTGAAAGTCAACAGTTGACATAATCTTGTAATCTTGTATCAGTAATGACGGTAATATATATATATATATGTGTGTGTGTGTGCGTGTAAGTGAGTAGAGTAGCGTGTGTGTGTGTGTTTGTTGTATGTATGAGTGTTGCTGTGCGCGCGCATATGTATGCGCGTGTGTGTATGTCGTACGTATAAGTGTCAATAAATGATTTTTTTTTTTTTTTTTTTTGCGCGGGGACAGAAATAATCGGGCTGGATGCCCGAACGCGCAGTTAAACCACTCGCAGTGAAGAACCACTAGCCCTTGTCAGGGCATTCTTCTAGGAGAAGGCATCTCAGGAAACTGGGTTAACTCCGACATAAAACCTGCGGCTCAGTAGTTACCGATGATGTTGATCTTTTCTTCTTTTCGGGTTATAGCTACTGTCGCTCAGAGAGTGGGATTGGCTCAGTGCACAGTCTTTCCTCACTTTAAATATATTCGTCACGCACAGGCATTGCACGAGTGCATTAATAATTATTAATAGTGTACTATTGCCTTTCATCCTTACGGGGTCGATAAAATAAAGCACCAGTAATGCACTGGGTAATTGCTGGCCTTGTGCCTAAAGTAGAAACAATTATTATTATTATTATTATTACTATTATTATTACTTTTTTTTTTTTTTTTTTTTCCCAATTCAATGATGTTCCAGAACAATATAAAAGAGATAATTGGCAATTTAGGTTCTGGAACAAAAAAGATCATTGGCAATAAGTGCAGGGGCCCCAGGTTATCACAGCCTGGGCCCGCTCGTCACTGTGCCATTGTAATAGAGCCAAACAAGGCATTTAGTCTTGGCTGCTGGAACGTACGGACGCTGCTTGACAGGGATTCCTTGGGGCGTCCTGAACGAAGGACCGCTCTTGTTGCAAAGGAGCTTCGACGTTACGATCTTGACATCGTGGCTTTATCTGAGACGAGGCTAGCTGTAGATGGTCATCTTACGGAATTTTGTGGAGAATATACATTCTTCTGGAAAGGAAGAGATGAAGGAACCAGAAGAGAGGCTGGGTAGGATTTGCTGTTAAGACTGTGCTTGTGAACAAATTAGAAGAATTCCCAGTAGGGATTAGTGAGCGTCTTATGTCCATGAGAGTTCCGCTGGACAAGGGAAGATATGCTACCCTGGTGAGTGTGTATGCTCCAACTATGATTTCTGTCGATGAGGAAAAGGTGTCCTTTTACCATGCCTTGAAAGGTGTTTTAAGAAATATCCATCAGGCAGACAAAGTCATCGTGCTTGGTGACTTTAATGCTAGAGTGGGTAGGGATTTTAACACTTGGAATGTAATCGGAAGTCATGGGGTGGGAAAGTGTAACAGCAATGGTATGCTCCTGCTGCAGATGTGTGAGGAGCTGGATCTGTGTGTTACCAACACCATGTTCCAACAAAAGAACAAATTCAAGACCACATGGATGCATCCTGCATCTAAGGAATGTCTTCTTTATGCCTGCGAGACCTGGGTTACATATCGACACCACCTTAAGCAATTGGAGCGTTTCCATCAGATGTGTCTCAGACGGATCCATGGCGTTCACTGGAGGGACCACATCAGTGATGTCGAGATTTTGGAAAGCTCTATGTGTGACAGTATAGAAGCTCTTGTGCTTAAGCAACGACTCCGTTGGAGTGGCCACCTTGCCAGGATGAAGGATTCTAGAATACCAAAACAACTCTTTTATGGAGAGTTGGTTAAAGGAAAACGACCGCCATATAAAAAAAAAAGAGGTATAAGGATTCCTTGAAAGCCTCTCTGAAAGACGCTAACATCTCTGCTGATACATGGGAGAATATTGCTGCTGATCGTAATAAATGGAGAAAGACTGTATATGAGGGAAAAGTTGCCTTTGAGGCATCTCGAATCGCATACGAGAAAATAAAGCGGGATGTGAGGAAGGGCATTGCTGTTGCACTTCCATTATTGTTTTTGTCGTTATTATTATTGTTGTTATTTTATTATTATTATTATTGTTATTAATGTATGTGTGTGTATATGTGTGAGTGTGAGTGTGTGTGTGTGAGTGTGTGTGTGTGTGTATGTGTGTGTGTATGTATATATATATATTTCTTTTTTTCTTTTTTTTTTATTTTTATTTTCTTTTTATTTATTTATTATTATTATTATTATTATTTTTTTTTTTTTCTTTCTCGCGCAATGGCCATACTCGATAACGAGGGGGCAGCCATCATGTATGTATGTATGTATGTATGTATGTATGTATGTATGTATGTATGTATTTTAAGGCAGAATTCTAGGAGAAGGAAAACTCTGATATAACACCTGCAACCCTGATGGTATCCAATGATGTTGACTTGTTCTTCTTTTTGGTAAATATCATCTTGGTTAAGAGAGTGTGACTGGCTTTGTGCAGTGCTTTGCTCACTATAAAAGCTTCCCGGCACAGGCATTGTTTTATATCTGGGGATCTCTCTGCACTTGTCGTCAGATGGTTCCATGGGCCCAGCACTGTGTGTCAATAATTGTCACAGGTGTAGTGTTTGTACCAGAGTTTTCAAGTCGCTGGCTGGACTAAAAAGTCACACTCGTTCAGCGCATCGGTAAGGGTTCTCCTACATGTATATGCAGTAGTGGCCATACTGGAAAACGAGTCGGCAGCCACCATGTATGTATGTATGTATGTATGTATGTATGTATGTATGTATGTATGTATGTATGTATGTATGTATGTATGTATGTATGTATGTATGTATGTATGAATGTATGTATGGAGATGCTACTCATCATGCTTGCCAAGCATGTGGTAGAGAATGTAAATCAGCAAGAAGGCTCAAACGACATGCAAAATTACATGAACCACAGTCGGCTATACCCAGTGAATATTTTGGTTGCCAACTCTGTGCAAGACATTTTAGATCATTGGCTGGGCTAAAAAGCCACATTCGATCGCAGCGCTGTTAATTGATATCTTGTGTGTAGATATGTTTATATATATATATATGTGTGTGTATACATGTATATTATTATTGTTGTCGTTATTATTATTGTTGTTATTATTGGTCTAAGCGGACGTATTTTGCTCGCTCCCAGCAAGTCGCTTTATTTGACTGTTAAAATTATTTGTTGTTAAATATTTCTTGTTTTGTAAGGGATATAAGCCCTTAGACTTTGACCTGTGAAGGGGAAAGTATAATATTTGGGCCTTGTGGCCCAAATATTTGAATTGTTTTACATGTTAAAACATTTACAGGGAAAAAAAAACATGGCTGAGCCACGCCCCCCCAGCGATATGTCTGCTGTCGTGCGACAACGACGTGGAAGTTGAGAGGAGCGCTACGGCGAAATTAACACGCATTGATAACACAAACATCACCACAATCAATGTAAACAAAGACACCAATGATACCAATGAGAACCCTAATTTTGAAAAAAATGACAGTAACAGCGACAACGAAAATACAGATAACAAAAAAAAAAAAATAACAAATACAACAACAATATCAACACCACTAACATGAAAACAAATAGCGACAATACCAACAGCAACAATACCAACTGCACCGAGAACAACGGTGGCAACAAAGACAACATTGATAACAGCGACAGTGCTAACAACAACACCAACAAGAACAACGACAACAACCACAACACCCCCAACGAAAACAAGAAGAACACTTTCGCTGCGGCAGCAGCAAAAAAGAGGCCATGCTTCAACATGGACCTCTCAAACAAAGATGAAAAGTTGGCCCAGGCATGGAAGCTCATCAAGCAAGAGCAAACCTGAGCCAACTTAACTGTCCCGGTAGAAGCTATTGAGGCAGTGGAGCGCAGAACGGTGCATTATAGATGCATCTCAGCACAAACCAAAAGGACAGCTTTAATCCCACAAGAAGATGTCGAAGTCGCGCTGAGGTGCATCAGAGAAGACACCGAATACATAGAGAGTGGCAGACAGTACGGCACCATTTCGGTGTTGTTCAAGTCAGTAGCCCTCGCTATGAAACACGCTATGACACCTTGCAACTCCAGCAAGGTCATAATGTACCCCTCCCACATGGGAAAAAGAACGGCCCGTCTCCGCATTCCCAGAATCCCACCAGGAATTGACATGTGGTGGATTCTGGGATGTGTGATTGTGGAGGGGACGGATACCGTCCCTATAGAAGTGACCAGAATGGCCAGAGAGGACTGGGCCGGGGTTGACCTGCGGATCCTTCTCCAGATCAGGCCCGAGAATGTGAAGACAATCCCGGACTACATATGCCTTCAGAATGGGACGGTCATTCACCTTATGGCCGAAGGCGAAAGGCCGCAGTGTTTTGTTTGAGAGAAAAAAACCCATTTGCGAGCCTTTTGCCCTCAACTGCTGAAAGAGGAAAGGGGTCGAAAGGCTCCACTGCTGCCGACGCCGGGGCGAGGACCACAACCAACACCAGCACCGGCAAAACCACCAACAACAACACCAATAGAAAGACCACCACCAACATTGACCACCCAGGGGGGAAACGAGGAAAGCTGTCAAATTCCCCCCCCCCCCCAAAAAAAATACACACACCAATAAAACCATAAACATACATACAGACACACTTACAGACGCAGATCCCTCATCTACTAGTAGTGAAGATGAGGGAAAACCCAAATCCCCCAAAATACAAAAAAAGGTAACACAAAAAGAAAAAAAAAACACTCAACAAAGCACAAAATCAACCACAATAAAAAACGCAGACCCAACCACGCAAACATCTCTCCAATAACACCAACATCAACACCACCATCACCATCACCAGAATCCCTCAAACGCAAACAACCTAAACAGACGCAAGAACAAATATACACACAAACATCTGAAACCACAGACACCGCACTCACAACAAACACAGATACAACCAAAACAACACCATCAAAACCATCACCACCACAGCCACGCAAACAAATAAAATCACACCAACAAAACATACAAAACTTTGTGCTCGACAGGAGGGCCAACAAGGAACTGATGGCCCTCGTAGCACGAAGTGAAAATATACAAAAAGAGGGGGAGATTTTTAAATCGAGCACATTTCGCGTGCCGGAAGATTTGGTTCTGGTGCGAATGTCGGTCAATATATTCTAAGAAATACGAGACAGCTTGCCTCGGGACGTGGGAACCCCGAACGTAAAACCCACTTCAAGACTTTTAAAGGGGTTCCCAAAAGAAACCCCACCAACTATGGAGGTCGAACAACCCGACTTTCACAAGAGCCCGGAAGGTAAGTAAACCTTCCTCTCTCTCTCTCTTTTTAATCTGCCAACATGGCCGTATTAAGGGTAGGATGTTTAAATGTTCGAGGCCCGGGATCGTCCTGGAAGCAGTGTCACCTGCTCAACGACCTCAGGTCTATAGAAATGGATGTAATTGCCGTCAGAGAAACCAGAATTTTCGACACGCGCGAACTAGCCCCCATATTCGACGACTATCAGATCTTTGCATCTGTTAGCCGGCCGGGAATGGGAGGCGGGGTGGCAGTGCTGTTTAGGAAAGGCCTGGATCTCGAGGTAAGGTCGATCTTCCGGGACCCGGACGGGAAGTTGGTGGTCCTGTACGTGAACAATAACGAAGATAGTGCCTTTAGACTGGTGGCCGTCTATGCTCCTACTGGGGCAGGACGGCCGAACTTCTTTAGACGCCTGGAAGCCTTTCTGGGTACGTCTCGCCCTTTACTGTTAGCTGGGGACTGGAACGGCATCTTAGACGCACGCTGGGACTGTGTGGGAGTATCCGATAGGAGCGGGGGTTGCAAAAGCCTCAAGAACCTGCTCAGCCAGTTCCAACTGTCTGACAGGTACCGACTAGATTTCCCTAATTCGCCAGTGTGGACCTGGGCTAACCGCATAGGGTCATCTAGTTCGTATATAGACAGGATATTCATTAGGAAAATAGACAGAAATAGTGTAAGCTGTCCACGTTTTGAAACGGTCGCCTATTCAGATCACAAGTTTGTGATATGTACGGTCGACCTAGATAAGACGCGTAGGTTAGGACCTGGTTACTGGAAGCTAAATATGTCATTGCCGGCACGTAAGGCTTACAGGGACCAGGTCAATAATTTAGTTAAGAAAACGTTGACAGGGCGAGTCGTGAAACAATAGATGGTGGGGGGCTCTCAAAGGCGAGATTAGAGTAATGTCGATAGAGTTTAGTAAAGAGATAGCGTTAGAGAAAAATAGAAAGAAAGGGGGAGTTGGTAGATAAGTTAGACGAGGCTATTGGTAGTGGCATTGCAACTGACGTGCTAGCGGCGAGAATGGCATTAGACCATTTCTTCAATGCGAAACACGAAGGTTGCATTGTCAGAGCTAAGTCGCGTGGGGCTCGGTGGGGCTCTGATCAATTTAGATCAATCAAAAGCATTCGATAGGGTCGAGATCGGTACATGGAGGCTGTCCTCAAGGCGGCTGGCTTCGGCCCCGTCTTCAGAAGCTGGATCGCTGCAATGCACAGCGGCACCTGCTCGATGGTCCAAATTAATGGCTACCTCTCGGAACCGTTTCAGGTCTCTCGATCGGTCCGTCAAGGGTGCCCTCTCTCCTCCCTTTTGTACGTATTGACTCTCGAGCCTTTACTGCGGAAGGTGGAGCTGTTGCAGGGCATCCCGCTCGAACCGGGACGCGGAAAGGCTGTGTCGGCTTATGCGGACGACATCACCGTGATGGTGTCGGACACCTCAGAAATTGAGGTGGTCGGCAACTTATTGGAGTAATATGAAAGGTTGACGGGAAGAAAACTTAACCCGGAAAAGTCAGTCGGCTTGCAACTCGGCACCTGGAGAGGAAAGTCCATGCCGTCCAACAGCGTCGTTAGGTGCTGGACGAACGGACCGGTAAAGTTGCTAGGGTTTGGTTCGGGCCAGACCTCCAGGTGGATAAGAACTGGGACGAGGTGACGGGCAGGGTAGCCAGTCTCACCCAGAAATGGCCTGGGATGAAGCTATCACTGAAAGGTCGGGCGGAGGTGGCGACGCGTACATCGCGTCCGTCATCTACTACCGTCTGGCTGTCTTCCCTTGCCCCCGTTCGCGCCTCGCCATCTTGGAGCGGCTCCTCTTCAAATTCTTGTGGAGGGGTCAGGTTCCGCTGGTGAGGCGGTCCATCTGCTGCCAGCCAGCACCCTCTACGTGGAGGGCTGGGCATGCCGTGGCTAATGATGCGCAGGAACGCGCTGAGGCTGCGGCATCTCCAGATATTCTGCCTAAACGGTGAACATGTGTGGTCGCCGTTTGTCAGACGGGCCTTTCCGCAGCTCGTTTCTTTGACTGAGCTGCAGTCCTGGGTCAAGAAGAGACCGAGACTGGGTGACTGGCATCTGGAATGTTGCCAAGCAGTCACTGCCCTCTACCAGGCGGGCAATGCGGTCAGTGGAACTTCCACACTCGAGTTCTATAGAGGATTAGTGGTGGGCAAGTGCGACGTCGCACTCGGAGAGACTCTGGGAGTCAACGAATTCGAACTAACCAGTCTGTACCGGAGGACTTTCGAGCCGAGGACGATGGATAATTTCCAAAATTCCCTCGCTTGGCAGTGCTACCGGGGGGTACTGCCGGTTCGAGATAAACTCTACAGGCACGGAAGTGCTGTCAGACGGACCTGCCCGAGATGCGCGCAGAGCGACGAAACCGTTCTGCACGCACTCGTCCAGTGTCCGTGCATTACTGACTTGTGGAGTTATGTTGAACAGCTGTTGTCGCGTGTAGAACGGATCCGGCTATCGGCCGAGTCCATAGTGAAGATCGACCCGTCGCTTTCTTTTGGCCAGGAAGGGCAGGCAATTTTCCTCTGTCTGGTGGCAGTAGCGAAAGAGGTTGTATGGTGGACGAGGTTGAAAGGACTGAAGACAGACACTTTTCTCTTCGGCCAATCCCTCATCAACTTTTTCAAGTTTCACTTGGAAAGGAAGGTGAGGGTGGAGAGAGAAGTGGTGCTCCCCAGTACATTTGCTGAAAGGTGGGTGAATGTGGCGAGAATGGCCCGTGTGAGTGGGCCTACTCTGGTCATGCGGCTGTAGGTAGGTAAATTTGAGGAGGAGAGGGGTGCCCTTCCAGGGTGCTCTCGAAGCGTCAGGTCGTTCAGGACTGGTGGGGTACCTGAGCGAACCCTAGGTGGTCATCCCCCCTATTGGGGAATTTTTTCTTGTAATTTTCTTGTTACTTTATTGCTACCTTGTTATTGTTACTTTGTTATTGTTACTTTGTTATTGTTACTTTGTTATTGTGATTCATATTGTTTACTCGATTTTTCTGTAAAACCCCACTGTCCCACTCTTTTGTATTGTCCCCTATATGTCGGCCCGTGTGGCCAATAAATGAAATCATTATTATTAGTAGTATTATGGTTTTTATTTTTTATTTTATTTTATATTTTTTTTTCTCGTGCAATGGCCATACTCGATAACGAGGGCGCAGCCTTGATGTATATATATATATGTATGTATGCATGTATGTATGTATGCATGAATGTATGTATGTATGCACATGTCTTCATCTCCGCAATTCCATTTCTATATTATACTCTCTCATTTTTCTGAGCTCTCACAATTTTGCATATATATATGTATTTTCTACATTCTCCTAACGGGGCAATCAAACACTGCTATACACACACACACACACACACACACACACACACACACACACACACACACACACACACACATATATATATATATATATATATATATATATATATATATATATATATATATATATATATGTGTGTGTGTGTGTGTGTTTGCGTATATGTGTGTAAGGGCATTCCAATAGTAAGTTAGAAATGATGACGTTACCATCACTGTTTGCCCGTATTTAGCATCTGTTGGAACACACAAGGTGGCGCTATGCTGTCAGTTTTCAAATTCATAGCTGTCAAAAGGCTTTGAAAATGTCACCAGATATCTAAAGTCTAAAGTCTGTCTTAAGCCAGAATGGTCATTTGGCCGGTGCTTATCTCGGTTTCATCGAGTGAATCGGCTGAGAGTACAAGACAACCCCCTGGACAGGACGCCAGTCCATCACAGAGTTAAACCTCCAGCTTTTGGTGGTACTCATTTCCAGCTGAGTATACTGGAGCAACGTGAAATGAAGTGTTTTGCTCAAGAACACAACAGGCAACCCAGGATTCGTGTCCACGACATTATGATCGTAAGTCCAACACACTTACCACTAGGCCGCGTGCCTCCACTGTCACCAGATATACAACTCCTTATATATATATATATATATATATATATATATGTGTGTGTGTGTGTGTGTGTGTGTGTGTGTGTGTGTGTGTGTGTGTGTGTGTGTGTGTGTGTGTGTGTGTGTGTGTGTGTGTGTGTGTGTGTCAAATAATGTGTCTTGAAACAAATATAGTTCTACACTAGGAGGATTAAATTGCCTTTCTTCACGGACTTTTGTGTTTCTCTTCCATTTTATTCATCAACCAAATAATTAGTTAATGCATCAATTATTGATTTGATTTTTCCATTAATTTTCGTTTCTGCCTATGAAATTATTGATGACGAAGTGCCCATCATGTTCTCCTTTCGGCTCAAAGAGTCTCAAAGATGGATTAGCGACAATTTGTGACCGATAATGTGACAGGGTGTGATGAAATGATCTTGAGAAATCCAATAATCAATTAATTCACTTATGAATTATGTGATTAATTAATAAAATTTAAGTGAAATATAATTGCCAGTGTTCCCATTGGAAATGTCCAAATACATATCAATATTAACTTGTATCTGTTTCAGCACTCTTTATTTCACATCAGGAATCTTACAAAGCAAATATGAAAGGAAGGTTATAAATATCAATCTGTCAATCTCAATATATCACACTTTCTCCCACTATATACATATGTGTGTGAGTGAGTGTGTGTTTATGCGTGTGTGTGTGTATATATATATATATATATATAACTTAAAAGGGTTGTAACGTTCAAGTTGCCAATAGTTAAGATGTTTTAAGTGTTTTCTTGGGAACTAAATGTATCACCCACTCACTGCTCCATCTTTTCTAGTAGCTACCACTCTAGGTCCATGGTTGTTTATATGTCCGGCTTGTATCACATCTAACACTCATATATCGTTGTCGTATCATTACACGTTATTTGCGTTCTCTTCTCTAGCTTTTTGATTGTGTTATGAGAGAGGATGAGCTATCACCATGTAAGCATCTAAAACATGGGACTGCCTGTGTCCAGGAAAACCAACAAATCTGGCAGGTCGAGCTGCTTATTCTCTGAATTCAGAAATCTCAGCTCTAATAATACGGTTAAGTGTTCAGGATGTCTAAGGAATGTTTTGCACATATTGTTGCATACATTTTACGGGAAAACCAGCCAACAGCAGACCCCGAATAAGATGGTTGAATAACATCCATGAGCGCGGCTCCCTTGGAATTCTGACAGGGCAGGCAAGGAAAAAAGATAAACTACTGATGTCACATCAATGATGAACGGTCCCAGTTCATGTCCGAATATCAAACAAATAACTAACTGCGAATATACAGTGGTTCAATGCTGTTTTGTGGAAACGCAAGTATCACTGTCCTTTGTTTGCTTCGCTCATTGGTACTAAACCCTAAGCATAAGTACTCGGCGTATGTTTATATATATTTTAGTACAAACTTTGTATAAATATCTGTCCGTGGGATGAGTTATATATAATCAGTGTTAACAGTGGCTTTTGCAGATACTTATGTTTCGTTAGCTCATTACGCCAATTCATTCAGTCTGCCTCATGGTGATGGAGTAATTCCGGGACTGATGTATGCGATTTGGAGGGCCTATTTATCTTTGCCACATTACGTAAGAATGACTTCAATACAGCTCTACATCGTGACGATAGTCCAGCATTATCGAGGCAGAAAATTGGCTATGACCTCGGCAAAGAACGTGATAACCACCTTTAACAACCTACAACTAAAATCACAATCTCTACCAACCTAACCACAATTTCCTAGACGTTAACTTAGACCTACGCACACCAACATACAGAGCCGTTCAAAAGCCATGTGGATTAACACAGAACTAAGCAACAGTGGCTTCTCTGATAAAATCTCTTATTCTCCAAATGACCATCCTGTATATCGGAGGAAATAAATCTAGCCATAAAACAGACGTGTATTTTGCATCATCTTTCGCGAAGACTAACGCAGATAGGAAATGCCTAGCACCATTAGATTCACACTTTCCTGTAGGCCATAAACTCCGGCGGACTTTTAACAGTGACAAGGTGTCAATTATCTATTCATGTATTAAGAATATGAAATCTCACATCACCAATAAACTCAAGGGCATTTCACCTTCCATATTCTTATGATGAAGGGAGGTCTGTCTCATCTACCAAAACCAACAGTGCAACACACTAGCAGTAATATATGAAGCAGCAGTGAACTCCACCAACCAAAAGCACCATGCAGAAGCCTGGACGTTTGCAGGGATGTCAGAAAACCGTTTCAAAAACCGTTTCCTGAATTACGAAAAAAGCTTCAGACGTCCCTTCAAGAAACATAATACTCGGCTTGCAAACCATGTAACGGCACAAACTTCTCCATAAATTGCAGGATGGTGGGAAAAACCATACAGCGTGGAAAACACTAATATATTTTAACATCTGCCTTCTAAAAAAACACCACCTACGTACACAACTGGACTTTTTAAACTGATGCCCTAACAAATCGATATAGTTTCTCAAGTGATGATCAGGCCAGATGGAAATTTTCGAATTATTTAATTAACACGTTTTCGCTATGAACTCAAGTTACTCCCTATTCTTGTTAAAGTTATCCCCCTTACATATGTAAGGTTTCTCATTATATACTTAATCAATTGGAATTTTTAAGATTCCCTGCCCTTAGATCTCTACTATACTAATACGATTCTCCCCGAAAGTAGTCCATCAAAATATAGTGGACTAAATTCATATATATATACATATATGTATATGTATATATATATATATATATATATATATATATATATATATATATATATATATATATATATATATATATATATATATATATATATATATATGTGTGTGTGTGTGTGTGTGTGTGTGTGTGTGTGTGTGTGTGTGTGTGTGTGTGTATGTGTGTGTGTGTGTGTGTGTGTGTGTGTGTGTGCGTGTGTGCGTGTGTGCGTGTGTGTGTGTGTACAAGAGACACCTAGTCTTCATACAGATATCACTCCGCCAGCACACTAAACTACATCCTTAAACATCCTGATAAATATTTTTTTTATTTCACACTTCCAACCCACTCATTCTCCTAACTTTACATACCCGATGAAGAACTGCGCTAAGATATTCTTTGCACAAATATAGCTTTGTGTACTTGTAGCGTTGTGTTTATTGGTGGCAGAATCATCAAACACTCTTTTCAGCGGGTTCTATCAGAAGCAACCGCCTCCGACTGATCTGGTTCGATCCCCAGGTGAGACCAGTGAAGCGCCTGGATTGTATCCAAGTATTTTGCCCGGGGTTTAACTCTAGGTCTCCTACCATTTGGTTTTGCTCGTAAAATCTGTCCACCGATTCTTGCCTGAGACATTCTAACCACATGCCCATAGGATCGGATCTAGCTATCGGGGTCCTGACTCTTTTCCTATATATATATATATATATATATATATATATATATATATATATATATATATATAAACCGAGTAGATAAATCTGGCTTGTGAAAACCATACGCATACGTTGCAATATAAGTTAGCAATGATGGTATGTTGTCAATGAAACTGGTAATAAATTATTTACGATGGCAATAGTAGTAACGTTTATTGTGATAATGTTATCACTGATTGCAAAGTTTATGGCGGCTATGACGATTATGATGTTGATATGTTCCATGGTCACTCCAATGTGATATCAACTATGTTGTGTAAGGGTATTTATCGGTGTAATCACCAGTTGTAGTAGTCATCGTCATCTTCGTTGTCGACGCCGTCATCATTATAGTCATCGTCATCATCATACGCCTTATCGGAGGTGTCTAATGTACTCGATGCACAAAAGCAATAAAACATAATTGAAATAAATCATCCAGTAGTAGCAGCAGTAGCAGAAGCGGTAGTAGTAGTAGTAGTAGTAGTAGTAGTAGTAGTAGTAGTAGTAGTGGGGGTTGTGGTGATGGTATTGTTGGTGGCACCGTTAGTGGAGATACTGATGCTGATATTGCTACTTACGAGGAATATAGTAAATAGCAAATAGTAAGACTTTGCTCTGAGATGTGGGGAATCTTTTATTGTATGTTTTTATATTTAATTCATTGACGCCATTTGCATACAAATATCACCGAACCCTTGGTTGAGTCCGACTCCCACATTGAATAGTTTCGATTTAGCACCATTTATCCAAACACAACCACTGGGGCATTCGTATAGAGACATCAGGGCGACAAGAAGTTGACTATCGATTCCATACTTCTGAAAAACCTTCCACAGCAGCTCCCGAGTAACGGAGCCATATGCCTTTTCAATGTCGACAAAACTAGTATATACCTCTTGGCAATACTCCCACGATTTCTGGAAGGCCTTCCACAGTGTAAATATTTGGTTGTCTCTGTTGCGTGCGGGGCGGAAACCGCACTGATCATCAACTAGCATGGACGCAATAATTTTCATACATCTAACAAGACGATCCCTCTATAACTGGAACTATCTCTCTCGTCTCCCTTTTTGAGAATTGGGATTATAACTTCCGACTGCCATTGCTTAAGTGATTTTCAGAGATCCAGGCTACCCGGCACACATGACTCATCTGAAGGCCAACCCAATGAGAGATTTATAGATTCAACAATTGAAAGAAAATATATCCTCCATTGAGTCTTTGCTAAACCAAGACAGATCCAAACATACGCGTTTCCATAATTATTTGTTTAAATAGAGCAGGTCATTTTTAACAGTTAATCCGTTGTGAATGACACGTCTCAAATAGGATACAGGCATCAGGGGGCACTTTACCCTATTTTCGCAACTACTATCTATCGTTATCGACGACTCTTACACGATCATTTGCCGTGGTATGAACATCTTTCATATATATATATATATATATATAAAAATATATATATATATATATATATATATATATATATATATATATATATATATATATATATATATATATATACATATATATATATATATATATATATATATATATATATATATGTATATATAAATATATAAATATACACACACACAAATACACACCCACACACATGCACATACACATACACACATATATATATATATGCATCTTTTAGGGGCATTATAATTATTAATGTTTACGTATACAGTCTTCAAGTGAAGATCTCTCAACTTAAGTAGAGTTTGTTGTCATAGCAACATTTTATCGATTATGTAGACGTAAGTTGCCAGATTTCAGCACAGGTTTCTTGTAAACGCTTCAGACATTTTAAGGTAGCCCCTAATATATTCATCTTCATGCTATGTATTTTTTTCTGTACATTAACTATATTCCTTAGTAATTGCATTCCAAAACACACACGCAAATATTGAAATATGGATATTCTTCATATTTTATTTTCTATCATATATATCTAACCCCACATGTATGTTACCCCCCTCTCTCACACTCTCTCTCTCTCTCTCTCTCTCTCTCTCTCTCTCTCTCTCTCTATATATATATATATATATATATATATATATATATATATATATATATATATATATATATATATATATTATATATATGTAAGTTAAAAAGTAAAAAAAAACAATAACGAAGAGTGCAGTACAAACAGTATAGTAGGTATTAGGTTCACGCTTGAGAGTGGGGGGAGGGATATATATATATATATATATATATATATATATATATATATACATAGAGCGAGGCAGAGAGAAGTAGTAAGATATAAATAAAGATAGACAAATACACACGCATATATATATGTATATATTTATATATATATATACACACACACACACACATATATGTATGTATACATACGTTCATATGCATTTGTAGATATTTTTGAGTTTGTTGTTGGACCTCCGTCGATTCCACGATCTCTTCTCCAGTTTATTCAATCAATAGATATGCCTACTTGTGAAATTAACGTTCAAGTGGCTGAACAATCCATAGACGCATCCATACCTAACGTAGTTCTCGGAGAGACTCCCTGGCATAAAATGTGACATGGCTGATCCCTTGAATTACATGTGCAACTAATGTTTCTCAGATGTGTGGATTGGAGCAACCTAAAATTAAGTGTCTTGCTCAAGAACAATGATATGCATATATGTAGGCAGGTATACCCCACTATTATCAGTCTGTATGCACATGGACAGAATAAATTAGTGAAGCTGGTAATCATATAAATTAATATTAAAATATAGAAATAAACGCAATTCTGTATTATAAGTGGTAATTGTACACATGTATGTGTCTGCGTCTTAGGCAGATATCCAATATATATAACAATGAAGTAGTCTTCCTCACTCAGAGAGAGTTTGTGTTAATATAAATGTTTTTTAATATAAAGATTTTTAAATACAAATACTGAAGTTATTTTATGGAATTAATGAATTCTGTTCTGATTGAGAATATATTATTGTATATAATTGTTTCTACATTTGGCACAAGGCCAGCAATTATCCCAGTGTATTAGGGTGCTTTATTTTATCGACCCCGTAAGGATGAACGACAAACTTAACCACGGCGGGATTTGAACTCAGACCATAAAGGGACGTAACTCTTTGCTGCCAAGAATATTGTAATACATTAATAAAAATATACTTTATTTAGTGTACCCATTAATAACACGCATATCAATAGAAATAGTATTGTTCAGTAATTGTATCGGCAAATTCACATTTTAATAATTTTAAAGGAAAAGGCTGCTTATTTTTTATCGAACCACCACTGGTTTTGGAAATGTACCATCATATCTTAGTATATGAAAAAAACAAAGAAATTAACAGATTTAATTATATCAAATTCCTCAAAAGGAGAGCAAATGTTAGAAAGTCTTGTATTTTGCAGGACAAGTGATTCCATGCATCCTGTTAGTAATGGTGAATTTGAAACACAGAGTTCTACAACAACAAGAACCTAATCACTCGGCCAACTGAAATTAATGAAGCAGCAGTTCAGATGACAAGTAAACCAAGTGAAATTGTTACAGTAGTTCATTTAATATTATTTGAGTACGACATTGTAATATCAGGAGAAATGCTTGTCACCACCGTGGTTAATGAAGCTGTAAAACGAAGAGAATAAATATTTCCATAGAATTTACATTCCCTATTTCTTTAATAACACATAACATTAAAGATAGTGAGGAACACTCGTATGACTGACTAGTTAGGGTAGTTGTTAAAAATGCGTTTCTCTGTTTCCTATGTCTTTGTCATCGAGAGCCATGGCAGGTAGAGAAGATTCATTTGTAATGTTATCTGCCAACATTTGGAAATAAGATTTATCCACAGATCCATCCGTTGAATGTCATTTGATTTATATTATTCAAGAGAAGACAAATCCTTCGAAGAAAACTTTAAAACGTGCGCGGGATCATGTCAGACAGGCTATTCAATAGTATACCAAATATTGCAACAGTAATGTAGATACAACACCACGTGCACCATGTATGGAACTAATTGCATTGCTATTACAATATAGCTGTCCTACAACCTTTTCTAGCCGACATGTAAAACGACAAGATTGTTCATTTTTTTCACTGCATACAAATGAAAGGTGATCATGCAGCTAAATATAGCTAAATATCTGCTAGTTTAAAATATACACCATATTTCTTTTTCTACCTGTCATGTTTAAATCTTTGATAAATATAGTCAGTAATATATCTGTTCACTATAATGATTGGCCAGCAATTCTAAGTTAATCCAATCCGTCCATTGCATGTTCTACTTCTGTCTATTATAAGCATCAACGATGGCAAATTCTAGAAAATTATACATAGAAATTTCACTGCATGGTGTCTTATACTCGGTGGTCAGCATGTATTCAAATCATAAGCTCTTCACAGGTCACATTCCTGGATTACTAACAGCTATTATGTCCTTTTACTTTCGGCGTGTAACTTCGAAAGCAATTTAGAATGCAGGTGAAATCCCAACTGATTTAATTGCTTTGATTGCAATATCAAGGCATCAATTTGGATCCAAAATTAAACAGCAATCCTTTCATGTAACTCTGTTCTTCGATCTAAGAATACATTACTTGATAGAGAAGTGAGTAAATAATTTAAAATCCCTGTTAAATGAGCAATAGCATAATTACGTCCTATTGCGGTCTGTGTTCAAATCCCGTCGAGGTTAACTTTGCCTTTCATCCCTACGGGGTCGATAAAATAAAGTACCAGTCAGGTACTGGGTAATTGCTGGCATTGCGCCAAAAGTAGAAACAATTATTTTATTTTAGCTCATTGGATGATTTACAATGGGAAGACAAAGTTATTGCTGAAATTATAGGAAACCAAGACGAATATTCCAGCAAGCGTCATAGGATAACATTTTTCATTGGAGAAGATGGTAAATGCGATGCACAGACATATTCTGCAATCTAGGAGGGCTTAGGTTGGTGGAAACAATATTTGACTTCGTCATTTCATATATTTCTAAACATTTCGATACTGCCTTATATTTCAATAATTTATTTTTCATTTATTTGGAAATGCTGCCCTAAAACAGAACATTATTGGATATAGTTAACTCTTAATCAATAGCGTGACGTATATAATATCGATATATCAATTGATGCGGAATTTTCCATTGAAAATCACTATATCAATCAGATATTTCTACCGCACAAATTATACTAATTGAATTATTAAACAAACCTACTGAGCTGGATCTTAAACCATTCCCATGTGTAATTATATCACATCGAAGTATCTATTACATATTAATAGAGGGTGCACATGCTAAAATATATATCAGCGTTTAGCTTGTATTAAGAATCTTGTCAGATCAACGATAAGCTAAAACATGCTAACGAATCTTGAGTCATAATAGGCGAATTATCTCTAGTACCCGAAGGTCCTTATGACACAAAAGTTGGTATATTTGCTAGTGGAATGATTAGTATATTTCCGTCGTCATTAGTGTGAAGAATATAATTTACAATGATTTGTCTGCATATGTATTTTCCGTATATTACTTGGGATGTGATGACATGCTGGTCCACGCGTTAGTTTAACAGGTAAATGCAGACATACAATTCATGTGTAGTCTTTTAACTTTCCTCCGCTTACTGTTTAAATTATTAGATTGTAGCTATTGTACTGTCCACTTTTCGAGAATCTTTAGTCAATCATATCGACACTTGCTTTTTCGGGTACATATATCACCAGAGTTTTTGGCGGGATGCAAGATTAACCAGGCGTAAGGAATATAAACGAAGCGTGTTGAAATGCAATAAAATTTCCGTTTGACACACCGACATTGTGTTTTCACCGTTGTCCCAAAGACTTAGTGTCACACACACACACACACACACACACACACACACACACACACACACACACACACACACACGCATAAACACACTTACAGAGACACACACATACACACATTTACAGTATGTGCGGGGTTATTTTTATCGTGCCACCTAGATGACCACTTTACAGTATGGGCTGGGCGCATTTTGTCGTATGCTCACGAAGACCATTTTACAGTATTGGCTGCAGGATTTGGTGGGAGACGTCTGTGGGGACTGGTGAAGTGGTTATTCGTGCTTGTGTGAGGGGTGGAGTGCTAGGACGTGCAAAGTAAATAGAAGTGGATGGAAGTGCTTCAGCCTGTGGTCATGGGATTTTATATTTTATATGGCCTCACTCTCTCTACTCTTCTCTACATGGGAAAGTTTGAGTGTAGTTTCAATTTCAAGCAGTGCTTGTTTCAAATGGGATTCTTTCTTGTTCTTCTGTTGTGCACTTAACAGGTTAGAGATCACTATTCTTCGTCTCGTGAGGATTTTCCTGTCTCTGGAAATAAAGTTTTTGTGTCTGTCGGCCTTTATTTTCGGGACGAACTTACAGCATATGGTTTGTACTGTTTTCATGAAATGTTGAAAGTGCCTGTTGATGCCATGTGTGAAGATGCCGCTCCAGTTTGGCTTCACGATCCATTCCTGGATCCTTTTTATAGTCAGCCTCGTGAAAGTTTAAGCTGGATAAATTTCTGTTGCTTACTGCTGGATTCATATTTCGCCTCTACGGACTTCTTCGGACCCTATATCATTATTTCTTCTATGTTATTATCCGGGAAAATCGTTGGTGTCACCTTATATGAATGTATATTTACATACATATGTATATATATATATATATATAACGAAGGGATTCTGGTAAGGAACCAGATGGACCATAACGCACCAAAGTACTCAATACTTAGTGCAGTAGAGTGGGAAATAGGAACAAGTATGACCCCGCGGCAGAGCTCAAGCCGTTTCGACGGCTATTTCCCGTCGGGGTCATACTTGTTCCTATATATATATATATATATATATATATATATGTGTGTGTGTGTGTGTGTGTGTGTGTGTGTGAGTGTGTGTATGTGTGTGTGTGTGTGTGTGTGTGTATGTGTGTGTGTGTGTGTGTTTGTGTGTTTGTGTGCGCGTGTGTGTGTATAAACCGACCTGATGATCCGAATAAGGTGGCATAATTCTTCTCAGTAATGGTGAACTTACTGTTGTAGAACTACTTCTGTATATATATATATATATATATATATATATATATATATTAGAAAGTGAGGTTTTTTTTACAAAATGAAAAATAACCGCGGTGTCCTACACGAGTGAAAGTATAAAGAAAAAGAGATGAAATCGAAAATGCAACTGGAGTCTTATTTTTTTTTTAAATATATATATTTATTTGGTTCCTTTACCGGTTTCGCAGTTCTTCTGCTTTTCAAAAGGTGAGTTGAGAACTGCGAAACCGGTAAAGGAACCAAATAATTATATATATTTAAAAAAAAAATAAGACTCCAGTTGCATTTTCGATTTCATCTCTTTTTATATATATATATATATATATATATATATATATATATATATATATATATATATATATATTGGTAAACGGAAAAGAAAATGCTGACAAATTGTTCACAGTGAAAAATAGTTTAATTAGGAATAAGTGAAACTTAGTAATAGTATTGGTTAGTATTCAGTTTTGGTTTTAAGTTTTACCGGTTGCACATTTCTAATGCTTTTCAAAAATAATTTTGAGATAGAGCGTCCGTGATGTTTGCTCTATATATATATATATACATATATATGTATATATATATATATATAAATATATATATGCCACAATATATATGCACACATTATTTCACATAAATATATGCACATCTGCACATATACTGCATGCATGTCTAATAATGCACTAATATCTTTAATATTGCGTTATCATATACGAGGTGAAATTGCTCTTTAATACAAACCAAATAATTGCATCTTTATTATCTTAATGGAAACCCTACTTATTTCTTTAGTAAAGTCGTATAAACGGCACAACCAAAACTCCATTAGCTCTAAGCCCCCTGTGAATATTAAGATTTTAGACGCACGGTTATTTACCTATTTCTTAACTCCTTCGGGTATTGTTTGAGTAATTTCTTTACAAGTAAATATTTTACGAAAATATATACTGGACGTTATTGCAAGAACTCTATTTGGCATTGTCACTGAACTGCCTACTTAGACTGTTAGGGGTTTGTTTGTTTTATACTTGTTTCGTGTTGTGTGGTTTTATATTGAAGCGTTTCTTTTCTATTCTCAGTTTGCTCCTTCATCTGTTAATAGATTTGTATACTTTATGCATACATTCATCCAACTATCTATAAGCTATAAGTTTCCATACAATCGATTTATCAACTTATTCATCAATATGATGCACATAACCACACACACACAACATACAAAATTACACAGAGACACAGACACTTTATAAGTTACTAACTTTACTAACTTTATTACTATTGTTATTTCCAATGTTACTACTAATATTTTTACTATGATTATTTACTATTATTATTGCATGGATTGGCAGCGTCGGTTGAAGGTCGGACGCCATGCTTTGACGCATAGAGTTACGGCCCTTGCCATTCTGAGTTCAAATCCCGCCGAGGTTAACTTTGCCTTTCATCCTTACGGGGTCGATAAAGTAAAGTACCAGTAATGTACTGAGTATTTGCTGGCCTTGTGCCAAAAGTAGAAACAATTATTGCATGAAGTACCAGTCATGCACTGGGTAATTGATGGCCATGTGCCAAAAGTAGAAACAATTATTATTGCATTTTGCATGGGGCGGTGAATTGGCAGTATCGGTAGAGGGTTGGACGCCATGCTTTCTAGCATAGATACGTCTCTTTACAGTCTGAGTTCAAATGCCGCCGAGGTTAACTTTGCCTTTCATCCTTATGGGGTCGATAAAATAAAGTACCAGTAATGTACTGGTTAATTGCTGGCCTTGTGCCTAAAGTAGAAACAATTATTATTGCATTTTGCCGCCGAGGTTAACTTTGCCTTTCATTCTTACGGGGTCGATAAAATAAAGTACCAGTAATGTACTGGATAATTGCTGGCCTTGTGCCAATAGTAGAAACAATTATTATTGCATTTTGCAATAATAATCAACAATAATAGTAAATAATTTTTTGGGTTTTTTGGCACAAGGCCAGCAATTATCCCAGTGCATTAAAATGAAGCACTAGTAATGCCCTGGGATAATTGCTGGCCTTGTGCCAAAAAGTTGAAACAATTATTTACTATTATTGTGGATTATTATTGCAAAATTCAATATCTTTTCAAGTGATTCACATTCTGAGTTCAAATAGCGTTGACTACAACTTTTCTCTTTCGATATAATTAACTACCGGGCAACAGCTGTGGGCATATTTCGGCATTGGCAGATATTTCCACTAAATGTGAGGTAAGGGGTAGGGAATACAATATCGAATTGTTAAATCTAAGGCTAAGTTAATGCGTTGTACAGCTGCTGCAGAACATGCCTCGAGGAAATGCTTTGATTTTCACATAGTA